>JARHVA010007111.1:0-90000 GCA_037957365.1 Torreya grandis | reverse complement strand
AATATTTATTTGAAATCAAATGTACCAATGTCAATGGTAGGTGTTTAATTATACTAGAGATATAATAATGAGTAGGTGAGGATAGTGTCAGTGCATCCTAATGATCTAATAGAGCACATTTAATCATGCACCTAAGATCAATGGTGAGAATTAAGTCAAAAGGTTATCATAAGAAAAGTGAAAATATATTAGGAGTAGAATCTAGATTTAATGATGAGCAGCAATTGATAAAGATAGTGGGTCCATGAATATCAATGAAACATGTGAAATAATAAAAAATAGATCTAAAAATGAGTTCTAATTCAAAATGTTAGAAGATCTTAAATACCAATGAGAGGGTGAAAAGTGTCTTAACCACATTAAACTGATATAATATATATGGCTCACATTCATTTGTATAGATAAAGATCAAGGGTGTGCATGTAAGCTAATAAATTATATCCAATGGTGGGGAAGCAAGCTCATCAATGGTTAATATTAAAAGTTAAAATTTAAGGGACTTCAAATAGAATTCAAATTTGACACAAGCAAAAAAAATCAAAAACTTCAAATAGTTTTGTTGCCATTAGATCTTTGTCAAATGTCACAAGTAGACACATTCATGTAGTCAATTTTGCCAATATTAAAGTTCTATCACCATTAAAGATCAATCTCAACCTCTCGTTTGAAGATTTAGAATGTAAAAAGCCCATATTTTGGGATTATAGTATTGATTCATGAATGTGATCATTGTTATTTAAAAAATATCTATGCATATAATGACCTCTTGGTTTCCTTAGAGTTTAGACGTAAAACTAGGTCTTTATAGGCCTAATAAAGATCAAATATGGGAAGATAGCTATTAAAATGAGATTAAGCAACCTCTAGATGTTCATCGATATTATAGCCATAGTAAAAACAATAAAGGAGATTGGTTTTAAATATATAGTAAATCAATGATTAGGTTTTAAATATGGGAAAATATTGGTTATGTATAATGGTCTTATCTTTCTACATGGTCTTATTTTTGACAATGAGGTACCTATAGTTACGTAGAGCAGACATAGTCATGACTCTATAAAATTAAAATATATGAGGACTCTGTCATTATAATTAGGCCAAGTGTAAGGTGGTGTAGATGTTCAAGGAGTAGATATAAGGATTGTAAAGTGTGGTGGATCATTTAATATATTTTTAGGGTGACTAAGGGTTTCTTCTCATAACAAGATCATGACTCATCATCTTAAGACACTATCTTGTCTTTTAGTGCATTGTTCTCAGTTAATGAGGATATCTAGGGACTATTGGGAAAAATAAAATTTATATTTTATATGACATATTATCTTTTATTTGATCAAAATATGGTGGAGCATTCATTAAAAGTTGTAGCTCATTGATTTTTCTTGGTTAATGTGTTCCCTCTTCTCTCTTCTCATTTTATCTATATTACCCATTATTTCTCATTTTATAAGAGGATGCTCATTTTTTAGGAGTATCAGAGAACTCTTTGAGATATTGAAAAATATCCTCCTCTTGATTAGGCTAAACCCTATCAAAATTTGTAAAAAATACCTCTTGATGTAATAAAATACTTTCTTTACCTATCTCTTGCCTTGGATTTAAGTTGGGTGAGTTGTGCATGATGGCATTGTGTGAAGGAGATTATTCCTCATTTACTTTACTCCTTCTTAACCTCATTTCGAGTGTTTTAAATCTATCTAAAATTATTGATTAGTGTTATTTTAGTGATTAATGTAAGCTCTTAGTGAGTCTTATAACTCCTCTTTGTTTCCATTCATTGCTTTTTAAACCTAGTCTATGAAATACTTATGTAATTAGCTTGATTTTGAGGTTATGTGAGCTAGCATTATCTCCTATAGATATAGTATGGGTTTAATATTATGGGAGTCTCCCATTTGTATTTGGTCCCTTCACTTGGTTAACTTTCTTAGGATCTTTTCCCTCTTTCTAACCCTTTTCTCAGTGTAAACATTAATAGGGTGATCCATCAAGAGGAGTCCAACCTTATTCAGAGCTTTATCCACATCATATGTGACCCAAATCCTAGGGTCATCCAAATATTATGTCTTAGTTAGATGGAGCTTGAAGAAATCTCTCTAAGGGTGTAGATTAATGATACAATAACTTTTAACACACTCGATGGAACTTAATACATTGTTCACTGATAAAGATTTTTAGTCTTGTCTTCATCTAATCACCCTTTGGAGGAATGTGTGCAAACATAAATGGTGACTCTAAGTATTCATCATCTAGTTTAAGTAAACCAAGTTCTGATTCATCATTATTTGGTATTTATAAATAGCCATATTTTGATTAGTATGCTTATTTTTTACCTTAGCATCACACTTATCAGCTAAATAATGTTTATGTGTTCCCCTCAAGTAGCCCCTAAACAACCTATCAGCCCTATCATGGAATTTTTACTCCTCCCTCCCCTACATACAACCAAGATTAGCTTCCCTTGCATTTAAATCAATATTTTAATTCCCCTTTCCAAGACCATGTTAATCTTGTTACATCCTTATCAGGAATGAAGAAAGCATTATCAATTTCTATTTAGTTGATAAGGGAGATTGGTAGGGGTTTGGATTTTTCTCTATTCATCCCTATCCATATTATAAAAAAGGTATGGAGTGATCTTCAGTTGGTTAGGAATAGATGGTCAGTTTATGAGGGTGAACAATGGTCATCTTATAAGAATGAAGATATAGTAATGATGAGAATCATGATCTAGAATGTAGTTAGTGTGTTAATATTTTATGAAGAGAAACAAAATCATTTGGATCAATATTATGTGTCCTCTCACCTATAAGAGCCTCAAGCTCAACCTTCAAGAGTTATTGATCATCCCCTTATTCAACCTTGTTAAAGTCCATCCTTGTCAAAACTCAGAGAGGAAATATTAGACCAAGGTAGAACAATCATGAAAATCAATGAGTGGGTTAAAATTGAAAAATAATTACATATTCATGACATGGATGGGATAAGTATCTTCTTTCATGAGTTTTGAAATGTGTTGGAATCCATTGGAGTTCACTATCCACATGTTGAGAAGTAAGAGATGAAAAAGTGTGTATTATCCATTGAAAAAGTGTTTGAGTAGTGGGAGAAAGGGTATTTCAAACTTGAGATAATTAGTTTTCCCTCTCCTACCCCTATGCCCATTCACACTCAAGGTTATGAAAACATCCCATTATCTATCTTCTCTATCACTTTAGACCCTAACTATGTCATTCCCCCACTTGTGTGGCTACCCTCTCCTATAACCATTCAAAAAGAAGAAAAGGTGTATGTTCCCTACTCATTTCCATCATGTAAATTAGTTTAGAGAGTCATAAATAAGAAGGAAGAGGTGTTGGTTAAATAAACCCAAGAACTAGTTCAATAGACCCCAAAGAGACCATTCAAAGTCTGTAACTAGAAGGATACTCTTATTAGCTACAAGCAAGGTAAACTTCTTCACCCTCCCACCATCTCCCTCTTGGAGAAAGAACCTATTTTAAAAATGATAGAGGAAGAGCTTATAATCATAGGTGAACTTGAAGAGGAGAATAAAAGTGTTTATGATGAGAATATCATGATAGGTATCCCACTTCATTTAGAAGGGGAAGAATTAGGTTTGAACTAGCCTTCTTGGTATGGATTTGACACTAATGAACTGGATCCTAATGAGGAAAATCCTCAAGTTGAAAATAGAGAATACCTTGAATGTAATATTGAAGGTCCATTATACACAAATCAAGAAGAGGGACAGAACTAGGTGCTTAAGGTTGATTCACTTCAAGATGAGGTGTTAATTGAGGATATCCTTGATATGTTAGAGCAAGAAGAAAGTAGATAAGACATTGATAAAAACAAATTTGGTATTTTATAACTTAGATGGTTAATTCAACCCTAATTTTTAGTTAATAAACAAGATTAAATATTGAGTGTGGTTGATGAAGAAGACACCTCAAGTGCTCAAGTAATACCTTTTGATGAGATACCACTTTGTGTGATGGAGGACCTTGAGGGTGAACAAAGTTTTCAATATCATCATGTGATTCAAGGAGAAGATTGTAATCAACTCAAGATCAGCTTACATACACAAAAAATTGAAAGGGAGTTGGAGGAATCATTTGAGAGTTTAGGGGTAGGCTATGCTCCTCTGATTGTACCTAAGGAGCATAATGATTGAGAAAAAAATTACAATAGTGAGGTAAAATCTGATTGCTCAATGTTTATATTAACAAGAAGATATCTTATAAGGTACCTATCTTAGTTGAAAGATGACAAGGAGGAGCCATCATAGGTTACACTTGATTCACATCACAAAGTTGATCATTAAAAAGATCTAGATTAGCTTGACTATCCACTCTAAGATGCTTATATGTCCAATCAATCAAATTGGGTAGGTGAGTTTCTTTTTTTAATATTATTGGAGAAGTATATCACCAATATGTTAAATATCCACTCCTTTTTCTTATTTGGTTGGTTTCCCTAAAGCATGTAAAGAATATTAGATTAGTGATAAAGGGAATCTATTTTTTTCAACCAGTCAATGGTTTTGTATAGGTTTTATTCTAATTGGTTAGTTTAGGGTAGGTGGATTTAATACTTTCCTATAAGTTCCTTCTGCACATTCTTTTCTTGTTCTATGTTTCATTTTCCAAAGTGACATGGGAACTTTATTTGTTTTGTTTCTAGTTGTTCATATTACTTTAGGAGGAAGTTATATAGATGGGTATCCTTACATCATTTCATTCCATCTAAGAGCAAAGACTTGTGACTCCATGCCCAATCGATCAAACAATGCGACTAGTCTAGGTTCTCAAGAATAGAAGGCATGCTTCCTTATGAGTTTCCAAAGATGTTGGCCAATTTATGATTACATACAAATATTATTAATAAATAGATAAGATGAGCAAATTTATTGATTGACCAAATAATCAAATGACTTGAGCCAGTGAATAAGATGGACCAAACCATCAAGCATGTCATGTAGAAGTAAATAGGTCAATATGATTGAACATTTAATAAATGCACATTGGGAGCCTCTTAAGATAAAATATTACATAGACATGAATTTATTCATTCTAAAATCATCCTCTATAAATTTTGTGTTTCGATGATCTTGTTATCTTAAGATATAAAGCTTTAAAGTTAGACTTTCAGAATGAGACGTGCATGGGGATGTCAAGTTGAAGCTATAGTAATTAACCTTTTGGATTTAAAAAACCTTAAATGTGCACATAGATGTAAAATTTGAGCCTCATAAAAGATCAATTTTAATTAAAATGTACCAAGATCAATGGTTGGTTTTCAATCTTACTAAAAATCCAATGGTGAGTGGGAGAGGATAGTGTCTATGGCTCCCAAAGATATAACAGAGTGTATTTAATTATGCACCCAAAATCAATGATGAGTATCAAGTTAAAAGGTCAAAATAAACATGAAGCAAACAAGTGGAAACATCTCAAGATAAAAATCTATATCTAATGTAAATTGTTGACTGATAAGGCGAATTGGTCCAGGTAGATCAGTGAAGTGCATATAATCATACAAAATAGATCTAATGGTGAGCTCAAAGCTAAAAGGTCAAAGGATACTAAAGGATAACTAGAGGGTGACAATTGTCTTAACCATTTTAAACTAATAAAATATCTATGGATCATATTAATTTATATAGAGAGATCAATGGTGCACATGTAAGTTGAAAAAGTAGATCCAATGGTGTGCAAACAAGATGATCAATGGTCAATATTAAAATACAAAAGTGAATGTACTTCAAATAGAGATCAAATTCAACTTAGTTTGAATAAAATAAAATACTTAAAATAGCTATGTTATCATTAGATCTTGGTCAAATATCATAATCAAACATAGTCATGCAGTCAAGGTTGTCAATATTAAAGTTCCATCACCATTAAAGATCAGTCTCAATCTCTAGTTTGAAGATTTATAACATATATATCCCATATTTTTGGGTTACATTATTTCTTTGTGATTGTGATAATTCTTCTTTTAAAAGTATCTATGTATATAATGAGCTCTCAACTTCCTTAGAGTTCAGAGGCAAAAATAGGTCTTTTTAGGCCTAATAGAGATGAAATATAGCTAGTTAGATGTTGAAATGAGATCAAGCAACATTTGAGTTTTCATCAATATTATAGCTAGAGGAAAACAAATAAAGGAGATTCGTTTTCAATCTATAGTAAATGTATGATCAGGTTTGAAATAGGGGAAGATATATGGTTATGGAGAAGTATCTCATCCTTTTACATGGTCTTATTTTTAACAAGTAGGTAACTATAACCACATAGAGCAGACATAGTCATGACTCTATCAAATCAAAAGATATGAGGACTTTGTCCTTAAAATGAAGCCAAGTGGAAGGTAGCATAGAATTTTAAGGAGAAAATTAGGGGATTGGAAAGTGTGGTGGAGTATTTAATATATTTTCAAAGTGCCTAAGGTTTTCTTCTTATAACAAGATCATGACTCATCATCCTAAGGCACTTTCTTATCTTCTAGTGCATTTTTCTTAGCCAATGAGGAGATTCAGGGACTATTAAGACAAATAAAATTTATCTTGTCTATGATGTATTATCACTAATTTGATCAAAATATGGTGGAACATTCATTGAAAGTGGTAGCTCATGTATTGTTCTTGGTTGATGTGCTCCCTCTTCTCTCTTCTCCCTTTCTCTATATTACCCATTCTTTCTCATTTTGTAAAAGGATGCTCATTTTTTGGGAATATCAGGGGAATATTTGATATATTTCAAGATATCCTCCTCTTGATTAGGTTAAAACTAATCAATCATTTGTAATAACTACCTCTTGATGAAATAAAAGACTTTTTTGACCTATCTTTTTCTTTGGATTTGTGTTGGGTGAGTTGTGCATGATGGCATTATGTGAAGGATAATATTACTTGTTCATTTTACTCCTTCTTAACCTCCTTTAGGGTGTTTTTAAGCTATCTACATGTTTTCATTAATGTTATTTTAGCCATTATTGTAAGCTCTTAGTGATTCTTATAACTCTTCTTTATTTGCATTCATTGCTTCCTGAACCTAGTCTGTGAAATACTTATGCGATTAACTTGATTTTGAGGTTGTATGAGCTATCATTGTCTCCTACTGATATAGTGTGTATTCAATATTATAAGATTTTCCCATTTGTATTTGGTGCATCACCTAGTTAAATTTCTTAGGATCCTTTCCTCCTTTCTAACACTTTTCTCAATGTAAACATTAATATAGGTGATCCATCAAGAGGAAGCCAACCTTTTCCAGAGGTTTGGGCCTATCATAGGTGACCCGAAGCCTATGTTTTCCCCTCACTATGAATTACTTAGAGGGATATTTAATAAATATCTATAGGGGTGTAGATTAATGCTATGATAGGTAGTCACCATGTGTGTATCTCACTCTTATGTTAATGCCTAATAGGCCCGAGCCTCTCCATATCCAACCCTATCAATGTTTGTAATCTATCACCTCACACCTATATATACTACATGCCCTTTACCATTAATTTTAACTAGGTGAATTGAGTTTGGGTAGATAAAACCATAAAATCACCCAGCATGGTAGGGTCATATAATGAAATCACCCTATCCAAAGGGCTCCCCATCTGACCTCCTCTATTATAGGATTTGAAAAACTAAAAAATAGATATGCATCAAATTTCATATATGTATCTAAAATCATATATATATATATATATATATATATATATATCATAATATATAATATAACCAATATTTTATATCAAAAATTTAATCCAAATTAAACTTTTCTCACTAGTGCTAGTATCACTGATCATGATCATACCATCTATTTGTCCTCTGATTAACTTCTTTATCAGTTTCCTCTACACCAATGAAAATCCAAGAGTCACCACCCAATACCACTATGATATTCTCATCAGTTGTTTTTGTATGAACCAACTATGTCCTAGAACAATTATAGGAACCCCCTATGTAATCGTTAATGCTTGTATCTCCTCATATTTATGGTGTCTCTATCTTTGATGGGCTCAAAATGGTTTATACCACATCTAATATGGTTCCTTATATGCTCCCTTCAACTATACATACACATCCATGATATCCTCTCCTCCTAGCCCCATTACCTCCTATCATTATTTAATAGGCCATGGTCAAGCTCACTAAGTCTTAATCACTAGTATCTACATATGCACTCCTTCACCTCTTCTTGCTCTTAGATATATTGTATGTAATGACAAATAAATGAACACTAATAAAAGAACCATTAGATGGGGAAGTCATAATTATCTACGTATGTGAGCCACTATATGAGGCCTCACCCATAAAGTTTAGTGGCCCATGATTTACACAAATGTTAAACCTATAGCAATGCTGATAGTTATGTGAGTGTACAATTGCCAAACTATCTACCCTTGTGTGATAATTAACAATGATAAGACATGGAACATGGAATGCATTACATGGTTCTACCTCCATCTAATTACCCAAGGAAACCTATCATTGACCACATGGGGTAGCCCATCTAGTCGATACATAGGGAGCCTCTAATATCTATGCACTTAACAAAATAACCAGTGCCTTCATATTTTGTCCTTGGGATAATGTCTCATACATATCATGATTGATTTATACCTATATGATAGAACCAAAATCATATAACACTCCCTGATCCAAAATCAAATGAAACAAGGCTATCATATACAAAGGTATCTTTCTTTCTAACCTGTGATACATAACTCTTGCTATCACAAGTCCTATCACATCCTTATAGATGTCTATAATGGCCATAAGATAAACATAGAATAATCTTACATGCAATATAAGATAAATACTATCCAAGCCTATATCCCATTTGTATAAGTATTGTCTCTTATCTTTTGACTTTAGTGTATCAATAATCATCAGTGTCCCACCTATCAAAAGTCCAAGAAATGCATGGACATCCTCTAAAGTAATAACTAACTTTATAGTGTCCCCCTTCATCTCTCACTATAAAGTGTTGGTAAATCATTAACATGCTCCTAGGAGCATGAAAATAGGATCAAAACTTATAGGGATCCATCTCATCTCCATAATTCCACCAAATCCTAAGGCAATTAGTCAAGCCCTATCCACATTTGATAACTACTCCAATAGATCTATTAGCCATGATGCATCCATCAGGCTCCAAAATATCTAGCATCTTTATAAAATATAAAAAATAGAGGATGTATTAGATATTGATGTCATAATAATTACAATACATTCTTAAATATTCTTAAAAAATAATTATAAATTAACTACTTCATCAGCTTGTTTGCTTTAGTTTTCTAGTTTTTCTAGTTTTCTACACCATCAAACCCTTTAATACGAAATGATCCTTATAAAATTATTGTTATACTTCATTATCCCACTAGTATGTATTTATCCCTTTTCTGTTAGACTGTATTAGCCTATTTGTTACTTAATTAACCCTTTTCTAGCTTTATTATACTACATCAACCCTCTGCTATGCAATCAACCTATTTTAGCAAATTGTATCGACTACATAATACCAATTTCATCAGATAGAGGGTAGTATGTCATCCATATTCCTATTTCAAACTAAATTAGCCTAATACTATATAGTTTTCTAGCATTAGTAATACTATGTCAGCCGACTACTATGTAGTCAACCCCCTATTCCTCTCTTGCCTTACGAACTGAGTTGATAGGGTCAACTCTATTCTTTATCTACTATGAATATTTGTCCATTTACCATAAATTCATTAGGTATTTACTAGTCTGATATTTTACCACCTAGCACCATGTTTTACCCTTAGTCTACATAAAAATTTCTTAGGGTTAGTTTTGGTGTCTAGATTTTACTTAACATTCAATTTTCTATATCTAGCTTAATTTCAAATAAAATTGGTCAAAATTTTGAAATTCTTGCTCTCTTACCTATGCCACAATTGTAGCCATTATTTCTTCCAAATCATAGCTATCATCTCCTCACCATGGTTTCTCTCTAGGCTTAAATTAGGTCTCTTAAAGCAATGTTTTCTAAAAATAGTACAAATAACAAATGAATTGTTTTTCACCCTATTTATATTAACTATTCAAAAGTATTTACCTATAAATTATTTACAACCAGATTCCATTTTTAACCATATATTTATTTTGAATAGAATTTTTCCAAACCAAAAGATGTTCAAGAATCTTGACATTATAGAGAATATTTTCACATATTACATGTATATTTTTCAATATTTTTACTTTTTTGCTAATTTTTATAGGTTTGCCTAATGTTCCCTACATTATACACCTTCACATTTCTTTCACTTCATTATTAATCTAAGATAATAAGGTAAGTAAATATATGTATTTTTTAATTATGTTCTTTCATTTATCTTATTTACTTCTTACTACAATATATTCAGATTCAACATTATGTGTTGCTATGCTCTTTTCTTTAAGCATCATCCCATGTTGCACCTACATGACATGTGATGAGATTTGAGTGGGGCATGTGTATACACATAATATTTTCAAAATTTATCATGTAGTGATGCTTTATCTCTTGTAAAAACCCTTTGAGTCTCAATCTCTCTGAGTGCACACCTTAAAAGGTGCACTGGGAAAGGGGTGGGTAGACCATTTATGATTCAAAATATTTTTGTCCCCTATAACACCACTTAATATCTACTAAACCATATCCTACACTTTTCCCTAATATTTTCCTCCTCTCTTACAAAATCATCTAAATAATTTACCCTATTACTCAGCCCCTACCTAAGCCTAAAATCCTTTTTGACATGTTTTGAACAATGTGGGCCTAGGCCAACCCTATATTCTAATTGATATTTAATTTTCAAGGGTCTAGGTCAACCTTGGCTGACCTAGACTAGGACCTAACTTGTTTTTATCAAGTAATGGTAAATATTTGAATTGGGTCAACCTTATTAGCTAAAATTTTGAAAATTTTTAGGGTTAGATTATACTAAATATACACATCTATTTCTATCATTTATGAGGAAGAAAAGAAGAATAATATTATATTGCACATCTAATTATCCACAATTATACTTGAAGAACCTAGCTTAGGGTTTCAATACTTAATTTGGAAATATGAATCTTATCTTGTGGAGAAGTCTTTTAGATATATAAATAAGTTGTGTAACCTAAAGCTGACTTATCTTTGTTATCCTTACATACCACAACAACCTCTTAAGAAGCACCTTGGCCAAGGGAGAGATTGAGGCTTGGAAATTTTGTCTTAAAAGGTAGGTATTCCTAAATTTGTTCCTCTTTTGTGAAACTAGATATATTATCATTTTTACTTCTCTCCCATGTATTAATATTTCTTATATATTGGCTAAAGTATAAATATTCTATGCATGTTTAATTTTTATGTTTATCACCCCCACTTTCTTCCACAAGCTTTGGTGAGTACTAAATTAAATTTTAATTTACTTTGTGAATATTAATACATATTACCTAGCTAGGGTTATTGCATAGAGTTTCTTAACTAGAGGCATTGTAACCCTTTAGAGTGATGTTATTATGGTAAGAGATCCCTAGGTTAGACCTAGCAAATCCATCTTGGTCATGACCCAAATATATAATGTATAACCAAACATAAGTGTAAATAATATTTATCTTATCTAATCTAGGATTAACTAATAGGTCATCTAAATTATCCTTTGTATACATAATCTATTTAAAACCTTTCTTCTAATAACACAACAAGTCCTTGCATAATCTATTCAGATAATCTCATATGCTTACACATTTCCTAATTTTTCTTGGATGACACTTATATAAACACTCAATCATGTTAGAAAAGGTAATTTACCTAGGGTTTGATAACTTGGTCCCATAGTTGTCATAAAGTTTGATATTAATAAAAAGCTTAGGAGAGAGGTATTCTATTCCACCCCAGTCATGAACCTCATTTTTATTCTCTCAACACCTTAGAAAAAAAGAATGACTTCATGATCCATTGAGCATCATCCTCCTTTAGAATAGGGGATGTTATTACAATGTTGTCTAGGCCTTGTTTCCAATTCTCACCTTCTTATTCTCTTAGGTTTTAGCCTCATCCTATATAATTCAAATTTTTGGATGGCATTAACTAGGAATAACCAACCCTATAGAGTTTATCTTGTTCCATGATTCATTCATCCTAGTTTATCACATTTTCCTAGTCCTAGCATCAATTATGAGATTCAAATATTTGTGATCCTAAAGACTAAAGTACTTTGGAGTTCTATTTCTACACAACTTGATGCTCTCAAGGAGAACTGTAAAGTTATAGATGTCTTTCGGTTTTATCATGAGAACCCATTTCCACCACCCATTCTAAATCCCATTTCAACTACCTTATCTTGACCTTAGGGAGTTTATATCATGATTTAACATGTTTTATCTACATATACATAAATTGGTGAACTTGACAAGAGAAAATTATATCCTTTATGTTTCCCAATTTTCTTCTTCTTCTCCTTCTTCCCTTCTCTATTTTCCCTTCCTCCTTAAATTTATTATATCGTTATTCATATACTCCCATAATATGTTTGGAGAGGAAATAAGTGAATGTATTAGCCTAAAGGGTTATAGTATAATCTAAATTAACTCTACTGAGCCTTTGTTGATGAGTTAGAATAAACCAACTATTAGCAACCCAAGTTTCACCCTATTAAAGCTGATTGATCAGATCTCTTTCAAACTTTGATAAACATTAGAATTATCTAAGGCTATGTGATAGCTATATCTAGACCAAACCTAGAGATTGTGAGGTTATCTCCTTTGAATATATCAATTTTTGATTAGTTACTAGAACTTACCTGATTCAGGATGAAAAGAGTTAGATGTATTGATAAAAAAATGAAAACATATGCTATTGATGGTGATGCACCTAAATGATGAGTGATCCTTTATAAACATTAAACATGGGCACACTTGTGAATAAAAAAGAAATGAATTATCAAAAAATATATGTCATAAAATTCCTAACATGAGTGTTTAGATGAAGGTTTGATATAAGGTCTTCAAATTGAAGGTAGAGGAATGTAGGTCATTAAAGACACTACATACTAACACTCTTCAACATAATTTCTATTCTTTAACAGTTAAGGTGACCTAGAGAGGATTAAAATATAGTATTAGATGAAGGAAAGGAAATAAAATAGGAGATAAATATCACACTTATCTTCAAATAAATAATTAAAATAACACACTATAACCATGAATAAATTTGCAACAAAATTTCTTTACTAACTCCGGATGCAAGTTATGATTTCAACATAGTTTCTATATACCAACCTAAGGGATCTAAAAAAAGGGTTAAAATCCTAAATATATAGCAAAAGAGAATAAGAGAATATAAATTTTACACCAAGGATAATATAATACATCAAATTTAATACAACTCTAGTATCAATTTAGTTATCAACAATTACAAATAGTCTTAAATAAGTCTCCTTATGTGTGGTGCTTTACATGAGATTTGGGTGTTATAATGAGATATTAAAGGAAGTGTTTGATTGAATTTAAATCTTCTTGTAACATTATACACATTACCTTGATTATATAACTCCTAGATGATTCCACTCAAGGGTGAGTTAACTCCTAATTTGACACTCAAGATGAGCCATGCATGTGATTTGTAGTTGAAGACCAGTTGTCTCATCACAAAGACCAATTATGCATGTGGTTGATAAAAATATTTAGTTTTTCATGATGTGGATCAATTTTTTATCATGATAAATCTACCTTAACTCATATATCATGACCTTTTATGACATTCTTCCTTTAATTTCTTGACCAAGTAGGTCTACTAGGTTAATTAGGTCTAGAAGCCTAACTATTTGTATTTTATGGAAATTATAACCTACATAAAATTTGGAAAAAATGAAAATAAAATTATTTTTATACCTTTTAAAATATCCTATATCATTAAATAATTCCTTTTTGGCAAGCAACACCTATAATTTAGTCAATCTAGTTGACTAGGTCAGCTTGTCATCCACATCTACAGACTAGCTAATTTGAATAATCTCCCAAGGGAACTTTTATGCATGGTTATGATAAATTTTTGATTTTAAGAGGTATAAAAAGTGTTATTATTTACTCTCAAATACTTGGAATTTACTTAAACATCCATATACCTCTCCTTGTGCACTTTTTATTTTTAAAATCTTATTTTTTCCATATCAATACACGATACATATAAAAATTTTCCATGGAAATGAAGATATTAGAGTTTAATTTATGATAAAGGTGGTATTAAAGTGTTTTCAATCATTTTAGATGAATTATTTTTTCAATTTTTCACAAACAAGTCTTTAGTAAGGTTTTACAAGGGTTTAGAGTGCTTAGGGTTCTTGATGATGATTCATAAATCTTGGGCCTTTAATTCCTTAACCAATGCCAAAAATCATTAGTGTATTAAGCCCTATAACTATCCTAAATTCCTTATCCTCCCATGCAAAATATCTATACCATGGTGAACATGTGAAATCACCTCTCTAAAAAAAAAAAAGCTTTCTAAGTAGTGTTTGGTATCTTTAGGCTAAAATGATTACCCATGCCATTTTATATATATCTCAAATTTGGCATAATTTTTTTTAAAACATGATGATGTTAAATAATATTTTAATTAAACTTATGACCTTAATTCACTCTTGTACCCTTCTTGATGGCCTTATCTAGTGATGTTAACAAAGAATCATAGGTGTATGCTTAGTTCTTGATTATTATAACCTTATTATGAGTTATAGGGTTCAAATAAATTTTATAAAACATGAATAACCTATATAATATTATTTGGATTCATGAAATTAGATTAATCAAGCCATTTTTCTTACACTCGTATGAAAACAACTCCTTGTTTTGATCTATAGATCTATCTAGCTATGGAAATAACAAAAAACACCCCTATATATGAATTAAAAAATTCTATTGAGTAATTTTAGGACCCCATATTGCTTATAAAACTCATTTAATGTGTAATTTCCCTTCATTCCTTTTTTATAAGCTTAAACTAGCCTTATTTGGCTTAGTCTATATAGTAAGGGTACTGCACATGTCAACAAATAGGACATGGAAATGATATGGGGAGTTGATAAGACCATTAATTTCATTTCATAGCTCAAAACCATCATTTAAATGTATATTTAGGTCTCTTTCCTCTATCAGGTAGGTTTTCAGGTTTTGTAAGGGTTTTAGGGGTCCATAACTTGTTAACATTAGCTCATAACATATTGAGCCCTGATGGAAAACCTAATTTGATATATATGGATTAAATTTACCTCCAAAAAAACTATTCTATTTGAAATCTCCCATGAAAATGATGTGCAAGGATTTCTAGATGGTGAAGTTATGCCTCGAGTGGTTGTCAAGGATTGTGTGTGCAAGAAAGAGGGTTTATGAGTAAAAAAAAAGTTTTCTACATTATTTCCACTCCAAAAACTCCTAAATGATTTAAATTAGTATCCAAAATATTTAAATTATAATCAAATTAAGATAAATCCCATTAAAAATTTTTAGTTGATGACTATGTCTCTCAAGGGCTTTGAGTATGCCTACCTATTTTATCCCTCAAGGGCATGATTTTCATTAAAATATAAATTTTATCAGTCAAAAAGTTTTATAATACTTATAATTACCTTATTATACTTCAGAAGCCTCCCATGAGGTTGTAGACATCTATTATACCTGTATCCCTCCAAGAGTGTCTCCTAACTTCATGTTGACTATCAACAAATAGGTAGGTGACTATGATAAAGTAATGGATACTTACACTAATAAAAGTACCTAATTAAGACCATAAATATCTATAACCACGCATGGTGACCAAATATACCAAGTTTCATACTTGGATTTTGCATATAGAGGCATGTAGATGTTTTTTTTTCTAAAACTGACTAGTAAATTGCCTATGTTTTCATGCTATATACGAATTAGTTATTTTATCTCCTTTTTATTTGAGTTTGAATATGATATAAAAGGATTTTATTAGGATATTAAAATCCCTATTTAAATTATTTTTATTCATTTTTCAAATTATTCTTATATATCCCATAAAAAACCATGTATCTTCAAAGAAACCTCAAAGTGGTTGCCTCTATCATACTATTGTAGCTAGTGATTGGAGAAGATGAAAGTGTTTGAGGTAAATTTAACCATTATTTATCAATTTTATACTTCCAAGTGATCTTAAAACTTACTCTCACATCCTCCTTTAGTGTATTTTCTCTTTAAGGGTGATTTTAGGCTCTTACATAGTCCTAATCTGTACATAGGTCTATGTGTTGTACTTTATAAGTTAGCAATACTTTTAATGGAGGCCAATATATTGATGGAGGTTTTATGATGTTAATTTTTTATTTGAAATTAAATTTAAAATCATAATTCTCCTCCCTGACTGAAATTATCTTGAGTTGCTCCTTGAGAGTATATGGATGTATCAATGGAATTAACCACTTAGTATGGTTATATGTGATAATTCTAAAGTTTGACCTTGACTATATATTGATTTATGAAACCCTATTCATTGTATTGATTATTTAATAACTCCATTTTCACTATGAATATTTATATTACATGAGACTCTACCATTATGTCAATGTAATCTCATTCCCTTGAAACTTGGAGATAGGAATGTGTTTTTTAGAAGGTTGTAAGAGAACAATCATAAGGTGAATGAGTGTGTCATTTTGTAATTATAGGTCATAGCTTGATATAAATATACACACCATTATATATAACTCTTAAACCCGGGTATAGAATATTATTGAACCTAAAGGCTTGACATTCTTGGTTTGATCTAAGTTTTCACACCTTAAAAAACCTTCAAAACCCCTATTACAGGTGTTGATTTACATGGATATTTAAATTTTCAATGAGTTTGATCTCTACAAGGGCATAAATTTGGTCTTAGATTCATGAGAATAACTTACCATACTTTTTACTCTCACACTCATTGCTCTATATTTTGAGCATAGATCCTTCTCTACAATAGTCTTGACTAAGATCCAAGTCTGCATATTTTAAGCATCCCTTCTATAGGTGAATATTCCCATGGAAATGTATCTTAAACTAAGTTTATTTATAACTCATGATATATCCTAGATACAAATCTCATATCCATCTCCTTTTCATACAAATCATTCTACCTTCTTGAAAATAGACCTTTTCTTATAATAGTCTTGACTTTGTAGAAAGATTTGGATCTTTTATAGACTGAGTACAAGTCTTAGGCCTTGAAACACACTAAAAAAACCACCCAAGGTCAATCCAATTTTTTCATAATCTCTTGAAATAATTCAATAATTTCAACTCTATCTCAAACACCCTAGATTCTCTTATTGTCTGCATCCTTGATCTCATCTCATTCTTTATCTTGGTTGTAGGTGATGATTACCATATTTCCTATACAAAATTAGGTGAATATAATCTTAATAAAGTCATCAAGATTGCTGATGAACCTATCTCATTCATTAAAATTTTAGGATATAACAATGAACCAAGACCTTGAATGGGATATTCACTAGTATCTCTTTCCTTTGCATTTCCATGAAAACTCTTGATTGTGGTAACCTTTCATTGCATATAGGTGATTATTCACTAGTATTATCAAGGTTCTTAAGGTTTTTAAAATCTTTTAATGACCATGATACTTTCAAAATCCTTGAATCCTTATTTATAGTGTATACATGAGATGGGAGTGAGAGGAAAGGTGGTGATATGTGATGTATGATGAGAATATTGAATGTAGATGGAGATGGAGCCTTACAATAGTGAGGAATGGTAGTGAGAAGACAATGTAGATGGATGCAACATGATGGAAGTGAAAAAGAGCATGAAAAGTGTGTGTCAAGACCATGTTGAAGGTATTAAGCAAGAATAATCACCCCCTCAATAATATAGTATATTTTGGAGGCCTTTAAATAAGTGTATGTTGCTAAAATGGAAACTTAGGATTATGCTAAGAACCTTGAAAAATGCTAACAAACATTAGAATCTACCAAAATCAAACTCCATGAAGATGTTGAGAAAACATTTATGATTAATTGATATGGATATTTGAGTAATATTTGAGAACCTTGATTGAGGAATATGTGACATGAATGAAATCCTTACAAACAAGAATCCAACAAATCTTGATGTTCTTTCTCTCTCATGAACCTACAAAGTTCCTTTATATGATTGTAGACTATAGATTTTCATTATATGCCTTCTTGAGATCCATATGACCCTCAAATTTGTGGAAAATAAGTGAATAATTTCATGTAAAGTTGACTCATGCTCCTGAGAAACTTGATTTTTCCTATCATGATGCCCAAATGAGGATAAATCCTTAAAAACTAATTGCTCGCTTGGATGAATAAGACATAGTGACTGCCTTTAATTTAAAAGGATGGTTCATGAAAGAGATAAATATAAATATAGAATGAATTACCATATCTGGAAGCTCTCTTAGACCCCTTTCTCTGACCAATATTTTAGACCTTGATTTTCTCTCTCATGGTCATGTCGCCTATAAATTTGAAAGGCTCTCACTATGTGAAAAGAAGATAGATGGATGGAGATAACCATTGGGCCTGTATGATGTATTTTTTACTTGAATTTATTATGGAACACCTATTATAAATCCTCTTTCAATCTCATGATGCATATTGTATGAAAGGTTTGTACAAGTTCATACTCCCTACATGAAACTCATAAAAATAGCATTTGTTTTGCATTCTCTTCAAACTTAAAGCTTGGAAATACCAATTTAGGGAAATAATAGAGAGAAATAGATTCATGAAGGATATTATAATAAGTATTAGAAAATTTTACATCTTTATGGGGCCAAATTTGGCATGTGTGAGCTCATTAGATGCCTTTTTTATGCTTGGACTTGCATGAAATGATATTTTCAAAGCATGAAACCTTATGACTAAGGTAACTACATAAATATGAATTTGTTCAAAAGTATTATGAATAATATTTTGTCCTTTTGACACCAAATTTAATATTTAAAGACCAAAACTTATCTTTTTAGGAAATATACACATAGTTTTATAAAGGAAAATTACCACTAAATACCATGAAGAATTCCTTTTAGCCTTCTTAAAATGGTTGAATTAGGCTTCTATGTATTTTGATCACACCTTATAAGCTTATATTTTTTTTTATAACTTTCATATACCCAACATTCTAGACAATGTCATGATAAGTCACAAACTTCCCTCTTCACCATCTTCAATAGAGCACTTTTAGATCACAAGACAACTTGAGTTGTTTAACAAAGACCTCCAAACATATTTAGACATCAAAATGTTACTTAATATCACTTGAAAAAAGATATGAAAATGATAAGACATGAAACTCACTCTTTAAATGATAGTTAATGAACATTTTGGTAGTGAATGGAAAGTTTTCAATTATACGGGTTAGCATTTAGCCTTGATAAGCTAAATTGCCAACATTTTTGGTGACTCAGAAGATTTGACCAACCTATTGGTCAAGAAAATTTAGAATCTATTTGCTATATCAAAATTTGGAATACACTCTAAAACTTATATACTTGACAAAGAAAAAACAAACAAGACACAAATAGGAAACAATAACTGACAACTGAAACAAAATAATAACTAAAAAACATGTGAAACATGTGCACTTAGAGGAATGAAACTATAATGATGTACAAAAGGATGACTCTCTTAATAGAAATACTTGAGGAAAATCTAATTTATAGGAATGTGAATTTATTCACCATTAATATTAGTCAATTAGAAAGTATTAATTTCATTAAAACTATTAATAACATATGGGCCACTCTAAAGGCTATCAAATTTAGAATGTTTACCTAGTTTAGCATGGTCTTCATCCCACTTGAGTACAATGCCACATTTATAAAATATCTTCGATGAATCTTTTTTTTCAAATGATATTTTTAATTTATCCTTTTTGGAACACATATTATTCATTTCATTAAATTTTTTTCCTCCAACTCTCTCAATTCATTCATTCTTACCTCCATTGCATCATTTTCCATAAGCTCTAGCTAATGTGCAAGCTCCAAGGATGGAAGTTATAATGAAATGGGTAGACTTGATTCTCTTCCATAAAATATAAGCTAATTAGAGTGATAAATGGCCTTTTTTTGAGTGATTATATCTACCCATAAGGAATTCTTTAAATTTGTATTCCATCCTCTCTGATTATCTTCCATTGCTCTGTTGATGATCCTAATTAGATTCTTGTTCATGGACTCTGCTAGTCCAATACCATATGGATAGTAATTTTATGAATATTTAAGATAAATAACCTTATTAATATCCCATTCAAATACATTTTAAATAATTAATTCCAAAGCATTATCTAATGTTATGGTTGAAAGAACCCTAAAATGAGTGAATAAGCTATCACAGAACTCCAAAACTAAGTTCTGATTTACTTCCTTGAGCACAAATACCTCCACCCACCTAGTAAAGTAATTTTTTTCTATCATAAAACACTTATGTCCAACACTTTATGGAGGATGAATCATGCCAATGAAGTATAAGTATCATTGCATGAAGGGCTACTCATCTTAAATAGGATTCAAAGGCATGGTAACTAGTCTCTATTTGTCGAAAAACATTCCACACTTGGAACATCTTATAACCCAAGAATGTGAGTATTTGAAAAAATTATGAAAAAAAAAAATATCTCTTATGATATTTTATGCTATAGTATTGGATACAAAATGACCTTTTGAATGCCCATCATGAAATTTATCTAGAAATTTATCTATTTGAATAGTTTTAACACATCTTAAATACATACCTCTAATGTCCTTATAGAAGAGTAATCCATTAATCAGTATGTAAGGTATAGATTTCAACCTGAAGTTTCTCCACTTTCTACCATATAATCTTGTAGGAAAATCTCCTAGTTGGAGTAATCTTGTTATGTCTTATGTCCAGATGGAAAGAGAGATAGTTGTAGTTTCATGTTGAGTGTCTTGAACTATCAAAATCACTATTTTCCTTCTTTAACATCTGTTTTAAGGTGGTAAAAAATTCCTCTACCTTTAAACATATTTTTAACATTCACTTGAAAGAGAGATAGTTGTAGTTGCATGTTGAGTGTCTTGAACTATCAAAATCACTATTTTCCTTCTTTAACATCTATTTTAAGGTGGTAAAAAATTCCTCTACCGTTAAAAATATTTTTAACATTCACTTCAATGTCATATTCCATGCATTTGGTCACCCAACTAGCCCTCTTTTCACTTAAGTCTCTATTAGGGATAAAATCTTTCACACTAGGATGAGCTACAATAAAAAAAGATATTGTTGTTGGAGACCAAATGTCTAATTTTTTTAATACCTCTTATAATATAAATCACATGATTCTCAAAAAATTAATACTTATCCTCATATCCTTCTAATTCTTGACTAAAAATAATAATGAGCTGCTCCAATCCTTCACTATTTTGTTGCATGAGCATGACATAAATTATGTTACATGTGGATAAGTCATACACGAATAAATATTTATTAAAATTAGGATTTATAAAAATATTATTTTTCATTATTTCCTATTTAATGGCATCAAAAAATTTCTTCCCTTCTTTTCCCCATGTTAACTCTTGATTTTCTTTAAGCATATGAGTTAGTGGCCTTACCAATTTTGAAAATCCAGGTATGAACCTCCAAATTAAATTGATCTTTCCCAAGAGGATTTGTAATCCTTTATTGTGTTTAGGAAAATATAAAGTAAGGATTTCCTATATTATTTAAGGATCAATAGAAATTCTAGATTTGGATACAACATGTCCAAGAAGTTTTCCCTCATTCATTACAAAGATACACTTTTGGGGGTTCAAAGAAACCCCAAATTGTCTACACTTATCAAATAACAATCTCAAATGTGTCAAATGGTCCTTAGGATATTTAGAAAAAATAGTAATATCATCAAGATAAATAAGCATTATGTCACTTATGAGTCCCTAGAAATCTATATCCATTGCCCTTTGGAAAGTAGCTCTAGTATTCAAGAGTTGAAAAGGCATTTTATTATATACATAGGTACCCCATTTAGTTGTGATGTCAATTTTGTACTGATATTTCTCTTTCACCAATATATGATTATGTCTTGAGTATCCATTAAGTAAATAAAACCTTTGTGGACTTGAAACTCTTTGCAAAATCTGATCCATAGTGGGAAGAGGGTAATGATCTCTCAATGACACTCTGTTAAGATATCTAAAATCTACACAGAACCTTATCTCACCATTTTTTCCCTCACAATTAAAAGGTTTGTAACCCATGTATAATGTTTGATTGGAAATACTATATTGCATTCAATCATATTTTTAATTTCTTTCTTCATAAGGATCTCAACCTTGGTGTTGATTGGCCTTTAATTCTGTCTCACATGTTTGTCATCTTCTTCAAGATCTATAGTATGTTGTGCTAGCCTATGATCAAAACCTTTCAAATAATGATATTCTCATATAAAATAATCCATTAAATATTTTCAAAATTCTATGAAAGCATCTCTCTCATTCTCAGTATTCACTTTTCCTAACTTGAGTAACTTAGCGTCAACTATGACAATTTTATCATAATGTTCCTTTCTAGTAGATATGCTTACCATATCTTTTCTCAGCTAATAATACTCATTAAATATGCTTTCCAAAGTCACCAAATGTCTAGCTAAATTATTTGATCTTAATTGGACAATTTGGTCTTCATATTAGAGTTGTAACTTATCATGATTCTTTGGGAAGAATTTTGCCTCATGTTTTATGAAATAGGTAATGTTTTTGTCACTATAAAATACTTTCCAACTTACCTCATTATTAGGAAATAATTTACTACATAAAACCTTTATTTTCAAATATTATTTAGTGTCTTTTAACTCATCAAAAATATCATATTGTGCTCCAATGGCATTTAACCTGTTTGCATGTTGATTGGTTCCTTTAAGAATGGAGTGAATGTCAAATGCCTATAACTCCTCCATAAGGTCCCAACCCTTATTTTTTATGCATTTAGAAGTGGAATCTAGATGCACTCAAACCTCTTATTTTTTTCACTACTAGTTCACTATCTCCTTTGACTTATAGAAGCTTGATACCCCTCTTTCTTGCCCACTATAGACCATGAATAATATCCTCATATTCTAAAATATTAGAGGTACAACTAAATTAAAATATCATAGAATATTAATACCTTTTATCGGGTATGTTTTGACTTTGATTTACTACCATCTGATCAAAATAATTTTCACCTTCTTAGAAATTAACAAAATTAGTTTTAGTAGGTGTTTTGATAATACCTTCTCCTTGATAATTTGGTGTCTTAGCTTGGGGGAAAGAACGAATGTCTCCATGTGGTAGATAATATTCCTTATGTTTTGAAGGTTGATGATTATCATGAGGTAGAAGAGATGAAATTTTTTGCATAAAATATTGTTGAATCCCCTAACCTATTGGGGCCATTTCCATTCTATTTGTTTGTTCCCATCGATTATTCCATTGGCCTTCTTGAGCATAGTTTCTCTAAGTTGGAACCAAATCTCTACAATTACTAACAACATTGGGATTATAAGAATTATATGACCTTGATTGTGTACTTTTCCCTTGACCTTAATGATTGGGTTGATAAGGAGGCCTATTATATTGATAAGATTGGTTAGGAGTTTGGTAAGGCTTGTAAGGTGGAACTTGATGCCTCTCCAAAACCACCGGCCTATTATTGTGGGCCTTGAGTGCACTCTCTATCTTTCCCAATATGTCCACCTAATTACCCTCTATTTAATGAAAACTATCTAAATCTGTTAATATAGCAAAAATATGTATAGGAGGATGAATCTTTAGAAATAAAGGCATAGGTGGTCTAGGAGATAATTTACCTACTTGTATTAGGAAATTTTCATCCCTTATGGCTACTTCATAAACCTATGGTATAGTATTTCATCCCATGGATTGTATCATAATCACCACATATAAATTGAGAGATTTAGATAGTACAAAAATTCATATTTAGGAGTGGGTTTGATAATTATAAGGATCTTATTCAAGGTTTTTTGAAACCTATAGTTGAAATCCAACATGAAATCATGAGGAAATCTATTGATTGTAGTCAGTTGCTCCATAATGGAAATATGATCACTTTTGTCTTCAAAATTTTTGCACAAGATTTATCTAAACTCATCCTATTTTTGTAATGGATGAAGGTGTTAAATCTCTATACTATTAGAGTTCCTTGACTTTGAAGGAAGTTGCTAACAACCTCATATTCACATTTTCCTAAGTTACATTATGTACTAAACAAAGAATGGTTTTATATACAATATGCTCAATAGGGATAATTGTAGTTCTTCTTATGAAATAAGTAAGGATATTTGGGGAAGTATTTGTAATGTCATCAAACTAATTGATGTTCAAGGGGATACCACCATTAAAAGGTACAAAAGATTATCTTTTAGGAATAGCCATTTGAGGTATATGATTTACAATAATTTTTGGTTGGACAATATTTATTTGAATAGGAGGATATCATGAGACAAAAATAGGATAAACAGGAGGTGTAGGATTTGTATTAGACTAAGAAACCTTATTTTTCTTAGCTAATTGAAAATAAAACTCAATGAATTCATTCTCTTTCCATTTTGAGGAAGATCTTATAACCAATTTTGACAAAAAACACCTATAAATATGACTATGAAACCTTTGAATTGATGATTTACTCAAAATTTTAGGTGTGTGATCTAAATACTATAAACAATTAGTCCCACCAAGTGTGCCATAACTATTAACAACCCAAGTTTCACTCTATTGAAGTTGATTCCTTAGATCTCCTTCACACCTAGACTAATATTGTAATGGTCTAAAGCTATGGGATACTTGTAACTAATCAAACCTATAAATTATGAGGTTATCTCCTATAAATATTTCAATTTTGAATTAGTTAATAAAAATTATTTGATTTAGGATTGAAAGAGTTAGAAGGATTATTGAAAATGAAAAACTATGCTATTGATGGTGATACACCTAAATGATGAGTGATCCTATGTAAACCTTGAACTTGGACATAGTTTTGAATCAAAAGGGAATATATTATCAATAATAAATTATTAAAACAATCCTAAACATGATTTTTTTAGATGATGTTTTGATATAAGGTCTGCAAATTAAAAGTATAAGAATGAAGGTCTTTAAAGACACTACATACTAACACTCTTCAACACAATTTATATTCTTTAACACTTATGGAGACTTGTAGAGTATGAAAACATAGTATTAGGTGAAGGAAAGGACCTAAAAAATGAGATAAATATCACACTTATCTACAAATAAATAATAAAAATAATACACTAATAACCATGAATAAGTCTACAACAAACATTTTTTATTAACTCCAGGTGCAAGTTAAAATTTTAGCATATTTTTTGTATAATAACGTAAGGGATATAAAAAATGGATAAAATCCTAATTATATAAAAAATATAAGAATATAATCCAAAATTTATGTTGAGGAGAATAAAATATATTAAATTTAATGCAATTCTAATATCAATTTAGTTATTAATAGTTACAAATAATCTTCAACAAGTCTCCTTATGTTTGGTACCTTGCATGAGTTTTTTGCATTAGAATGAGGTATTGAAGAA
This sequence comes from Torreya grandis, assembly GCA_037957365.1. Classification (NCBI taxonomy): domain Eukaryota; kingdom Viridiplantae; phylum Streptophyta; class Pinopsida; order Cupressales; family Taxaceae; genus Torreya; species Torreya grandis. The sequence continues at coordinate 64,382 of JARHVA010007111.1, read as the reverse complement.
AGTTTTTGAATGATTTTAACTCTTCTTATAACATTATATGACTTAAATTTATTATATAACCCTTGCATGATGCCACTCAAGGGTGAGTTAACTCTTGATTTTACACTCAAGATGCATCATCCATGTGATTGGCAGTTGAAGATAAGTTATCTCATCACAATGACAAGTTATGCATATGGATGACATAAAGATAAAATTTTACATGATTTCGATTATTTTTTAATCTTGATAAATATTCCTTAACTCATCCATCACTACCTTCTATGCCATTCTTTATTTATTTATTTGACCAAACAGGTCTACTAGGCCAATTAGGCCTAGAAGCCTAACTATTTATATATGATGGCCATTATAAAATAAATAAAAATTTTAAAACCTAAAAATAAAATAATTTTTATACCTTTAAAAATATCCCATATCATGAAATAGGTCCTCTTTAGCAAGTAAAACTTGTAATTTAGTCAAACTAGTTGACAAGGTCAGCTTGTCATCCACATCTATAGACTGGCTAATTTGACTAAGCTCCCAAGGGAAATTACAATCATTATTATGATCATATAATTATTTTAGGAGGTATAAAAAGTGTTAGGATTTAATCTCAAATTCTTGTAATTTCCTTAAAATACCTTGTACCTCTCCTTGTGAACTTTTTCTTCTCAAAATCTTTTTTGTACCATATTCATACACCATCCGTACAACACATATCCATGGACATGAATATATTAGAGTTTTCTTGATTATATAGGTGGTATTTTGGTGTTTTCAATTAGTTTACATGCATTCATCTTCAATTTTTCACAAATTGGTCTATAATAGGGTTTTGTAAGGGTTTTAGAGTGTACAGGGTTATTAATGATGATTCATAAATCTTGGGCCTTGAATTCATAAATAAATGTCACAAAATCCTAGTTTATTAGGACCTATAACTCTAAAAAATTCCTTAGCTTCCCATGAAAAATATCCATACCATGATGAACATGTGAAGTCACCTCTCTAGCAAGAAACAAGCTTTCTAAGAAGTGTTTGGTATCTTGAGGCTAGAATGATTAGTCATGCCACTTTCTCTCTGGTTCAAATTTGGCATATACCTCTATTAAAACATGATGATGATGTTAAATAATATATAAATTGATTTTATGACTCTACTTGGATCTTGTGACCCCTTCTTTATGGCCTTGTCTAGTGAGGTCAACAAACAAGCATATGTTTATGCTTAGTTCTTCAATTTTATAACCTTATTATTAGTTATAAGGTTAAAATACATTATATACAACATGAATAAATTTTATAAGTTTCTTTGAAGCCATGGAATTAGATTGATAAATCTATTATTCTTTTAATTATATGTAAGTAAATCCTTATTTTGATTTATAAACATATCTACATATGGAAATGACCAAAAACACCCCTTTACATGACTATATAAATGTTATTGATGAATTTTATGACCCCATATTTATTATAAAACTAATTAAATGTGCAATTACCATTCATTCCTTTTCTTGTAGGCTTAAACTAGCCTTATTTAGCCTAGTTTATATATTAAGGTTACTACACATGTCAACCAACAGGCCATGAAAGTGATTATGGGAGTTAATAATACCATAAAGTTAATTTAATATCTCAAACACATCATTTTAATGCATATTTATCCTTCTATCCTCTATCAAGTAGGTTTTAGGGTTTTGTAAGGGTTTTAGATGTCCATAGCTTCTTAACCATAGTTCATAGTGTATGGACCCATGATGTAAAACCTTTCTACATATATATGGAGTATATTTACCCCTTAAAAAACAATTATAATCACATTTTCCCATGTAAAATGTGTGTATATATGTCTACATAGTGAAGTTGTGCCTTGAGTGGTTATCAAGGATTGTGTGTGCAAAAAAGAGGGTTTAATCATAAAAAGAAACAAGTTTTCTACATTTTATCCACTAAAAAGCCTCATAAATTATCAAAATTAGTCTCTAAATGACTTTAATTATCATAAAATTAATATAAATCCCATGAAAGAGTTTCAATTGATAACTGTGTCTCTCTAGGGTTTTGAGCGTACCTACCTATTTTATCCCACAAGGGCATTATTTGCATGAAAATATTTAGGTGATAACTATCACCATGTTTTTTAAGGATAATAATTACCTTATTATTCTTCAAAAACCCTCCCATGAGGATTTAACCATCCATCATACTTGTAGCCCTCTAAAAGGGTCTCTTAGCTTCATGTTGACTATCAACAGATAGGTAGGTGAATATGACAAAATATTAGATACTTACATTGTTAAAGTGACATAATTAATACCATATATATTTATAACCACTCATGATTACAAACTATACCAATTTGCATACTTTGGTATTGCATATAGAGGCCTGTAGATGTTTTTTTAAAACTAACTAGTAGGCTACCTATGTGTTTTCTTGATTTATAAGACTGAGCTCTTGTATCACATTTTTCTTTGATTTTTAATATAATAAATATATTATTATAATAATAAAATACCTATTTAAATTATTTTTATTCATTTGTAAACTTAGTACTATATATCCCATCAAAAACCATGTATCTTCCAATAAAACTCAAAGTAACTACATCTATCATACTATTTTAGGAGGTGATTGGCGAAGATGGAAGAGTTTGAGGTAAATTTCACAATTATATGGCACTTTGAGACCTTTCAAGTGATCTAAAAAGTTTCTCTCACCTCTTATTTTGGCGTATTTTTTATTAAAGGGTGATTTTAGGCTCTTACATAATCTTAATCCATACACAGGCTTGTGTGTTGTACTCATTAAGTTGTCAGTACTTTTCAAGGAGATAATGATCTTGATGGAGGTTTGATGATGTTAATAATTAATTTTAAATAAAATTCAACCTCATAAGTCTCTTAATTAGATTAAATTATCTTGAGTTCCACCTTGAGAGTATATGGATGTATTAATTGAATTGACCACCTAGTATGGTTGTAGGTGGTCATTCCAAAGTTTAACCTTGACTATATATTGATTTAGGAAACCCTATTCATTTTATTAATGATTTAATATATCAATTTTCCATATGAATTTTTATATGACATGAGACTCTACTAGTATATCACTCTTATCTCATTCCCTTGCAACTTTAAGTTAGGCCTATGTTTTTGAGAAGGCTATAGGTGAACATTCATAAGGTGAACAAGTGTATCATTGGGTACTTGAAGTTCATATATTTATATAACTATTCACACCATTATATTTAACTCTTAAACCTAGGTATAAAACCTCATTGAACCTAAAGGTATATTAACATTTTCCTGACATTCTTGGTTTGATTCAAGTTTGCACACCTTAATAATATTCAAAAACCTTGTTGTAGGTGTTTATATATGTGAAAATGTAAATTTTAAATGAGTTTGATATTTACAAATGACTAAATTTTTTATTATTTTAATGAGCATCACTTATCACACTTTTTATCCCCACACTCATTTATCTATCTCTTGAACATATATCCTTCTCTATAATAGTCTTGATTGAGATCCAACACTGCATACTTTAAGAGACCCTATTGGAGGTGAAGCTTCCCATGGAAATGTATCTTGGACTGAGTTTTATTATCATTTATGGTATGAAATTGATATAAATATCATATCCATCTCCTTTTCATACTATATTATTGATAAACATCATTCTACCTTCTTAAAAATAAACCTTTCCTTATAATAGTAATGATTGTGTAGAGATATTTGGATATTTTACATACTAAGTACATGTATTAGGCCTTGAAACACACTAAAATACCTCCCAAGGTCACTCAAATTTTCTCTTAGTCTCTTTAAATTTTTCTATAAGTTCAAATCTCTCTCAAACACCCAAGTTTCTCTTTGTGTTTGCATCCTTGATCTCATCTCATTCTTTAGCTTGTCTATAGGTGATGATTACCATGTTGCTTATATGGACTAAGGTGAAGATAACCTTGAGAAAGTCACAAATATTTAATATTCACCTCTCTAATTATTTAAAACTTTAGGATATACGAATGAAAAAATACTTTCAATGGGATATTAATTATTCTCTCTTTCATTTGCATTTCCATGAAAACTCTTGACTATAGGAACTTTTCATTAGTTGTAAGTGATGATTCACTTAGTCTTAGTAGGGTTATTAAGTTTTTTACAATATTTGAATGACCATTTTTATTTAAAAATCTTTAAATCCTTCTTGATATTGCATGAATGAGATGGGAGTGAGTGTAAATGTGGTGATATGTGATGGATGATGAGAACATTGAATGGAGATAGAAATGGAGCCTTAAAATAGTGAGGAATAGCAGTGAGAGGACATTATAGATGGATGCAACATGATGGAGGTAAAAAATAGAATGTAAAGTGTATGTCAAGACCATATTAAATTTCTTAATTAATTATAATCACCCCATCAACAATATAGTATAGTTTGGAGGCCTTTTAACAAGTATATGGTGCTAAAATGGAAACCTATGAGTCTACTTAAAACCTTAACAAATGCTAAGAAACCTTAAAATTTGCTAAACTGAGACTCCATGAAGATGTTGAGAACACATAAATGGATTAATTTACATGGATATTTGAGGAATTTTTGATAACCTTGAATGAGTAATACATGACATGAATGAAATACCTACAAAAGTGAATCCAACAAATCCTGATGTTCTTTCTCTCTCATGTATCATAAAATCTTCCTTTAAATGATTATAGATTATATATTTTCATTATATACCTTCTTTATATCCATATTAAACTCAAATATGTTGAAATTAAATGAATAATTCCATGTAAAGGTGGCTCATACTCCTGAGAATTTCCATAAACTCTATTTTTCTTGTCATGATGCCTAAATGAGGAGAAATCCTAGAAAACCAATTTCCTACTTGGATGAATAAGGTATAGTGAGTGACTTTAATTAAAAAGGATGGTTAATGAAAGAGAGAGATATAAATTGATAAAAATTTACCATATATGTAATCTCTCTTAGAGCCCTTTCTCTGACCAAAATTATAGACCTTGATTTTCTCTCTCATGGTCGTGCCACCTACAAACTTAAAGGGCTCTCACTATGTGCAAAGAAGCTAGATGGATGGAGATAACTTGTTTAGGGAATTTATGATGTATTTTTTCCATAAATTTATTCTATATCACCTTTTATAACTTCTCCTTCAATCTCTTCATGCGTAATGCATGGAAAGGGCTGTACAGGTCTATACTCTCTATTTGAAACTCTTAAAAATAGCCTTTGTTTTGTATTCTCTTCACACTGAAAGATTGAAACATCTAATTTATAGAAAAGAGAGAGATAAAATGAGTCATTAAGGATATTATAACAAGTATTAAAACTTTTAACATCTTTATGGGGCCAAATTTGGCACATGTAAACTTCTTAGATGCCTTTTTTATGGTTGGACTTTCATGAAATGATATTTTAAAAGCATGAAACATTATTACTAAGGTAATTTCATAAATATTAATGTGTTAAAAATTATTATGAATAATTTTTTGGCCTTTTGACACCAAATTTAACATTTAAATATCACAACTTGTATTTTTAGGTAGTATACATAGTTTTACAAAGTAAAATTGCCACTAAATACCATGAAGAATACCTTTTAGCCTTATTAAAAGGATTTAATGAGGATTATATGTATTTTTATCACATATTATGATCTTATATTTTGTTTAATACATTTCATATACCTAATATGCTAGATAATGTCATGATAATTCATAAACTACCCTCTTCACCATCTTTATTTGGGCACTTTCAGACCACAAGACCACTTGAGTTTTTTGACAAAGAATCCTTAGACATCATGATGTTACTTAATATCACTTGAAATATGATATGAAAATTGCAAGACATGAAACTCACTCTTGAAATGACATTTAATACACTATGGTGGTCAATGGAAAGTTTTCAATTATAGGGGTTGGCATTTAGTCTTGATAGGCTAAATTGCTAACACCAATCTTAGAGACCAATTTAGACTAACAATTATATGATTTATATTATCCTACCACCAAAATTAGGAGTGGGGTCTCCATTTAAAAAATATGATACATATATTAAATTACAAGAATCCACCTTGACTCCAACATTATGAACCTCACTAGGGGAGGCACTGCCAATCATCACATGGCCACTAAGCCATAAATCAACCTAAAAATCCTAAGTGTGGAAATCATTGACAAATATTATCATTATATAGGTATGATTTTTCACTTGGAAGATGAGGTTATTTTTATGCAAGTGGTTGTACATCCCCCTAGTATGAGTTAAGATGCCTATAACTTATGGTATAAAATGCAACCATTACCCCTAGGTTTCCCACCCCAAAACAACCTCCTTGAGTTAACCCATATTACACCTATATCCATATTATAAAGGAGTTTCTTGGGGATAAAATTAATGTTGGCCCAAACCAATTAATAAACACCCTAGTGGGTCACATTCATGACTTAGATAATAACCAAAAAATTCTAGGTCAAGGGATGGGCCCAAAATATCTTACACATTCATCCCTCTCCTTTTCTTGTCCAAGTGATGAACATAAAATTCCAAAATAACAAAGTTACATTATTTTATCATATAAGGATCATGCCCCACCCAAACCATGTTTCTTACTAGACCCTTAAGGATATATTTACTCATGGTGTCCCCAACTTGGACATCTCTAAATTCCATTCATCCTATCAATATCCTATTCCAACCCCAATGGGGATTGTATACACTTACACTCCAAATTTAAACAATAATATGGAGGTAAAAAATATGTCATTATTTATGCCTCTTAGTTATGTTCCTCCCATGTACACTTTACCTTCATAGACAAGCTATATCCCACTTCATGTAGTATTGAGTTATGTGAAAACAACATACAACCCACTATTAAAAACCACCACCACCTCCTACATCCAACAATATTCCTCATTAGTTTCATGTGTATTCCAAATAGACTTATATAAATTATTATTTTTGTATTATTCCACTTCACCTTATCAAGATTATTCTATGACTTCTAGTGGTTACCAACTTAACCCCTATATGATCATGCCTTTCAACTTTAATTCTACCATGACAATAATGGACTTTAACAACATGGGGACATAAACTAAGTACCTTAACTATCCTCTCAATTTTAACATATGTGGGGTTATTCTTCTTCATCCCCTACCTAGCCTTCTAAAAATCAAAGGGGAGGGAGATCCCAATGTGCACATCAAAGCTTATATTACAACTATTAGGGAAATCCTACCTTAAGATGGGGTAGTTGAAAAACATTTCATCAAAACCCTAGATGGAATAAAACTTTATTGGTATTACAAACTCCCTAATGGGTATATACATTATTTTCAACAACTCATGGTTGAGTTTTTCAAGGCTTTCTATATGAACAGCCTCCTAAATATTGGTATATGAGAGTTTTTACATAGTAATTAATAACACAATGAATTAGCTACCCATTTCATCACAAGATGGTAGAATGTCTTATATTCCTCTACTAGTACACCCAAAATGGATAAATAATAACTATGTGACCTCTTCCTTAACACCTTTAACAAAGAGATGATGGAGGATATCTATAAATTCCCATATCAATATTATAAATAGGCTCTTTAGAGTGCCTTGTAGACCAACTAGGTGGCTATTTATAGTGGTAAATGAAATTATGTGACCAATAGATGAATTATCACCCCAAACCAAAAGAATAGGGGATTTTTAATTTGGGGGATTTAAAATTAAAACTCCAAAATACCAATAACCAATCCCTCAAGGTCCTAGATCAAAACATGAATGCCACTATTGATGGCGTCACTAACCAAAACAAAAATCTAAACCCTTTGAATAATAATTAGTACCATCCTATAAATAATAAAAATACTATTAATAATGTGGGTGATAGGGGCCAAAATCCATCTCCTACCATTCATGTAGTTTAATTTAACTTAAAGCAACCACACAACATGATACACCAAAACCATAATTAAAATGAATATTAGCATGTTGAATAATTCCCCTAGTCTTTTAACCAAACATAGTACCAATGAAATAATTTATAAGGGTTTAGTCAATAGTGGTAGAAAATGAATCCCATAGAATATGTTCCCAATATCTATTACTTATTCCACTAAGTTATTATTAATAATACTCAAAACTATAGGGAGTACAATAATTTTATCCAAAGACTCTTAGAATATCAAAGGTAGACATTTATTGACTTATTCCTAGGTAACATTATTATAAACCCCCAAAAATTTCAAAATAACCACATTACCCCTCAAAATTAGACTTTCCAAATCTACCAAAACCCATTTCCTAACCACTAATTACATGTTTCTAAAAATCAATAAAAGGGTGGCTTGAAAAACACTTGATTCAACATAATCCACCCATGATGGCATTCGCTCATGATGCCGATCCATCCACCTCTAGAATCACTTACACTGATGTTACTCCTTAGTTGGGAATATAGGGAATAACTAAAATGATAATAAATTTGGAGTTGGAATTTGGAAAAGAGGTGAAAACTATTACTCGGACCAAATAGTATCAACCTATAAATCTTCATCCCTCAAACATTTTGTAAATTGAGTCTATCCTGAAACCCATGGGTAATGATGAATTTATTTTTGACTTAACCAATATGTTCTCACACATTTCATTCCTTGAATTAATCAAGAAATCCCCCACTCATTGGTTAGCATTACATTAAACACTAGTATAGGTGCATCTATCTAGTTTTAATCCTCTTCTATATGCTCAAATCAACCACAATGATTTGGACATGTTTTCACCTAGTTAAGAATCATGGGAAATTGGTTATTTATTTGATTTTTTAAGTATTCATATTGAATACAATATGGTAAGGATGGGGGATCTTATCTTTTTTATATAGGTTTGGATTTACAACAATTATGTGAAGAGAGCCATAGTTAATGATGGAGCGATCATCAATATTATAGACTTATGATGGGGAAACAAAATTTTATATGATGTGTAACATTTAATGAGGATATTATAAACTTAAATATACCTCCATAGGGTCCATTTACTTCTAATCACTCCAAGTCTCAATATGCTCCTAATTGAGTTCTATGTCATAGAAAAATATACCAATTATAATATGATCTTGGGAAGACCTTGGATACATAGGATAAAGGGTATCCCTTCAATATTAATCTAAAAAATATGATTTTTAAACACAATAAAGGTATTCATATAATAGGGGGACCATAAACATTTGATATGATATAAGAAACCATGCATAAGTAGCTTAGGTTACACATTGAGTGCCATTTAAGTACTAACGGGTCATAAAACCCCCAAAATTGGTCAATGTTACTAAACTCATGAGACCTAAATTGGTTAACTTAAATAAGGGGGGTTAAATACAAAAATATTTGGTAAAACGTAAGTCATAAGATAATGAATCAGTGATATAATAAAATAACACTAATCTAGAACCAATCACTAGTACAAAAATTTCCACCATATCCATAGGCAAACTCATGAATATCTTGTAAAAGGACACTCCACTCATCCTCCCATTTGAATAGAGAGTGGTGGGGAGCTATAATTTATCTAAGCCTCAAATATAGTAACCCCAAGAGGTTTATTATAGTCTACCTAACCTTTTCATGATAGAGGTGTCATGGAATGAATAGGTCCACCTTCATACAAAATATTTTATCAACAACTAACATTATATCCTAAAACTCAACCACATAGGGGAAATATACACTTTGTACTCTACTCTTATCACTTCCAATCCTATTCAGAGTATTTTCTTGGATCACAGTATGATAAGGTCATAATTTTTTTTAGATTTTTTGATACATTAGGTTTTATTCTTATTTATATGTCAGTCATTATACTTTAGCATGTTCCTAAATTTACTTCTCATCATGTTCTAAATCCTCTGATAGGTAACTAGACCATTCCTTCTCCCCAAACCATGTTATTAATTATTAATATGATAATAGGTACTATATAAATCAACATTAGAATCCACAATTATTAATGTATTCCTAAAATGTGACCCCTTCTTCCCCTCACAAAGAGAGAAGACCCTAAATAGTCTCTCACTAAATTCTTGTAAGCTTTCCCACATATAATTGTTGGATAAATAGAGATACCCATGTATTATCAATATTATTTTAAATTTAATGATTACATTCCTAAGTATTTCATCCCAAAAAAAATAAAAACCATGTTGGGATATTTCCCATGGTGAAAAATTATCATAACTATGATGATATACTTCCCACACCAAAGAGAGGGCCTAATAAACAACCTTTTGAATTTATGGAGGTGATTACCTCCCTTAACCCAAATCATAAAAAAAGACCTTTTGATTTCCCATAATTACTTCATTTCCTTCATATTAACCATGAGAGTAGACCTTTAATGTGTGTGCAAGACCTCCCATTTTACCTATGAGGGGAATGGGTTCATTATTCATTTGAGTCTCAAGATAAAGAACCCTAAGAGGGGTTGCCTAACATTTTTGATATCCATATGGTTGAGATATCATAATACCAATAAAATTAACTAGATGAATTTCCCCCTTATACACATGATCAATGGGTCCTTTATTATGATTTTTCCAAGTACCACCAAGGCATTGGGGTAGGAGTCATTCTTATTTATCCTTAAGGGCAAGTCATGCCTTTTGGTTTCAATATTGAATCTAATTGTATGAAAAATTGGGATGAATATGAGGCCATATGGCATGATTATTACATAATGTTTAGGAATTCAAAACTTAAGGATCTAAGGTGATTCATAGCTGGTTATAGACCAAATTTTTGAGGTCTATCAAACCAAGGTTAAATATCTGTAGCTATACAAGACTATTGTGTATGAGATTTCTAAAAAAGTTAATTACTTTCTATAAATTTATTCCCAAGGGAATGAAACCAAATTAATAACTCCATGTCTTATTTGTATTCATTCTTTTACCCCCATTATTCTATACCAATTTTTGATTTCATAGTTTTAGTTAGGACATAACCTCTTGTGCAAATAAAAGACTAATGACCAAACCATCACCCACATTAGTAAATAGAATATTACCTTAGTACTTAGATGATAATGATGAAGATATTATTTATTTATTTATTTATTATTATTATTATCTTATGATTACCTCCCATCATTCCACCATAATAAGGGATTCTCACTTACCTATTATCCCATATTAGCCCTTGAGAATGAATACTATGATTCTTAATACCAATTTAAGGATTACCTATCCTATGATGATTAACATAATATTTTAAATATGGATGGTGAATATATTTAACTTTCCCTTGATTTATTTGAGGATGGAAATGCCTCCCTAATTGAATAAACCATTAAAATTAACATCAAGATAATGGATAGTCCTAGACTTATCAAGTTAGGGTATTCACTCTATGAATAAGAGGAGGAAGACCATAAGAATATTATAGTATAACTATCGAAATATTTCACTTTATCATACAATTACATGATATGCATCAACCCTAATGTGGTTATCAAAAACCTAAGTACAATGCCTGACCTGAAACTAATCAAATAAAAGATTAGACCCATCAAGCCTAAAGTCACATTGATGGTACAAGAGGAAGTCATTAAAATTTTACAAGTTATTTTTTAAGCTAGTGGAATATTCTAAGTGGATGTCCAAAAGTATATCCATCCTCAATAATAATGGTAAAATCAAGATATGTATAGGCTTTCAATGTATCAACAAAGCATGTATAAAATATGACTTCCCTCTCTCATATATTTAAATCATTTTTTATTCTACATTAAGATATGAATTTATATCACTCATGCATATATTCTCAATATTTAATCAAATCCATTTTTGTGATGAGGACCAAAGCAAGACCTTATATACTATGCCATAGGGGACTTTTTTTATGTCATGATGCCTTTCATTATCAAAAGTATGGGTGTAACATATAAAATGGCATGAGCCACATATTCCTTGATCTCATTAAAAATATAGTATATGTATATGTATATTATCTTCTATGGAAACTGAGATGATGAATAGACCATTTATAGGTATAACACACCATCTTAACACAATTAAATACAATGTTACTATTAACTTATACAAATGTGTGATTGGAGTTACCAAAATAAAAATCATAGGGTATATCATATCCCAACATGGGATCAATACTAACCCTACTAATATTCAATAAATCTTGGAAATGTTCCCTCCCATAGATGAACCATGCATCATAACATTCCTTGGTGAGTTGGGAGCCATTTCATGGTTCATTCCTAGTCTTACACATGTCATTCATCTTATCTTAAAAATTTAATTGTCTTAAATTAAATCCATGATTTTTAGGATCCCTTAAAAGTATTAAAACACTTCATTATATGTCCCCCCATGCTCATGGTTCCTAATCTAGATAATACTTGATACTTTACATTAGATTGATTGAGGTGTTCCTCTCCTACATGTTATGTTAGGAGGATGATACCGGTAGAGAACACACCATTTATTTCATAAATTTCACCCTTGTTGATTATGATATTTGATACACTCAATAATAAAAGGAATTATTATTTATATTAGCTATGACCAAAATATTGCAACACGATATGCTCAATCAATAAATAAAGCTTATTATGAGATCTCATTTTCTAACCTAGGTATGTCTCCCTAGGAAGGTTGGGTACTTCATCATGATCCTAAGCGAGTTAAATTTAACCTATTTAAACCAAAATTACATTAATGGATAGATCATTGATGACTGATTGGCTGAGTCTCCCTTGGAACTTAATAACCTCATTGATACCAAATTTTTTGATCAATTGATCTGTTATGTAGAAAAAAATACTATTAGATCCTCTCTTTGGTAAATATATATAATCAATTACCTAATAAAATAAATTTATCCTAAATATGCAAAATCATAGTATAATAGATGTCATTGCATCTAAGTATGTTATTCTAGATACAATCCTTTACCATTATGACTTTGATGGCATGTTATTCTGATGTGTTGATCAAGAAGAGTCAGAAAGATTCATTTTTCATTGTCATAATGGTGTTTATGGTGGAAAATTTTGTGGCCACATGATGAACAAAAAAATACATAGGATGGGATATTTCTACCCCAATTTAGACCACAGTGCCATTGAATATGTATGTAAATGTGAGAAATGTCAACATTTTATGCATGAGATACATATTACCATTATGGTGTTGTAACCCATTGTCACTCCATGGCCATTTTACCCTTAGGTTTTGGACTTATTTGATAATATATACCATGATTATTTATATGGTCATCACTTCATTATTATGGTGATTGAGTATTTTACAAATTGGGTGGAAGCTATGCCATTAACAACTATCACAAGTTTAGTCATCACAAAGTTTATCATAAACGAAATCAGTTACTAATTTGGTATCCTATAGGTCATCATTAATTAAAATTATTTCCCTTTGAAAAACGTTAATAGTTAGGAGTTATGTAATAATTTTGATATATTTCACCACCTATCCTCCTTATACTACCCACAGGCCAATGATCATGCCAAATCTACTAACAAAACCCTAAAGTGTATTTTGACAAAAAAAATATTAGAGATTTATATGATATTATGTCTTAGATATCTATACAAAAATTTTGGATTACATAATAAATATTAATACAACCCCAAGGTCAACTCCATACTCACTTGCATTTGGATTTGAAGCTATTCTACCATTAAAAGTAGAAATAACTAGCCTTCACATTTCCATCCAAGGTTGCCTTGATCATGAAGAGTATAGGGAGGTGTAGATATATGCATTAGAAATTTTATAAAAATATTAGATCACCACTAAAAATAATCATATTAATTATGATGATCATATGGGAAGATAATACAACAAAAAAATTACAAATGCCCAATTCATGTAACAGACCTTGTCCTTAGGCTTGATAATTAGATTGATAGGAAGAAAGGAGAAGGTTAGAAGTTTAAACATAATTGGATAAGGTCCTACCTAGTGACATAAGACTTTAAAAATTTATCCTATCAATTATAAATCTAGGGGGAAATGAGTTAAGTGAATCTGTGACCTCTTTACACCTTAAACACTTATATATTTAATACTTGCATATCACAATGTTTTCATTCAAATTACATTTTTGTAATTTGTATGTTCATCTAAATATAAAATATGTTGTTTGGTGATTATTTGTTTGTTAGTGAACATAACATATAAAAAATTCAAAATGAAGCATATCACATCATTCCATTTTCACATTACCTTATCTCCCCATATAAAAAAGTCTCAAAATCAACATTACATTGTTTCTTGCCTTAGTTATTAGGAGCATTATATCTCTTTTTTCTAAATCTTCTTAATCAACTTATAAAATGTTAGCCCATGGTCTAGTCTACAGTATTATCCATGAAAGAGTATCTTTTTATAATTCCTTATAAAGTATAACATTAACATGCTTAAAAATATGTAACTTTTCTCACCTATCTTGGTCCTGGGTGATGATCCATTTGTCTTAAAAGTTACATGGGGCCAAGATCTAGGGGTAAGGGCCTTTAAAATAAGAAAAATATATGTTCATATTAAAATCAAATCTTATGGAATTAAAAGAGTCAAATTTAAAATGTCTCACCATTTTATAACCTTTGATATTGAGCCCTTGCATCTTACTAGTTAAGTGGGGTTAACACTGGGGAGATATGCCCTTATTCACCTACATCTAGCCTTTGATGTTGAACTCATGTGTCTTCTTATTCAAATGAGATTAAGTGTAGGGGGTCCTAAGGAAAATTAAAAGATAAATGTAGAAGTAATATCAAATCAAAGAGTGTCCAAATAGGAATTTTATCAAAAATGTTTCCTACATGCCTATATTCAAAAGAGAAATCTTTTTCCATTTACCGATTATGTCAAGACCAATTATCTCTAGATGAAACCAAAAAAGTTAGTGTTTTGTAAGTCTAAGAATAATTAAATTTTTTCCTTTTGATCATAAGGATTAGTTCATCTTCCTTTTTTCTTGAAATTTTTTGATCTAACATTTTTCATTCTTTATCACCTCACATTTATCCTACTCTCTTTTTCACTCCTTTCTATAAATTGAAAGCCATATGTTGTGTAAAAAAACAACTAGGTCATCACATACAAAACAAATGTTAGTGTATTTATAGTTTCATATATTTATATAATGAATTACATCATATAAATATAATATTTCCCACATATATAATAGTTTTACATAACATTATATCAAAATCAAAAAAATACATGTACATCATCACATGCCTAGTCATCTAGAGTGCATAGATTGAAAAAAAACATGGAAGTTAAAGTTAAAATACATGAATGGTAAGTCACTAAGATAATCCAAAAACATCACTACCTATCATAATAACTATCAAGTGTGGAAAAAAGGATGTATAATACAAACCCCTTAGTAGAGGGCCAATGTGCCTTGATTCATCTAAAAAAATAATCAACATATATAATCATATGGAAAATACATCCATACAAAATATTAGGAGACTTTCCTTCTCCTATGATATGGTCCTAATGTAGAAGAGTGTCAGGGATGTCACTCCAAAAATGTCTCTGACTAGTACCTCCCTTAGAGGATACCTCACCCTCTCTAGTCTTAATGCTAGTATGGTGCCCCCTACTATCACCCACCTCTAAATTTGTCCTCCTTGTCCTGTGGCTAGAGAATCTACCTGATAATCTAACCACCATCATATAAACTAGGACATTCACTTTAATATATCTATATAATAAGGTATTGTTATTTATCCTCAGTGATGTCACCATTATAGATGCATGGTATGCTAAAATGAATACATTCATGTACCAACCAATCCTCACAAGGAGTATAGGATCTTCTAATATTTGATCTCTTATTAGATTAATGATTAGTTGGAAAAGGTTGATTAGGGTGTCCATAATAATCCACCTCTAACCACTCATAATATATGTAATCATAGAATATGAAAATAAATATTAGATCCAATTGATAAGATGATCCAAAACATATAAAATTAGTTGAATAAATAAAAATCAAAGTACAATCTACAATATTTTTTTTGGAAATAAACATTTTCCTTGGGTTCATCTCACACTAATCAAGGTTATAATCATTATCCATGACCTCCTCATCTATGTCCAAGTCCTCTTTGATCTTGATATACTATGGATCCTCATCATCTCCACCTCCTAGATTCTACTATTGTACAAGGTCCTCTTGAGTGTGTATCTATTGTGGTGGTGGTGGTGGGCCCATATGATAATACCTTACTAAATCCTATCATCTTCCCCTATTTTCCTTTTGGGTCTGTCCCTATGCCACTTCTAGTTAAACTAGTCAAATGATGGGCACCCCTCTCAGAAGTGGGTGCCATACAAATCATCCAAATATCATTATTCTAACCTCTTACATGCCCATGTATATGACCCCATGGATGGGAAGGATATCCACATAGGGAATATAAAATATTATGGTACCCTATATATAGAGTGTGCCTAAACTTATGAAAGCCTATCCCTAACCTGAGTAGCCCTAATGGCTACTACAAGATAGCTCCCCTCATCATCCCATTACCCAACCATGTCTTGTTAGGGTAGGGAAATTAATTTAAACACTATAAAATTCCACATTAGTAAATCACAAAAGGGTGACATGTCCAACCATATAGTACCCATAATGTCCCTAGACACTACAATCAAAAGTCCATCTGATAAGGGATGAATTCGTCATAAATCCATCCCATGACAATAATTTGGTGGATGATCAAAAGGGATCCTAAATGATACACATAATAGAGATAACTATAGGTCAAGGATAGTATCTCTTGGATATAAGAGTAAAATTGATGAAAAGGGATTCATTAATCTTGTCCTAATTACATGGAAACAAGAAACATTCACTTCTACATACTCTTACCTCTGCCAATGTACCTTCAAGCTCTACTCACCTTGTCTTATTTGACCCTTTTAGTTTTCACAAGATCCATTTATTTCAGACTTTAGATAATTAAATATATATAGTGCCATTAAATATTCAACTATGATCAAACTGTTTACTTTCTATTTTTCTCATGCTTAGCCATCTTTACTTGTTTAATGACAATTTGTGTATACCTGCAAAAATAATAACTTAGTCCTTAATTATGATTCAAAGATTCATTAAAACATTAAAATCACATGTGATATTTTTCATGTTCATTTAATACTTCTAGAGTTCCCTAATGTATTCATATAACTTCTCAATACTCTTTCTACCCTCACTTCCTTGCCGTTTTACTGATAGGCTTTCCCTTGTAACCCTTTTTCTTGGTTTTTTGGCTTGTACAGGTTGGTACAAAAACTTATTGAAAAACCAAAACCATATCTAAATACCCTTTATGATATTATTCAATTTAAAAAATTCTTGGACTTAATCTCACTTACTATACCACCTTTTCCATCCTTTTAAGGCCTCAAATTAGGCATATTAGGTTTCTTAAAGCTATGCTTCAACTCAATCTACTATATAAGTACTGGTATATGTGGAATATTTAAAAAAATAGAAAATATATTTTAACACCTATTCCCCATTTTTTATATAAAATATCATAAGTTTACATCAATTTAATCATTCATAATCTTTATTTTTCCAAATAAAACCTAACATAGGGTTGTCTACAAACCATGTAACTTGAGATTGTATATTTTTAACTATAACTTACTCTAATGAGTTTCAATGCATTCCAACACTTGAAATTTTTTTTACCGCCTTTATCCACCTTATATAATAAATTTTCAATGTATATAATTCACCTACTATAGACTTCTAACATTCTTTATATGACCATAGTATGACTGTATGCAACTTAGAGAGAATGAAATGAAGTTTTAGAGTTCGAAACAACTTTAGAAAATTGTGAGGGTTATATTTTATCTTAAAAATATATGTTTAACTTTACCAATAAATATTTACCCACTATGACATATTTGACACATAATTAGACACAATTTTGTATTGGTTTGAAGGATTATAAAAGGGTACTCTATGGTCTACAATCTTAGGACTTGGCTATTACAACCTATATGTGATAAGTTTATTTATTTACAATAATAATGTTAATATAATTTCAAGGACCTCTTACCAATGTCATTTATAATTTATATATGTGAACCTTCCTTCAAGATTATATACTCAGTTTACTCACTCAGTAGATTGGAAATAATAAATAACTTCACACAGGTTTGTCAATGAAAGATTTAAATAGAAAAAATGGATAGGAAAAAATCCTTATCATATTTAAAAAACTTGTAATCAACCTCTTAGAAATCACAAGACATTGTAAAACATATGAATATTATTGTTTCTCTTTAATCTTGTTACACAGTCAACTTTAACCCATAAAACATAGTCTTAGAGAAAAATATAGGATTTTCTAAGTTTCTCAATCATGCATTTGAAATAAATTATAAGGATATAAGAATATAAGAATATTAAAAACCTATAATGAAATATCTTACCAATTATCTCAAATCATTCACAAAACACATCCTTTTACATTGTTTTCACATTCACTAATATTGGATGTGAAGAAATAACAGGTCTACCAATACCATTTTGTCAAATAAGAATTGTATGTTCAATTTTTGGGAATTTTCTTTTCCATTAAACATTTGGATAAAACCACTTAAAAATTCTCCCATACCTTGAATGAATTATCATAGAAAACTACACTTGCCTCTTCAAAAAGACTAAAAAATTACATAACTAACTCTCCACTTATTTAGGTACATTGGAGAACTGTATAACTATTATCTTACCATCAAGGTGACTCATTAAGTGAGTCATGAAATCTTGACACTTATTTAACCATGCCTAAATATAACATGACATGAGACTTCTTTTAACAATTCAAATTAAGCCTCCTAAACTTCACATTCAAATTTGAGAATTTAAATTAAGCTTTAGGTGGGAAAATGTCAAATAGGTCCTTAATTAAAACTTGTCAATTTCCTAACATTTGTGAGTGAATCTTAACACCCTAAAATAACTAAAACTTGTTATTTACTCTAGACTTGAAAAATAGATCCTATGTACAATCAAGGTAGTGATGCTCCTACATCAAACATGTTAGTCTCTCATTAATGAATTGTACAATCAATGAATAACTAAATAACAACCTATGAGTACCCTTGTTTCTTGGTATCTAGGAGGTAAAAATACTAATAATGACCTTCCAAAGTGTTCATGTGGGTTTTATACACACCCTAGATCTAATGAGGTAGCATCTAATATTTTATAATCTCAATTGATGTAATATCCACTCTAAGGCATGAGTTAAAAGTATGGGTTGAACAATTGAGTGGTGAAATAGCAGGCTGAGCATATAAGTTTTTAAACTATATGTGAATGGGTGAGTGAAACCTAGAAAAAGTTAAAAAATATTTGAGTTATATGGATGGACCTTATTATAAAGTGGGTAAATATTAATCAAATAAATTCCAAAAGAGGGAAGGTAGGGCATAAAATACGGATTTATGGTCCAAAGAAGGATTACTCTTTGGCTAGTTTCTTTGTGGACAAGTGTTCTAATATAAATGTGTATAGATAATAGTTATTGTACACTCACATTAAACCATAACAAGAGGATCTAGGGAAGAAATGATATAGTAAACTCTATAATCTCAACTAAAGGATAATACCATTTATAGTTACTTTTACACACCCTTCTTGATTAGATTATAACTTAGATCATAGAGGTATCTAAGGTAGTTATGGATTACACCTAGAAGGCTATATCAAGAAAATACTTATGAACACTTAGAGAATTGAAATAGTCTACCTAATTGCATGAGATCAATGATAATTTCTAATTATCTAATAGTTGTTTCACATCTTAAATCATAATACATCAAAAACAATAATAAGTAATTATCTATAGCTTTTACACAATTTAAATTATTGAATCCCACAACCAAGAAAATAAAACGTAGCTAATTAAAAAGAATTGGAATGGAAAAACATCATCATAATTGTATGAAAATGAAAAAAAACTTATTATATTGATAATTTTCCAACTGTGTTAGTGTTTCTCCAATCCAATTATATGTAATTAGCCATGTTTTATTTTCTTGGTTGTTGGATTCAACAATTTGAAGTGTGTAAAAGCTACACATAATTCCTTATTGTAATTATTGATGTATGATTATTTATTATGTACAATAGGTATTTAAAAATTATAAATTACCATTTATCTCATGTAATTAGGTAGACTATATTAATTATTTGAGTATGCATAAGTGTTTTATTGATATAACATTCTACGTGTAAGCCATAACTACCTTAGATGTCTCTTTGATCTGAGCTATAATCTAATGAATACGGATGTGCAACAAAAACTCTAAATGGTATAAATTTTTACTTGAGATCATAGAGTATAATAGATCATTTATTACCTAGATATTATAATTGTGTTTGTATGTGAGTGTGAAAAAAATATTATCTACAAACTTTGGTATTAAAACACTTGTCCACAAAGAGACCATCTAGAAAGTAATCCTTATTTGGACCATAGATCCTTATTTGTTCCCTACCTTCCATCTTTTGTAATTTATTTGATTAATATATACCTACTTTAGAATAAGGCCCATCCATCCGATTCAACTAAGCTTTAACTTTTCTAGGTTTCATTTACCCATTCACACATAGTTTAACAAATTACATGCTTAGTATGTTATTCCACCTCCTGGTTGTTCAAACCATACCTATAACTCATGACCTAGAGTGGATATTACCTCCACTATGATCATAAAAATTTAGAGGTTACCCCATTAAATCTAGGGTGCACATAAAACACACATAAATAGAAGAAAATATGGCACTAGGAGGGCCATATCCTCTATGTTTTTTACCTATAATAAGTTTTACCCTATGTCCAAGTTACAATAAATAATCCCAAGAGATTAATCAAGTCTATATCATAAACCTATCTTTTAGTTTAACCTTTGTTGATCCATCTAAGGCCTAGGTCTACACTAGTTATCCCCACCATATCCTAGGTTAAGAAATCTTCTCTAGTGAGAAACCCCTAGCCCATTAATCCTCCTATAGCTCAACCTTAGTTAGTTGGATCTACCATTGTAGTCCTAGGAAATTTGCATGATCTACTAATGAATTAAAAAAAAAAAATCTACCTTCTTTCTCTCCTTTAAGAGGAAGAATTGCAAAGGAACATATCAAGTATTTCAAAGAGGATTTAAGATTAATGAATGTCCCTGATGAATATGTTACATGTAGTATTTTCCCATTTACATTAAAATATGATACTTATGGTTGGTTCTTCAATTTTTAAGATAACTCAATTACTTTATAGAACTCATGTTAAAGCACTTTTTTTACCCAATTTAGACAAGTTACCACTTTGAGTGTAGTATATATAATTTTCACCAATATGAAGAAGGATTTGAATGAGCCAATCCAAGATTTTAATTTAAAGTTTCAAAAGATGTACACTTGGTTAAGTGTTGCATATAAACTACCATTAGCACTAGCACTCAAAATGTATAAAAATTCCCTAGATCCAATTACTATTATTTTTGTGAGGAGTTGTTGCTGCTAACACTCTATCACTGACCTATAAAAAATAAATAAACATTGATACGTAGCTAAATCTATAGATACCAGGCACTCTTAACCTCAATGCTAGTTTCCTAGCTTTGAATTCAATGCTTCATATGAATCAAAATGTTTTTGCATTTAACCATAATTAGTTGTATGCACTTCCTCCTATGATGCAACATACATCGAATAAAAATTATAGATTCTCAAAGAATCATTTGTAATTGAATGGCCATCAACAAAACCAACAATTAATGCCATCAAATACTATAGTTTCATAGGGTGATGATTATACCAAATTAAAATTATATTATATATAAATAATGGTTTAAATGTTGAGAAATAACTTCTTAAGCATGTAGAGGAAGATAGGTAATGCTACTAGTCCAAAAAATAATCAAAATTTTGGATTTAAAATATATAACAATCTTTTTAACAATCCTACAAATAATGCAAAACAATAATAACCTAATGAGTTTCTAAAAATCAAAATAATGGAGATTGAATTTCCCAATTGGTACAAGGTTTATAATAAATTACAATATGGTGAGCTTGACTGTGTTGAGTTTTGTGCAACATTCAAGATCTTCTAGATAGAAATGGTGAGGCAAGCTTTGATGAAAACCCACCATTGTTCCCCCATAAGACTAATTCCTTAAGCACCACTATGGTTTTTTAAACTCAAGAGTTTCCTTTCCCAAATGAGGATGACAACATACCAAAATATAATTCTAATGAGGTGCATGCCTTCGATTAGTATTAGAGAGAGGTAATTACAATATAAAGAGCAAGTAACCCCTCACTACATAGATGTCTACAAATAATGCGACTATTCCCCAAATTAAAAGTCTAATAACAATCCACCTCCCCAAAAAGGGAAGGATCAACCTTTGAATAAGGAACAAGAGATAAAATTAAGATACAACATTGTTGAAGACATATATAAAATTAAAGAAAACATCAATCTTCATAAATTGGCTCATATTACTAAATAGAAGGAGCTCTAATGGAGGTCTATTACAAGGAAGTTTTCTATAGATAAGACAAAGGATACCCATAGGAATGTCATATACATGAGTAATATAGAAGTTTCTACTTTATTATTAACTATCAGAGCATTTGGAAAGAATATTCATAATTATTTAGTGACTCTGGAGCTTCAACTACTATGATACCAAATTCTATTTTTCAAAATGTTGGATTGATTCCAAGATGATCTAAGAGGATGGTTTCATATCTAGATAAAATAGTGGTGCCTATGGTTGGATAATTCAAATATGTATGAATTTAAGTGGCATATAATACAATGTGTAGATGACTATTGATATACTTGTGGTAGATATCTTTGAGGGATATGGATTATGATTGAGTAGAGACTTGTCAAAGATGTTGAATGGATATGTAACAATATATTTCTCTCATATTTGGTTTCCATGGAGAGGTGTTGAAAACTAGATTCAAATTGATTAGGAACCAATGATGAACTATCCCATTATAGAATAAAATGATATTAATAAATAAGTAAGTTACAAATATCTGAATCTTGGGATTTATATTTTTACCATGAAGAATGAGGTAAAAAACTAGAAGTCCGAGGATGTTCCCAATTTTGAACTCTCCATTTTGATGGTGTAAGATCCAAGCAAGGATTAGGCATGGGTGTTGATTTAGTCGAACCATAAGGTAATAATTACCTTATAGTCTATAGGTTGAAATTAACTTGCACAAATAATAAAGTAAAGTATGAGGCATTGATTTTAGGACTATAATTTATTCTCAAAAACAATGTCAATTAACTACTAATATATGGAGATTCAGAGCTAGTAATTAACTCGGTCAAAAACAAATACCAGTGTAAACTATCATATCTGAAGAGGTAAAAATAGAGAGACTAGGATTTGAATGAGTCATTTTAATCTTTCAATATAGTGGTTATTCTTAGAGAATAAAATCAAGCTACTGACTCACTAACCACTTCATCTACTAATTTGGTGTCATTACGAGAATCTAAGGTGCATAGATTTTCCATAGAGGTCATGTTTTTCCCATATATTCTTGATAATGTGGAAAATTTCTAGTTCTTTGAAGATGACCATTAGTTTGTCCAATTCTTGATCAATTTAGAATAATTTGAGTCTCTAATCATTGATGATAGAGAAACTAGTTATATATGCCAAGAAGAATTGGGAGAAGAAGGGATCATTCAGTCTAAAGAGAGTCATCTTCCTCTAGGGATGGTTTATTTGGAAAAGGAATTTTATATGGATTCCTAATCTCAATAGTAAAGGTATCCTAAAGTAAAAGATTTTCAGTTTAAGAAGGATAACTTAAGGGATGAGTTTGATTTTCACAACATCAACACTAGCCTCAACTATAATCCAAAATAGATACAAAGGGTAAAGGATCTACTCACCCAATATAAAGATTTGATTACATGGAAATATGAGGACTAAAACATTTTTAACCTAAGATTCATCACCCATACAATCCTACTAAATCTAGACCATACTCAGTTTAGGAAAATACATAGGTTGGTAAATCCTATCCTAGAACCACTCATCCAGAAGGAAGAGGAGAAGTTAAATGAAAAGATAGTGTTCCCAATCAGATATTATACCTAGGTTCCCAACTTATTTCTAGTCAATAAAAAGAATGGGGAAATCACATTATGTGTTGATTTCAATAACCTAGATAAGGATTTTGAGAAATAAAACTACCATTTACCTTCCTTGGATGAGGTGATCCAGATAGTAAGTGGTTCTGGAATGATGTCCTTCTTGGATAGTTTCTCAAGATATAACTAGGTGTTAGTTAAATATGAATACATGATGAAGACTAAATTTACCATGAAGTGGGGTACTTATGCATACAAGAGAATGACTTTTGGACTAGTTAACATAGGAACTACCTTTCAATGATTAATAGACCATGCATTCCAAGGGTTAATAGATAAGTGCATAATCATTATCATGGATGACCTCAATATTTTATCAAAAAATATAATTGATCACATAAGCCACATACAGTCAATATTTGAAAGATACAAAAAATTTGGCATCTCTCTAAACCCTAAAAAGTGAATATTTAGAATTGTTGAGGGAAATATCTTTGGCCACATTATCACCAAATAATGAATCAATATTTACCAAGATAGAGTTTAAGGGATTTTAAAGATCGCATTCACAAATATCAAAAATGATCTCAATTATTTATTTGGAAAGATATATTTTGTGAGGAAGTTTATATTGGGTTTTGTATAACTTGTTAGACCTCTGAATGTAATGCTCAACAAAAATGATAAATTTGAGTAGACATCAGAGGCCTGAAAGTCTTTTCAAGATGTTAAAGATGTTATATCTTAGACCTCAATGTTGATAAGTCCATATTTTAATAAATATTTCTTCTTATACTCATTTAATTTAAAATATATAATTTCCATTGTGATTACTCAAAATAAGGATGGAAGTGAGCATCATATTGCATTCATGAGCATGCATTTAAAAGAAATAGAGCTCAAATATTCCATGAAAGATAAGAAAATATTCACCCTTATCAAAGTGGTAATGAAATTTTGACGCTATATCTTGAGATATAAGACTATTGCTATTATGTCAAACCCTAATGTCAAGCTCACTTTAAAATTTAATGAACCAATAGAGTGTAGAGGAAAATGGATTGAAATTTTGGAGTAATTTGACCTAAAAAATAAGCCTACCAAAATTGTCAAAGGACAAGGCATCATTAAACTTATGATTGAGCTTAACTTGCACATCACCATTTAAGAGGTCTGTCAAGCTAAGGTATCTAAAGGAGACTAGTATGTTGATATCATTCAATATTTAATCTTAGTTATTTGTTCCCCATTACTCAATAGGGAACAAAGGAGGGTTTTGAGGCTCAAAGATAATCACTACATGATCATAAAGGGGATTATCTATAGAATAAATTATAAAGGCATCTACCTAAGATGCATATTACAATAAGAATCCCATCAAATCTTGGAGATCCTATACTATAATATAGGTAGTGATTGTATATTTGGAAACACCATAACCCATAAGATTCTACAAATGGGATACTATTGGCTTAAAATCTTCAAGGATGTACATGTCCATGTAATAACATGCCATGAATTCCATGTTTTGGTGAAGAGAGAAGTACATAAAGTAATGCCACTAAAACCTATCATTAAAATAATGTAATTTTCTCAGTGAGTCTTAGATTTCATTTATGTCATAAACCCAAATTCTTTATATTACCAAAAATTTGTGCTCACTTGCACATATTATTATAGAAAATAGATTGAAGCAATGACTAAAAAACATTTTAGAACATAAGATGTAATTGGTTTTCTAGAAGAAAAAATCACAACTAGGTTTGGTACCCCAATTTACCTAATTTTTGATAATATGCCAACATTCCAATCAACTTATTTGATTGAATGGGCACATAATAATCAAATAACCATTAGGTCATCTTCCAATTATTACCTACAAGGAAATAGATTGGTTAAATCAATAAATAAAAACTTGATTGATGCAATTAAAAATTCACCTATATACAAACCTAAAGAATTACATCATTTACTAAAATATGCATTGTGGGTTGATCAAACAAGATAAAATCACTCGCTAAAAGCTTCCCATTACCTACTAGTATATGGATGATGACTGATATTCCTAGTCATGCTCAAATTGCCAACATATCAATTTATGTAGGAGTACATAGAACCAAGTGAGAAAAAAGATTAATATTTATTGGATATAATATAATTGTATAATTCAAGGAAATAATCATTGTTTAATTTTAGTAAACATTAAGACTTCATCAAAATATATTTTGATAGAAGAGCAAAGTTTAAAGTACTTAGAATATCTAATCTAGTGCTTCTAGGGGACAAAGCCCATGAAAAGAAAGGACATCATGATAATTTTAACCCATTATTAGCATATATTAGAGATCTTGGGTAATAATGTTTTATATTTAAGTGAACTCCAAGGTAATGGATTGACATATCTAGTTAATGGGTTGTCTTTGAGGCACTAATTCATGGTTTTATCATCTAGAGATGTCCCTAAATGACCACAAATGCTGAAGTAGAGGTAGAATTAGGTTATTTTTTTATATTTCCATAGTTTAGTTTCTTATTTTATATCATTTACATCATATATATTATTTTCCATGCTTTATATAGTAACCTCTCCCATTTTTGGTATTTTGCTTTCCTTTAGTTTAGTTCCCTACTTAATAGATTAGATGTCTTTATTTTTTGTGATAATCGAATTGACATATCTAGGTATAACCAATCAAGTATCAAATCCAATAGAATTATTATCCATGTTTGAGGTTAAAAATTTAAACCCATGAAGGAGGTTTAAAAATAAATAACAACTATAGGAAGGACATAAAATGGATCACATAAACTAGATTTCTTTATAGGTTTTACACCCTTGTGTCTAAGACTTTCCAAATTTAGGTATGTAATAAATAGGTTAATATGATTATATAATAATTTAATACTTATATCAGGTATGTAAACACTAATATCATTACTCCATACAATTTATAAAGTTTTCTCATCCCTTTGGATCAAATACACTTCCAATGTTGATACTTGTTTAAGGTAATAACCATTGATACAGCTATAGCTAATAGGGACATTATGATAAATCATGTTTTTTTTACATGTAACAAAGCATAATGGTTCCTTACTTCCTAATTATACTCACATTATATTTAAAAAAAAAAGAGGAATGATGTGTCTTAAAGAGTCATCAATAAACCTAAAGAAAATCTAAAGGTGATCAAAAACTCACATGATGAAATAAGGTCAATGTATCATGCATCATGTAAGATTAAAAAAAAAAATAGGAACCAAAGTTATCTCTATCAAGGCTATGAATGATTGGTTGAGAGTAGATCAATGTTTGAGCTTCCTTAGATTTTAATATAATTAAAAAAACTAGAATTAAAACTACAATTATTCTAAGTCTTTTAAAAAATCATCACAACAAGGGTAAAAGAAAAACACTTAATCACACAAAAATCTAAGGTATGAGTAAGGATAGTATGTTGTATGAAGTCATTTGGAGTCACTTTCATGTTTTTAATTCAAATAATCTTATGGTATGGTCCATGTTTTATTAGGATTAATAACTAAATATTATGGGTTCTTGAATACTAGGGAGTATTTCCCCTATGAGTCATAATTTCTTGTACTCAAAACATAACCATTATTTATTTTTATTTTTAATGAGGACCCACTATATTTTAAATGGCCTAGTTATATTTTGAAAATATTTTTATTATAAGTATTTAAATGTGCTTATAACATCATTATTTGGTATAAAAACCATGGGACATTTTCATTTGTTTGGTTTATTCAGACTAACCTATTAATATTATTCGAGAGTTTTGCATGTGTATAGGGTTTCAAATTATACACAATGATTACAAAGTTTTATACTTCACATATTTTTATTTTCTCTAGTTATGTTTTTCACATATTTTTAGTCCTTGAATTTTTTTTCATGAAGTTAGATTTTGACATTTTGATCCTTCACATCTTTTTGCATTTGCTATAAGTGTTTGTCAAACATTTTGTTCATAAGTTTTGTTCACATAATTTGGTATTTGCAAGTTTTGTTCAAAACTTGTGTGTCTTCAAAAACATTCTTTGCATCTATTATCATGACTTTTTCTTCACTTATTTTATATTTCACAAGTTTTGTTTAAAATTTACACACTTTGCAATTTTCATTTTATAGGTTCTATTCAAAGTTATGTTTCCAAAAGATTTTATTCATAGGTTGTGTTCACATGAATTGGTATTCAGATATTTTATTTAGAACTTCTATTTGTGAGTTATGTTTTAATGTAATATCTAACACTCGAAATCCCAAGGTAGACTATGTGGCATAGTTGTTATTATGAAAAGGTAATTATAAGGTGACACTTGTCCAAGGCAACAACATGTTATTGATATAAAATATATGTGGTATAACCACCAAAGTGAAGTGACAAAGTTTGAAAATAATTAAAACAAAATTGGAGATATTGGACATTAATGGTGCATGAACTAAATTAAATTCTTATACTAGAAGCTATATCATTAAACTATAAAGAGACATTGTGCCTATTGATTGTTAACAAACTTAAGCAACTTTAACTTCAAAGAGAACTTGAATCCATGTGTTCCATTGCAAACTTCTCCCAATAAGCCAATAAATAGTTTAATTATTACAAAAACCACATAACTGAATCAAGTAGTAATGGCATACTCATCTAAGGTGTTTAGTGGAGTGATACCACCTTCTAAATTCTATATCAAACACACTATAGAGTATATAGACACCATTTTTTATTTTATTATGCTAATTGTTCAGATCTTTGGGATGTGGTTAGAGATTTAGATGACCATTCACATGATGAAGGTCTAATAATTTTATAAAATAAACTAAAAATGGAATTTATACCATTGAAATGTTAGTGACTACATTTTGTACTTATAAAGGCCAAGGTCATGCCCTACATTGACTTATTATGAGACCTATTATTTGAAGGTAAGGTGACTAGTGATGGTTTCCTACAAGACCTAAGCCATAAAATAATCATTGCATGTATTTTAAAAGACTCATTATAAAGGTATCTATACCTACCAATTGCATATGTTACTTGTGATGGACACCAAGTGGAAATGTGGAAGAAGATAGCCATGATTGAGAATACTCTATGTAAATGGACCATTCTTGCATAAGTGGTCACGCTCAAAGCTAGGGAGCCAATGCTTGTAACCAAGTATTAGATGAGTATACACATGGGAATGGATGTTTTTAATATATTTTAGGGTCACCCTAGCATCCAATATCTCCATCTAGAATGGGTACCATTTCTAGTATTGATGATGATGTTTAATCTGACCTTCATAGTAGGACATCTAATTAGTGAAAAACTTAAATAAAAAATGTTTAATAAGGATAAGAAGACCCTAAGTGACAATTAATACATGATTTCATATATATTATATGAAGTAATGGGAACCATACATATGCCTAATAGATCACTATAGATCCATGCCCTAGATTACATTAAGTATTAGGTATATGATTTATTTTTAGTCTTTCATATCTACATGTTTACAAGGAATATAATTATAATTACTGAGAATGTATATTTACATTCATGGAAATCAATTCATGAAGAACCCTTTATAATATTATAAAGTATTAGCAAGACACTCAATCTAAGGGGGGATTACTAACTTTACCCTAACTATACAGTTATTATGACAATAGTGAATAAGGTTTCCACATTGCATCTCCCCAAGTTTATCCTATATAAATTAGCTAAGTAAGATATTACCTATAAGATATGGTGGAGTGTGGATGAAGATTTGAAAAAAAAAAGTAAGGAATATTCCATGGTTCCTTCTTAATGATTGGTTGAAGGTGCTATACCATCATGAAAATTTATGGAGAGCTTGGTAAGGCTAGGGAGTATTATTCATTGGTGACTTTTCCACATAGATATTTGTATTATTATGTCCCAATTTAGAAGAAAATCCAAGGTTTGAGAATATCATACCAACATGAAAATTATGAACATGATTTAATTTTTTTTAATTCAAAGGATGATGAAAATATTTTAGAGAGATCAAAGGCAACTAGTTTGAATGAGTAGATTTTGAGAATTATTAAAGAAGAGCCTTTTGTAATAACTATAGAAGAATATATTAGGATTCGACCTCTAGTAGTGACTATTAGGTGATGGATAATCATCTCAAATACCACCTAATGTTATGATATTTGTAAATTAGGATCAAGGTGTGGAAAAAACTTTAGTGGTTTCAAGTTCATCACAAGAAGGACCATCTCAAACACCACCACTTATAATTAGGTATATGAATTAATAGAAATAAGTGGAAGAAATTCCAACTAATATTATTGGTCTTGGAAGACTATAATAACCAATTTATATTGATTATTAATATGTAGAAGAGGAAATGCCTCCCTAATTCTAGTTTACACAAGTGTTGGAAATATTGTCATTGATGCCAAAGGTTTAAAATTATTGGTGATAAAGGCCCTATTGCATTTAATGATGTTTTTAATAGTTATATCTTGGCTAATGTGTGTTAATATTTATTTAATATTAATAAATATATTTTTGGTTACATATAAGACAAAAGAAGGGCCCATGGAGAAGTCAAAGAGTCATGGGGTAAAGATAAAAGAAAAATGGGATGTATTTTCCCATGAAGAGTCATCTTTTGGAATTCCAAGAGTCACCAAGTGAAGATAAAAGAGGAAGGGTGAAATTTATCATCAAGGGAGAATTTTAGGAATATGAAAATTCACCAAGGTAAATACAAAAGAGGGATGGACACTTTTGCTCATGAAGGGTCACCACATGACTTTTCAAAGGCAAGGATATGAAGGGTCATATAAGTTTTGTGCCATTTTCGATGAGGAGTGAAGTGTCACAAAGGGTGAAGGCCAAAGGTAATTTGGAAAGCTATAAATAAAGGCTTGAGAATCCATTTTTTAATATGTGAGATAGAGTTTGATTTGATATTGTAATATCTAGTTTAAAAGAGCATTGTGAGAGATGAATATGATTTGTATTTGTTATATCTAGCTTAGAAGAGTAAAAGCGAGAGAGGAAAGAGATTTTGTAATGAACTATCATTTGTTGAGATAGCAACATTAAGAGATAGTTGTGTGGTATACACAAAGGGGTTGGTGCTCCTATGGGTTGGTGCTCATGAATTGTTGTTGTGTTAGTGCTCAGCAAAGGGGTTGGTGCTCCTATGGGTTGGTGCTCATGAATTATTAATATGTTGATGCTCATCAAAGGGGTTGGTTCTCTTATGGGTTGGTGCTCAAAAAAGGGGTTGGTGCTCTTGTGGGTTGGTGCTCATGAATTGTTGCTATGTTGGTGCTCAACAAAGGGGTTGGTGCTCCTGTGGGTTGGTGCTCATGAATAGTTATTGTGTTGGTGCTAAGCAAAGGGGTTGGTGCTCCTACAAATTGGTGCTTATGAATATTTTTTGAGTTGGTGCTCATTTATATACTTGAGACTATTCTTTGTGGTTTTTTCCACATTGGGTTTCCACATTAAATCTGGTGTCTCTCTCTCTCTTGTGGTGTGTTTATTGTTTCAATTTTATTACATATCTTGAATTTTTGGTTAAGTGGAATTTGATTAAAGGAAATTTATATAATATATATGATATATTGATTCACTCCCCCCTATTAGTATATCTCATGCTTAACAATTGGTATCAGAGCAGGTTCCTTTTTGAAAAAGTTTTACAACTTGAAGGTAAATCGGGAAAGCACAAGATGGGCATACATGAAGGTGCCTCTACAAGCAAAAGAATAGTTGGTCAAGAAGAAGAAGAGGATGAAGCTAAAGTGAATTTTGAAGGAGAACTCATTTGTGCCTTAGAAGAGTTGAAAGTTTTTGAAAATAAAAATTTAAGATTGAAGCACCAGATCAAGAAAAATTAAAAGGAGTCAAGGGAGATAATTGAAGATCTACAAGCACACTTTGAAGAAGCCAAGAAGAATGAAGAAGATATAATGTCATAGTTGAAAATAGTAATAAAATAATGTGAAAGGTATGTTATTCAAATTGATTCTTTAAAAGTTGATCATGATAAAGCAATCAATGATAGAGCAGCTAATGATTTAAAATTTGAGAATAGCACTAATATATTGAATAAGATATTAGAAAGCCAAAAGACAATATAAAATAAGATAGGTATCAGTATTGAAAAGAATAAGAGATATGTTGAAGCTCTTACAAAAGAGGAAATAAGAAAGGGAAGAAGTGAAGAATATAGAGGACATTTCAAACAAAGAAAGCTAGAAGGAACAAAGCTACAAAAGGCAATCAGGTCAGAGATACACAAACAGGTCCTATTTTTATGGTTACTATTTTTATTGTAATGGATATGGTCATAAGAAATTAGAATGTAGAAAAAGAGCTAATAGTCTTAGAAATAAGGGAAAAGAAATTAATGTAGAGTCAATTAGAAGCTACAACTCTTTTGCTCCTCTATCAAGCTTTAATGAAGAGGCCATAATTTGTTACAAGTGTAAAAACTTTGGACACATAGCTTATTATTGTAGAATCATGTTCAAGTCAGTCAAGAAGGATTATAGTTTTAAAGCTCCATTCATTAATAAGAAGTTTCAGACATGTTCATGAAAAATTAAACAACCTGAAGATTCTATGTTGGTGTAGACAACTTTGCATGTAAGAAATGAAGATCAGCCATCGTTCATTGATAGTGGATGTTTGAGGCATATGACATGAGACAAGAGTAAATTTAAAAGTTTAAAGAAGATTAATGGTGGCACAGTGAAATTTGGAGATAAA
This sequence comes from Torreya grandis, assembly GCA_037957365.1. Taxonomy (NCBI): domain Eukaryota; kingdom Viridiplantae; phylum Streptophyta; class Pinopsida; order Cupressales; family Taxaceae; genus Torreya; species Torreya grandis. The sequence continues at coordinate 31,365 of JARHVA010007111.1, read as the reverse complement.
ACCACTACTAGGATAGCTGGAAAAGGTACTTTGAGTTTGGATAATGGTAGAATGAAGACTAAGAATGTTTTGTATGTAAATGGTCTTAAGCATAATATATTGAGTGTTAGTCAAATATGTGATCAGGGATATACATTAAAGTTTCATGTAGAAGGTTGTGAGAATAGAAGAAAAGATTCAAATGAATTGATTTTAGATGCTCAAAGGATAGATAACAATTTTTATGTATTTTCAAATATCTTATCAAAGGCACGATCAAAGGACACATTCAAGGATCTACGAGAGGAGTTAGGAGTAATTTATATTACTTCCTACCATTGAGGTTCAACACTAGCTAAAGGGGGAGCTAAGTGATAGCTCCAGGTAGGCCCTTTGCCATTGATGTCAAAGGGGGAAAATAAAAGGTACAAGTATAGGTGTAGAAATAGGTACAAAGAATAGGTATAGGTTGGTATAGTAAGGGGGAATTATTGTATGTTTTTAGATGATAGTATGTGTAGGTGATAAGATGTGGAAGTTTTAGGATTGAGGTTGCCATCAATGATAAAGGGAGAGATTGTTGGAAATATTATCATTGATGTCAAAGGTTTAGCATTATTAGTGATAAAGGCCCCATTACATTTAATGATGTTTGTAATAGTTATATCTTCGCTAATGTGTGTTAATATTGCTTTAAAATTAATGAATATATTTTTGGTTGCATATAAGAAAAAATAAGGGCCCATAGAGAAGTCAAAGAGTCACAGGGTAAAGACAAAAGAAGAATGTGATGAATTTTCCCATGAAGAGTCATCTTCGGGAATTTCAAGAGTCATAAAGTGAAGAAAAAAGAAGGGTGAAATTTCTCATGAAGGGACACTTTGAGGAATATGAAAAGTCACCAAGGTAAAGACAAAAGAGGGAAGGATTTTTTTGCTCATGAAGGGTCACCACATGACTTTTCAAAGGCAAGGATATGAAGGGCCATATAAATTTGGTGCCATTTTCCATGAGGATTGAAGGGTAACAAAGGGTGAAGGCCAAAGGTCATTTGGAAAGCTATAAATAAAGGCTTGAGAAGCCATTTATAATATGTGAGATAAAGTTTGATTTGATATTATAATATCTAGCTTAGAAGAGCATTGTGAGAGATGAATATGATTTATATTTATTATATCTAGCTTAGATGATTAAAGGTGAGAGAGGAAAGAGATGTTGTAATGAACTATCATTTGTTGAGATAGAAACATTGAGAGATAGTTGTGTGGTATACACAAAGGGTTTGGTGCTCTTGTGGGTTGGTGCTCATGAATTATTGTTGTGTTGGTGGTCAGCAAAGGCGTTGGTGCTCTTGTGGGTTGGTGCTATGACTTGTTGTGTTGGTGCTTAGCAAAGGGGTTCGTGATCCTATGGGTTGGTGATCATGAATTATTTCTATGTTGGTGCTCAACAAAGGGGTTGGTACTCTTGTGGGTTGGTGCTCATGAATTATTATTATGTTGGTGCTCTGTGGGTTGGTGCTCCTGTGGGTTGGTGCTCCTGTAAGTTGGTGCTTGCAAATATTTTTTGTTCATATACTTGAGATTGTTCTTTGTGGTTTTTTTGACATTAGGTTTCCACATTAAATCTGGTGTCTCTCTCTATCTTGTGGTGTGTTTATTGTTTCAATTTTATTGCATATATTGAATGTTTGGTTAAGTGGAATTTGATTAAGCAAAAGTTTTATAAGATATATGATATACTGATTCACCCCCTCCCCTCTCAATATATACTATGCTTAACAACAAGTATAGATGTTACTTCTTCCTCCACCCAATAGAATTCCCTGACTCAAAAAGCCTCATCCTTGGTTGGTAAGAACATAATTTATCATAGGAGAAAACCTAGATTTATTGAAACCCCTATGAATATAATTACTAAATCTCTACTCTGAGAAGGGCCAAAATACCATGGATGGACGTCCATCTAGAGGGAACATGAGGATGAAGAAGAGGATGAGGAACTACAAAATTAAAAAGTCTTAAGAATTAAGGGATTGAAAGTAAAAGATCCACTTAAGGGTGACAAGTAAGGTGAGGAAATTTCTCCTTCAACTACCTCAATCCCTATTATTTATATAGTTCCTTTGGTTTCTAATATTTATCCTACTACTTTTGTTTCATTGGATTTTATTGCTACTAGTGTTATTATTTCCACAACCCCAGCTATTTCTAGTGTTAAGCTTATTTCTCAAGCCACTATTATCTCCACTTTCACTATTATCACCTCAGTCACCATTCCCCATACCAATCCTAAACCTAAAAATGTTAATTTAAATAAAACTAAAGGATTTAGGGAAGTTTTCCACTTACATGTTTATTCCACCCAATTAGGATTGGTAATGATTTCTTATAGTTCCACCGAGTCTACTTCTGTTGTTTCATCAAAAAAATATGGAAAGAAGAAGTTTGTGTATAATATATAGCTAATTCCTTAGTTTAGTGGTATATATGGGTCTAAAATAATCTATCCATCATTTCCATACCCATTACAAGTAGAGGCTTTAATGAAATCTTTAGGGGACCTTTTGACTGAGATTACTACCAAGGACACTCAACCAATTAAATCTACCTAGTTGGTGTTTCCTCAGTGGGTTATTGATTTGGAGTCCTAAGATTACAAAAGACCTAATTTATTGATAATAAATCTTCCCATGGTGAGTTATATCTTTGATAAATCCATAGGAACCATCTAATAGGTCATAAAGAGGAAGATTGAGGATGACTCTGGTAGAGGTTAAGTTTTAGAAGAGAGATAGGATGATTTATCTTTGTCAAATAGAAATAATAGGATACTAGGTGAGGCTCCTTACAATGAAGATTTCAATTCGTAATTTAGGACTCAAACAAAATATTTAATATAACTTCATGAGGGTATTGAACAAGACAAAAAAGAGATAAAGAAAGAGTTAGAATAGGTAAGGGAACAACATAAACTTGTTCATGTCCCTAAAAAAATTTGAGATGATGTTCAAAAAATATCTATTAGACTATATAATATATTGGATTCTATTATCTCAATGAGAGCTGAGCTATTTCCTCATGCTATTAATACAACTAACTTGTTTAATTCTTTGAAGGAAAAAAGAAATAAATTGAATTGGCTTGCATTGTATAAAATTAATAAGGATTATAGCCATTTGGATTTTATGACACCATTGGAAACAACTAATGCTCTCAACTTAGTGGCCATATGGATGTATGAGGCTTAAGACTAGGTTTTAAGCATATAAGCTATGATGCCAAAGATTTTTGAACATGATAATCTAATATTATAAATTTTTAATGAATTAATACTCTCTCAAGCAATAGACTATAGTAAATTTAATAAGTAGAACTAGTTTTGACCAATTGCTTCAATAGGATTGTGAAAAATTTAAGTAGAGTCTTCAAGTGCTTACATTAAAATAAATTGAATTAGAACTTAGTTTTGTTAGGAAGCAAGTTATGGAAGTAGATATTTTTAGGTGTATTTTAAGGCCACTAAGGTTAAACATGCACACTTTATATCTCAAGTCAATAGAGCACATCAACCATCTCTTCTAAATATTGACATCATAAGGATGTAGCATGGTGTTAGTTATAAGAAAATCTAGGATTTAGAGGCAAAGAAAAAAGTTATGTCTCCACCATCCAATTCAACCCAACCAAACTACTTTTGTTCTTCCTAATACTTTAGATTTGACCATGCAACTGTTAACTTTAACTAAACCTTAGTGTTATGAGGTTAATTTTGTATGTATGTTACTATAATGAAATTACTTAGATATTTGCATAGAATGATTTTATATTGTGTAAAATAAGAAAATATGAGAGATCACATAGTGATAATTGAAAATAGAATAGAATATTGGATAATATAACAAAGCCAATTCAAGGGAGAAACCTCCACATCAATGTACTAATAGTAGAATACTTAACATAATGAATAAAGAATAACCACTACCTCTTATATATAGTCTACTTAGCCAAGGTTATTACATAGACAGACCTATCTAAGAACATAGAGAAATGTAAAAAGTAAATAATAAAGGTATGTAAGCCATAGGTCTACCACACATATCCCTAGACACACTAATGATTAAGGGTGTAACAAGCCCCTCCCATTCAAAATAATGTTGTCCTCAACATTATGGAAATTTTAGATGTTACTACATAAATGGTTTAACCTTCCAAGTGGCATCTTCATGTGGAAGATTCTTCCATTTGATCAGGTACTCTATAATTACTCTAGAATGTATTTGTTTGGTGCACCTTTGAAGGATCACCTTAGGATCAAGAACAACTCTACCTTCCTCATCCAATTCTAATAATTCTATTTGAATATAAAATCTATGTCCAATGACTTTATTTAGGCATGATATATGAAATGCTATATGTATGCGAGTGGATGAAGGAAACTCTAACTTATAGGCCACACTATTAATTTTTTGCAAGATCTGATAAGGCCCATAATACTTAGGGGACAACATGTTATCCTTTTTTGTTTCTTTAATGACATATATTTGTATGGTGTAAGTGAACAAAGACCTAATCATCAATTTTAAAATGCCTCTCACTTCTATGTTGATCTACATGTTGGTTCATGTGATTCTCGGCCATAGCTAGATTTTCACACAAAATTACAAGGACCTCCTATTGATGGTGAATATGTTCTTCAACTACACAAACCTTAGGATGTAACTTAAAGGTTGAAGTGATGGATGGAGGGTGGTATCCATAAAATGCTACAAAAAGAGACATTTTTAAAGAACTATGAATAGAAGTATTTTACTACCATTCAGTAAGTGGCAGCCAATGAACCCATTTATCCTATTTATAATAAGAAAAATAATAAAGATATCATTTTAGACGTTTGTTGACTACCTTAATTTGTCCATCATATTGAATATGATATGGTGAACTATGAGCTAATTGGGTGCCCAAACATGTAAATAACTCAGTCAAAAAATTACTAGTAAGAAAGGGATCTCTATCATTGACAATGATCTTAGGGGTCCCATGTAGTTTTTGAATTATATTGAGAAAATAAATAACTAATATACTAGCAGCAAATGGCTAGGATAATGAACAAAAATGAGCATACTTATTGAGACTATATACAATAACCATGATAACATTTTGACCATTAAATCTTGGTAACCCTATAATGAAATCCATAATACCTCTTCCCAATGTTGTCTAGGGATAGATAAAAGTTGTAAAATAGCTAGGGTTTTGATGGTTTTGCCTTTGTTTTATTGACAGATCATACACTAAACCACATGTTTTTGGACATCCCCCTTGAGACCTCAAAAAAAATCTTGCTTGATTCTCTGATAGGTTTTTAAAAATCTTGAATGACCCCCAATTGGAGTTGCATGAAGTTCTTGAGAGATTTTTTGTTTAAAAAAAGAATTCTTACATAGGTACAATATGTCTTTATACCATAATGCATTACCTTTCCATGTGAATTTTCCAAATCCACCTAATCCTTGCTGAATATTTTGAATAAAATCATGGGTAACACTATCATGTTCTAATTCTAATAATTCTTCCTCTAGCCAATCTTCCTATAAAATGGGTATGGCACATATCAATGCCTCAACTAATTCATCTTTTATGGATAGTATAACTACCACCACAATATCCTTGTCTTTTTTGTATACTATTTCAAAATCATAGCCTAACATCTTAATTACCCATTTTTGATGTTCTTCAGATGAAAACCATTGTTTTAAAAAATATTTGAGACTATCACGATCACTCTTTACTTGAAAGTGATGACCCATGAAATAAGGTATCCATTATTTGACTACATGAAAAATGGCCATCATTTCCTTCTCATAGATGGGATTGTTCTAATTTTAACCCCTTAGTTGATGACTTTCAAATGCAAGTGGTCTAGATTATTGCATGAGTATAACACCCATACCATACCTAAATGCATCACATTCAACCACTAAAGTCTTATACAAATCAAGAGTGGTCAATACTAGAGTAGTGCACATAGCCAGTTTCAATTGTTCAATTGCTTGAGTAGATACATCAGTCCACTAAAGGGATTATTTCTTTAACAAAGAGGTGAGTGGGGTTGTAATACTACCATAATTTTTGACAAACCTATGATAGTAACCAGTAAGCCCCAAAAATCCTTGGAGTTGCTTGAGTGTCTTAGGAATTGGTCAGTCCACCATTGCTTGGATCTTTTTAGGATCCACTTTCACTCTTTTATAAGACACTAAATGACCCAAATATTCAACCTCACTAGTGCCAAAATTACATTTGGAAGGTTTGACATATAATTGATTTTGCTCTAAAATGGAGAGTACATATTTCACATGTTACAAATGGTCTTCCCAATTTTTACTATAAAAGAGGATATCATTAAAGAATACTAGAATAAATTTCCTCAAAAATGGCTTAAAATAGTATTCATAAAAATCTAAAAAGTAGATGGTGCATTTGTTAGACCAAAAGGCATAACCAAAAACTCATAATGGCCCTCATGAGTCTTGAAAGTGGTTTTGGGTATATCTTCATCACAAATCTAGATTAAATGACACCTAGAATGTATATCTAATGTGGTAAAATAAATAGCACCATTCAATCCATCTAGAAAATCATCAATGGCAAGAATCAAAAACTTATCTTTGATAGTTTACTTGTTGAGTTATTTGTAGTTAGGGCACATCCTCTAGGTGTCATCTTTCTTTCTCACCATGAGAATTGGTGAAGAGTATTCACTTTGGTTATGGTGAATGATTCTTGCATTAAACATCTATTATACCATATTTTAAATTTCATTTTTTTAGGCATAGGGATACTTATATGGCCTAATGTTGGGTAGTGTACTACCAATAATAAGTGTGATAACATGATCATGCATGTAACTAGGTGGAATTATTTTTGGCATGTCTCTTAAAACAATAGAATGAGTATCAATTATTTGTTGCAGATCAAGAGGTGGAGATGATTGAGTTGGTTTTACTTACATAAAAAACAAGTGAGATACAAATCCCTTAACACCTTTATGGAGAATATTTGTCATATGATGGGAGCTAACAAGTTATGGAAATTTAGCCTTTAATCCTCTTAACTCAAATGACCTTTCTTTAGAATAAAAATGCATGGATAATTCTTGAAAATTCATCTCAATAGTGCCCAAAGTGGTGATCCATTAGACTCCTTGAAAAATATTAGATCCACCCATAGGAATAGAAAACATAGGAGAATCCAATAATTAGTCTCCCATGGCCAACTTAATACTATGACATTTTCTTGAACAACTGACAGTACCACCATCTACAATCCTAACTAAAATTTTGTAGCTAGATAAATGAAACAATTCAAGTGAGTAGCCAAATTACTATGGATTAAGTTGTGTGTGCTCCCATAATCAATCAAGACAATGACCTTATATTTATTAAGAAAACCCATCACCTTAAGAGTTATGTGAGTACTAATACCTAAAAGGGAATGATAAGAAATAGTAGGCTGAGAGTCTTCAGATTCTTCCTCAGGAACTTATGTATCCTCATCATGTACTTTTGCATCATCTTCATCATCATTGACACCTTCAATGTAAAAAAACTTATTTTCATCACAATGATGGTCTTTGCTCCATTTTCTATCATAACCATAACACAACCCTTTGGCTCACTTCTCCTCAGTTTGTCATTGTGTTAATATGGTGGGCTATGGAAATGATGGTGATGGAAATTTATGATTATGACCAGTAGTGAAATTTTTTCATTTGACCATCTCTTTTTCTTCTATCATGCATGCCTTAGGGATAACTTTTGATATATATGTTGGGTTAAACATTCAAAAATTGAACTAGATGCTATCTTTGAGGCCACCCAAAAATAGATCAATCAAATTTTCCTTAGTGATATATTCCACTCATAAAGAGAGATTTTAAAACTTATGAATATAATCTTTCATAGTTCTTATTTGCCATAGCTTGGTTAATTGGCTAAAATAGTTCTCAAAGACATTATTATGATAATGAGATGACAAATCCTTAGTGAAAATATTCCATGTAATAGGAGCACCATTATTTTTATTTTAAGCACATAACTAGTGATACCAAATGAATTACTCAAGTTCCAAATACAAGGACACCACTATCACCCTCTAAGAACTAGGGGTTTGATACAACTCAAATAGATTCTCAATTTGGTTAATCCAAATGAGAGGATCCTTACCATCAAACTTATGCATGTCCACTTTTGGCAATCTTGGTTTCATACCAACATGGGAGTTGTTGAGAGGAGGATTTGAATGTTGAAGTGGAGGGTTGTTAGGCTAAAACTAAGATGTAAGGGTAGATAATTACATAGCGATATGATAAAATTCATTATGAACCCCATTAATCTCTCTATGCATCCTTGAAAGATCAGCTTGGATTGTAAGAAAGTCAGCATGCCTCACCAAGTTCTTTATGTTTGCTTGAAGCTAAGAAATAATTATATCTAGAGTTCTAGATTCCATGTCATCAAAAAGAGTCTTAGAAGTTTCTTACTCCCTTTTCTTCCTCAAGTAATTATACTTGCCATATACAAACCCTAAGAGGGTTTTGACCCCAAGAAAATTATACTAAGAAAATGGTACCATTGAGACTTGTCAAGATGAATCTAATGACTACTTTTGCACACTAAGGTAAAACTTTCGGTGGAAAAAAAGTGTATTGACATAATATACCATTAAGATCATCTCACCAAGATGAATCCAATGACTATAATTGTATAAGGGGAATTTTTTTCCAAACTTTTTTCAATCAAAAAATCATTTTGAGAAATACTGCACTGATAGAAAAAATTAATTCTACTTGGATTGCAAGTTATGTTTTTTCTCTCTCACCACTCCCAGAAGCCATGCCTCACTAGATCCAAAAAAAAAAACCACAAGAAACTTGCCCAAATTGAAGCTTTGATACCACTTGTATTTAAATTAATTATATATTCACATATAATGATTTTATATTACATAGAATAATAAAATATGAGGGATCACACAATGATAATTGATAGTAGAACAAAATATTGGATAATATAACAAAGCCACTTTGAGGGGGAAACCTCCAAATCAATGCACTAATATCAGAATACTTAACATAATTAATAAAGAATAACCACCACCTCCTATATATAGTCTACTTAGCCAAGGTTATTCCATAGGTTGACATATCTAAGAACATAGAGAAATGTAACAAGTAAATAAAAGAGTCAGCTACAAATATCCCTAGACACATCCATGGTTAAGGGTGTAACAGTTACATGTATAATTAATTAATGTAACTAAATTATATTTATATGTAGCATATGTATGTAATAGTTAAAGACTTTTGTAATCATTCATATGTTACATTGTTGTGCAAAAGTAAGTCTATTTTTGGATACATAATTATGATCAACTATAATTATTCATGCATGCCTTCAATCAATTAAAACTTAGGTTCTAATTATTGACATGTAACTTTGAGTTTTTCATGGATTTTAGGGATGAGTTTCCCCCTCCCAAAATCTATTTATATTTGTAAATCCCTCATTTTAAAGGGTTAGGGAATTATCAATATAGGAAGAAATCTTTTTAATTATCATGTAATTATGTAGATGTTTTTCCATTATAATTCTATGTAATTAGTTATGTTTTATTTTCTTGGTTGTTGGATTTAGAAATTATAAGTGTGTAAAAATTATGAATAATTCTTTTTTTATTATTTATGTATGTTAATCTAAGACGTGAAAAAATTATTGGATAATTAACAAGTATCATTGATCTCATGAAATTAGGTAGATTATCTCAATTATCTAAGTGTGCATAAGTGTTTTATTGGCATAGCCTTCTAGGTGTAAGTGATATCTACCTTAGATAACTATTTAATCTAATTTATAATATATTCAATGTGTGCAAAAAACTCTTAATGGTATCAAACTTTAGTTGAGATCATAGAGTCTACTATATCATTTCTTCCCCACATCCCCTTTCTAAGTTTACATGTGAGTGTGCAATATCTACTAACTACAAACATTAGTATTTAAACACTTGTCCACAAAGAGGCCAATGAGAAAGTAATCCTTATTTGGACCAAAAGTCCTTATTTTATACCCTACCTTTCCTCTTTGGTAATTTATTTGATTGAGATCTACCCATTTTAGAATAAGGTCCATCCATAAAACTCAACTAGGTAATGGTTTCACTCACAATTCGCACATGTTTTAACAACTTGGATGCTTAACTAGCTTTTATACCACCTAGTTAGTCTACCCATACTTACAATTCATGCCCTAGAGTGGAGATTAACTCCATTGAGATATTAAAATGTTAGAAGTTGCCTCATTAAAAATGAGGTGTGCATAAAACCCACATCAACACACAGGCTGGGTATTAATGATCCCTCAACCTGATTAAGACTCATACCATACTTTGTACCCACATCAAGTATATTAGCATCTCCAAAATGATCTACCCAACTCTGTGCTTCACAATTGATATTGGTAGTAAAAATAGATACCAATTGATCCATCATGGAAAGGATCGTAATCTAGTAAATGTTAATGAGAGTGATCATCCAATATCGTAGGGCCTAATGAAACACAAATGTTTTCTAATCAAGATCCCAATATGTTAAAATGACACAAATTAATTTTATATAGGTCATAATGGTCCTTTCTTATGTAATAAATAGAATCCTAACATAATCAGGGATGGATAACTTATCAGTTGTCATAAGTGCCAAGACTCAAGGGTTCCATTCCTATTCTTGAGATCTATTCCACCATATGTAAGGTACCTAAAATAGAGGAAATACCCTAAGTCATCTCAAAGACCAATTTCACTTACTAAAACAAGAAAAAATGTAATTTTTGGAATTTAGTTCTATCAAGTAAAACTTATCCTATATATAGGTAATGGTTATGTAACCATCATGATGGTTACATAACTAAGCCAAGATGTTACATAACCACCATTGATAGTGGTTATGCAACCTCCCTTATAAATAGTGGTAATTTTGGAACTACCATGATGGTCTCAAAACTACCATTCTACAAAAGCTAATGGTTCTATCCCCAATAAATGGATTTTTTAGTAGTCCCATGCCTCCAACCCCCCATAAAAAACACAAATCTACATTTTAGTAATCTATCCTTATAAATAAACATTTTAAAACTATATTTTTCATATTGATTAGATTTTTAGTAAAATTTGATAAAAAAAATACAGAAATAGAGAAAAGGAGAAAGGGGCACAAAACTCACGTAATCCTACCCCACAACTCCTCCCAATAGTATATTTATCATCCTCTTATCATCCTCTTCACATTTATTCATTTATTTCTTGAAATGGTCACAACTAATCTACAACTGAAGAAATATCACAAGTGATTGACTTAAGTGAATTATTTTTTGACAATTTTTAAAATGTATTGGGCCTCAAACTATCAATTTTAGTTTAAAAACTTTCTAATTTTGGAATATTTTCATATTTTAATCATATTTAAAATTTTTTAAATTGTATTATTGTTAAATCATATAATTCATATTTTAAAATTAACGTTCTAACAAATTTTCTATCTTTCATGGCATATTTACAATTTTATATGTTCTTGACCACTTGGCACTAGATTCAGTCCCCAAATATGATGTTTTAGGTTAGTATGATCTTCACACATATGGTATTTATTATTATCCATAGTTTTATTACATAGTCTATTTTACACTTTCTCATCACATTACACTTAATTCTCTTTTTTTTGTATGTTGTATAGAGTTTTAATTAAATTGACTAGACCACCATGGCAATTCCACTAATCAAGACTACACCCTTTTCAATCCATGAAAATTCATCCTCACAAGGGGATAATATGTATGCACCTAATTTTTACATGGTTTGATATTTTTGACATGATATATATATGATGTAATGACCTCCTAATAATGATTAAATAAAGAATCTCTAACACTTTCTCCTATTTTACCTCCCTATATCTTAGGTATCCCAAAACCCCATTTTTAGTTTCCTTTATAGCTTCCCTCATCCTATTTTCAAAAATTCCTCATTGGTGACAAAATCTCCCTTTCAGGTGATAAAACTATCCTACAAGGTTACATAACATCCACCTTGGTGATGGGTTCATCACATCATTTGTGTAAACTTTCATAGTGGGTTTATCCTAATAGGTTGGTTTTGTATTAAAATAAATTTATTTTTGTAATATGTAGTGGTTTTTTCATCCTAAAATTAGTGGTTATGTAACTACCCCTACAAACAAGGGTAGTTCCATCACCATTGATTAATATTCAAACTTTATCTTCCATGATTCATTCCCTGACATTTTTTACATGATTATTATGTCATTTACTTCTTCTCCCTAATTTCACCTCTAATCAAGTCCATCTCACTCCCACTTATATTTTTAATCATTTTGAGTTTGTTCCAAGTTCAACTTAGTTAAACTCCTCCATACAAGCTCCATGGCTCTTCTAAAAGTAAGATAATTTTGTCTTGATTTTTTATCCTAAAATTTACATTTTGAGTTTAATATTTTAGAATCCTTTACAACCATAACCTACTATAATTATTATTTCTATATTTTCTAAAAAAGGTAGTAGATATATTCTTTATTTTACATCCTTCTTAGTAGATTCATTCTCATTAACATACATTAATGTAATAAAAAAACTAGGAAGGTTATAGGAAACATTTCACATAATTTCATCCAACATAGTATTTAATTTTTAGATTCAAAACAAACTTCATTACTCTCCAAATAATCAACTAGTAAGTAATAAAGCCCTAGACAAACTTTAGGTAAAAATAGCCTTTCATATTTATGATTTTATCATTATTTTAGATTAATTTGAATATTTTTACTATTCAAATCAATAGAAGACTCATAATTTATATCTCTTCATTTTAAAAAAATCATTTATAACTTACATGTGTAATCATATAAAATTAAAAAAATAGTAACTTGAGCATGGATAATGGCACCCAATCCATAGGTCTATCTTGCTTGCTCTCTAAACCCTCCTAGGCTTATTTTCACTGATTCTTAGTCATTTGTGGCCTTCCAGAATTAACCCTAGCTAAGCCAAGACCCTCTCTTCATGAAAAATCTATCCCTTAGGTCTTGTTTTCTTAGGACATTAGTGCCAAAGTTAGAATATAGTGCTAGACCTTAGGGATTCCCCTTTTCAATGCTCTTTTCCAATCACAATTTGATCCTAGATTATCATTTTTCTCTGATTCCTCTTGTTCATTGTGTTGGCCTAGTCTAGTTTCATCTAACCCATGACCAATAGATCCCTATAAAATCCCATTCAAATATCATTTAGAAAGGGTTGACAAATATCATTCAAGTCGGCAAGAATACAGGCAAGACCACTCAATAAATCTTCCCTATTCTCTACATACAACCAACCTATACACTTTCAAACCAATTCAAGAGCTTACACTAGTCCCTAGTCATGTCAAACTTACCCCATTTTAGAATTTATTACATTTTAATTTACTATTACAGAAATCTCTCTTAAAGAGAGAACTTTATATGACTTGATCCCTCAAAGTATTTGTATGTAGGCAGCATGCCCACACACATGGTGTGAATCATGTCTAATGCATCTTACACACACTAACCCCATTTCCCATTTGCCAAAGTTTTTTTAAATTACATAAAAGATATAAGTACATAAGGAATTAGCTCTATAAGGAGATCTAATGATAGTGAGGACTTGACAATTGGTACATAGGCTCACATTGAGCAGGCAAAATAAACCTAAAAATATTAAATACTTAGGACAATAGCACTAGAGAAAAACTATAGTGTTGGAGCCTAGGGTGTCCAGTTTTAGTGCTCTTATCTAATCAAACAATGAAGTCTAGGATCGTGTTTTTTATAGTTTCCTAGTCCTACACACAACTTTCCATATGTTGTGTCAGTCAGAACAGTCCAAAATAAGCTAAGTTTAATTTTTTCTCTCTCTCACTACTATTTTTAAAAAAGGTTTAATTGTAATTTAATTTCACAAATCAATATCTTTAATTAGGAATGTTATTTATTATTTTATCAAACATAGACTTATTTATTAAATAAGAATAAAAATCCATTATTCCCAAAAATAACAAATCATCTAGTGAACCTAACTTGCTTCAAATTTTGCATAAAAACCCTATAAACCCTAGGTTAAATTCCTAACTAATTTTTCCCATTAATTTTTTATTTTTTATTGAATATTAAAATCATAAATTCGTCTCAATTTTAAAATTTTATAGTAAATTTTAAATTAAATTTATTTCAAACCCTAGTTGTGTCAACTAGCTCCTATTTCTATTAATTTTCCAATCATTTTATGAATGTTTAGTTACATATTAAAATAAAAAAATCACTTCAAATTTCAAAAATTCATAGTAATTTTCAAAAATTTATTTTTCTCAAAACCCTAGTTGCATCTACTCGGTCCCATTAAATCAATCTCTTTCCCATAAATTTTTAGTTTTCCTTTTAATATTTAACTAAGACATTCAATTTCAATTTCAAAAATTCATTGTATTTTGAAAAAGTATTTTTGAAAAATCCATAGTTGCATGTACTAGCTCCTATTTTTCTTCTTGAGGTATTACCTTGCATGTTTGGTAGCTCAGTATCATTTTTTCACAAATTCAAATTCACTATTTTTAGGACCTTTCATTTCTTATATTTAGTACTTTCTCTTTCTAGCACATTTCATATTAAAACTTATTACCAAACATTCAAACACATTTCAAATTATTTTCCTACTTTAACAATGGCTCAATATACTAGTTTTGATGAAATTGATAAAATAGAACTTCAATAAATCTTAACTAAATAACTAGATATGCAAGATGACATGCTTATAATTCTATAAGAGGAACAAAAAAAAGTGAAAAATGGTCAATCTTCTTAAACCATAGAGCTACCAGTTGCAAATGACACTACAAGGGTAACTATGTCTCAACAACCCACTATAGTAGCCTCACTTTCTTTGGTTACACTAGCTACAACTAGTACATCTTTGTCTCCTAATGTGGCATCCCTTGTGCAAGAGATAAGATATATTAAATCTAAGGTGCAACATCTTGAGCAAGGTGCCTCTAGACCTAAACAAGCTTTGGATTCTTTTTATTTATTGCATATACCATTAGCACATCACATTACTTCTATACCCTTACCACAAGGTTTTGATCAACCCAAGATTACTCTTTATGATGGTAAGGGTGATCTAGAGACATAATTGAGAGCTTTCCATGAGACATACTTGGATTGTATCCTAAATGACTTGCTACTTACCAAGTTATTTCTATGGAGCGTAAAGGATTATGCTTTACAATGGTTCTATAGTCTACCAAATTAGTTGGTCAATGCATTTAATCCTTTAGTTGACATGCTCCTAATACACTTCAGTATCAACATTGGTGATAAGGTTTAATATGCTCAAATTTCTCAACAAAAGTAATGACCAAATAAGCATCTCACAGATTATGTTCTTTGGTATAAGATCATCTTCGCTAAAATGACTATCCCCATGGTAAATTAGGAGTTATATCACCTTTTCAAACAAAGTATTCTACCAGCACTTCATGAATCAATCATGTTCAAAATATTCTCTTCCTTCACTAAATTGTGTCACACATTAAAGGAGAGAGAAGTCAAACTAATTTCAATGGGAAAACTAAAGTACATAAATACATCAAACAAAATTAATAAGAGTAATAATAAATTCCCATATAAGGTCAAGTTCAATGATACTAAAGGGAAAAATAAACCTATAGTCAATGCGGCTTTAGAGCTTCCTCAATGAATAGTTTTATCAACACTCTCTCGCTGTACTTTTTCACATCTTCTAGTTTCTCTAGCTAGGGTTTTACATCTTTTAGATTATAATATCATATCTCTCCCTCCTATTCAAGAAGTTAATCCAACAAAGCCTCTTCCAAAGGGATATGATTAGTAGGCATTTTGTGACTACCACAGGGCACCATGCCATATGACAAATAAATGCATTATATTAAATCAAAAGATACAAGACCTAATATATTCAAACATATTCATCATGGTACTTCAGTTAAGCCTCCATTAACAAAGTAAACATAGGATAAAACATTGAAAATCTTCTCAGATCCATTTCCAAAACATTCAAAATAAGATATAGGGGACACATTAGGAGTTTATCATGGATATCATGCACACCCACCACTAGATACATATAGGGTACCTTCAATTTAGTTGCATTCTTTGAGCATCATGATCAGTGTATATAATTCCATAGTTTTAGCTAAACCTTCTATCTCTTTCTCACATGTACTCTTTATCATTGAGGATGATTCAAATTATTTAGGATGATTAAAACTATCATGCACTCTTTATCAATGCTCACATTCATAATTAGCTTATTCATAGTGTGATTATTGATAATGGTTCTAGTCTTAACATGTGCACCTTGACACCACTAAAAAAATTAGGTTATTCAAAACAAGATATCACTCTGATAGACATAGTTATTAGTGATTTTAGTGGTCATATACAAAGTTCATTAGGCAAGATAATATTCCACTATAGGTTAGTCCTACACATGTGGCCACAACATTCACTATAGTTCCCATTATAGGAGTTTCTAATATGTTACTTGGTTGACCATGGATTCAAAAACTCAAAGAAGTACCTTCTATAGTTCACAGATGCATGAAATTAATTCATGCCAATTAGGTTGTTATAGTTAGTAGAGTTACATATGAGTTATCACTCCCCACTTCAGAGCCATCTACTAGTTTATAGTCACCAAATTTAGTTTTGCCAATAGTTTTAGTTTCACCAATAGTTTTAGTTTTGCCACCAATTTAAGCTTCTCCTCCAATTTTAGTTCCTCTTCCACTTCATACTTAGACATAGTTGAGGCATCCATCACCAGTACAAAGGGTTTGTAAACCTTTATAGATTTAGAATTCTAGATAGCTTCAAACTATAGTATTCACACCTAGGGTAGTCCCATTGAGATCTCATGCATCTGCACATAAAACACATGTTTAGAGAGATTCTCCTACTTTCAAATGGGTCCCAAAGAACACTATAGTTGCATCCACTTCTTAGAGTTATAGAGGGACCTCAAAGTCAGTTTCTACTTTAAATATTTTAGATCATATCCTATGAATTTAGCTTTTAGAGCAACAAACCCAACATTTCCATTGTGCTTCATGATCATGCATGATTCTACTATTTGATATAGGACATAATGATAGGGAGTCTCACATGAGACTCATCGGTTAGTATCATCTCTTACTAGATTTACTTGTACATAATATCTTCTACTTGATTATAAATAATTCACAGTTTTCAAAATACAAAAATAATATAACATTTCAAAATCCAAAAACATTTTAATTATATGCATCATCCATGTTTTACATTACTACTACTATGCTAGGACTTATAGTTTCTATTTCATGATATTGTATGTTAATTTACCTAAATTACCATTCTTCACTTGATCTTCTTTGAGTGTGTGTACTGACATCCAACTACTTGATTGCTTTACTCTACCCATCAAGGAGACATCCTACTTCTACATTCAAAAAACACTTCGATATACATACCCACTGGGGGAATTTTCTATATGACTACACCATCTAGGTTATGTCATTATTAAACTAAAAACTCTAAGTTATCATGCTAATGTACATTAATTACTAGATTACATATATTACTATAACAAAATTTCACTAGTATCTAACACTTGTGTATCTCTTAGCATATACCTTGTCTTGTACTAAACATGTCTTACATAATTTCACTCTTAATTTGATTAGTTATATGTGATTCTATCTTTATAGTTATTACATGCTTTCTCTTCTTACTTAGCATAGCTTGTTGGATTGCATGTATAGTTCTTTCTAGTTCTTTATTATCTCTTATATGTGCCTTAGGACATTTTCCAATGTCCTCTTCTATTCATGTGTGTGCCTTATGACATTTTATAATGTCCTTTGCTTTTAATCTTCTATGCGTCTATGGCTTCTATGAAAAATTTTCTTATTTCACTTATATATGTATGTGGCATTTGAACATGCCTTGTATGCTTGATTTTCAATTTAAGTGACATGTACCATGTCCCTTATTTACATAGCCCCTTGGCCACCCTTGTATGATTCTTGCTTCTTGATTTTTGTGAGTGTTTCTTAACTACTTCTTGATTTTTGCAATGCCATATGCTTATCATGTATTTTCCTATTCTCCTTGGATGCCATGATGGACATCATACTCCATCCCTCCAACTAACCAACTAACAAACTAAAAAACTAACAAACTAGAACTTTTAATTATAGTTGAGTACATTAAACATGCTATTACATTGTTACATCTATCTAGGCATACCCCTATTGATCTAACAATCTCTCAAATCAAACCATGCTATATTTTGAGATATATTGTTGATCATCATTGCTATATTATGTATATTTCCATCTTAGCACACTTTCAGGGCTTCTTCTTTTGAGGGTAGTCATTATAGGGTACCTATTCTTACCCTTAGAAGAGCAAGTAATAAACAAGGGTTTTGTTACAAATATCAGAGCTCATATCAATCAAAAAAATAATTTTTGAACAACCAAAACAATAACCAATCATCAAACCACTTAGAATAGACTAGATAGATAGTCAAGATTATAGAATAGTGATCAATTTTAGCCTAAGATAATATAACTAAGGTTGGAATATAATACTAGACACCAAGGTATCTATTTTTGGTGTTAAGGTGTGGAGCCTAAAAGCTTCACCAATGGAGCGCATTACCAAAGTTGTAGGTTTACACAGTCACCGATGTCGATCAGGAGCAACCAACGTCGGTCAGGTGCAGTTGAAGAGATGCTAGCGTCGGTAGGAAATTGGCTAATGTCAGTCACAAGCAAGCAGGCAGGAACCAATGTCAGTTACCTGTGCATCCAGAAAGCTATTTCTGAGGATAGTACTGAGTGTTTGCATGATGAGATTAAGTTGTAGTCTTAAGTTCGTGTCTCTATTATTAGTAAGATTATTTTTAGAGCCCTTGTTTAAGAGGCTTAACTGTTGGTTGTAAGTGCATGCTCAAGTCTCCTAATTCTATATGTAGAATTAGATCTTCTTAGCTTATTGTATGTGAATGTTGAAGAATAGTATATAATTGTATAGGTGAATCAATCCAGGTTGTTAGAGTTGATTATATTTGAGAGAGAAAGCTCTTGAGGGATAAAGATCTAGAGAGAGATCTGTACATCTGAGAGAGGTGTAGAAGAAAGAAGTTTCTTCAATTGTATTCCTTTTGTAAAGAGTTTAATACAAGTTTTCAGGGTGGTTTCTTATATCTCTTGTTCTTTGTTATTTATCATTCTAGTTACTTATCTATCTAATTTAATTCCATGTTTATTACTTTCATAAGTGTAATCAAATTATTGGTTGATCCCCAACAAGTGGTATCAGAGCTTAGGTTCACTAACAGGTGGTTTAGATCTGTGTAGTGTGTATTGATTACAAGTTACTCACAGGGGATTCTGCAGAGATTTCTATTTGAGTGGGAGAAGCAATGGCAGAAGAAAGTAAATTGAGAATGGAGAAGTTTAATGGCAAAAATTAACAACATTGGAGAATGCAGATAGAGGACTATCTGTATCAAAAAGATCTATAATTACCATTAGGTGGGATTGCAAAGAAGCCTACAGACATGGATGATGAAGAATGGGAAGTTCTTGATAGAAAGGCTTTGGGGTCTATAAGACTGAGTCTAACATCTACTATGATATCTAATTTATCACAGGCAAAATCTATGGTAGAGTTAATGACTACTTTAGCAAATTTGTATGAAAAACCCTCAGCTTCTAATAAGGTATATCTTATGAAGCAGCTATTTAATTTGCGTATGTAGGAAGGTGGATCTGTATCTAATCACCTGAATGATTTCCATGGAATTGTAAATCAATTAAGTTCAATCAATATTGTGTTTGATGATGAAATAAAAGCTCTTTTAATATTATGTTCTTTGCTTGAAAGCTGGCATAGCTTAGTAATGGTAGTTAGTAATACTGCATCTGCTTCAAATATTTTAAAAGTAGAGGATGTTGTTAGTGTTATCTTGAATGAAGAAATTCATAGGAAAAGCACAGAGGAGACATTTGGGAATGCTTTAAGTTTTGAGAGCAGGGGAAGGCAAAAAGAGAAGGGTAAGAAAGGGAGATCAAGATCTAAGTCTAAGGTAGAGGTAGATCCAAATCCAAAAATGGCAGGAAACCATAATGCTGGAATTGTGGAAAGATGGGGCACCTAAGTAGAGATTACTAGTCAAAGCCTAAGGAGGACAATCAGCACGAAGGAAAAGAAGAAGCAAAGGTTGTAGGTATTGCACAAGATGCTTTAATATTCTCTTTGCATAATAATATAGAATCTTGGGTTTTAGATTCTAGTGCATCTTTTCATGCTACCCCTAATAGGGAATATTTTAGTGACTATATCCATGGAGATTCTGGAATAGTGTATCTAGGGGATGATGAGCCTTGTAAAATTATTGGCAAAGGTAAAGTGTAGCTGAAAATGTAGAATGGCAACACATGGGTGTTGAGAGATGTTATGCATGTTCCTAGCTTGAAGAGGAATTTTATTTCCATAGGAAAGTTAGGGGATGAGGGTTGTACAGTAACTCTCATAGCTGAATCTTGGAAGGTGACCAAGGGTGCACTTGTTATGGCCAGAGGTAAGAGAGTAGGTACTCTCTATTTATGTAATTGTGTTACTAACAATTCTCCTTCTGTATTATCTACTTCAAATGTGGATGCAAAATTGTGGCACTCAAGGCTTGGCCACATGAGTGAGAAGGGAATGTCAATTCTTAAGTCTAAAGGTAAGCTTTCAGATTTGAAAAGCATAGATCTAGATTTTTGTGAGCACTGTTTATTTGGAAAATAGAAGAGGGTGAGTTTTCTCAAGACTGGGTCAACAAAGAAGAAGCATAAGTTACAGCTTGTTCACACAGACGTGTGGGGACTAGCTCAAGTTGCTTATATTGGAGGATCACAATACTATGTTTCATTCATAGATGATGCTACAAGAAAGGTATGGATCTATTGTATTAAGAAGAAATCTGATGTATTTGAGAATTTTAAGATTTGGAAAGCTATGGTTGAGAATGAAATAGGCAGAAGATTGAAGTGCCTCAGATCTGACAATGGTGGTGAGTTTTACAGTTATAAGTTCAACTGGTATTGTTATATGCATGGAATTTGTAGGCAAAGAATGGTTCCAAGGACACCTCAGTAGAATGGTATTCCTGAAAGGATGAATAGAATAATCATGGAGTGTGCAAGATGTATGAGATTGCATGCTGGTTTGCCCTTAGAGTTTTGGGCAGAAGCTATTAACACTGCAGTGTACCTAATTAATAAAGGACCCTCTATAGCTCTGGATGGTGGAATTCTAGAAAAGGCATGGATAGGTAAAAAGGTAGATCTCTCATTCCTCAAAGTTTTTGGTTGTGAAGCCTTTGTGCACATTGATAAGGAAAATAGAAAGAAGCTGGATGCTAAGTCTATAAGGTGCACATTTATTGGCTATGGCTCAGATGATTTCAGTTTTAGGTTTTGGAATCTAGGAACTAATAAGATAATTAGGAGCCGTGATGTTGTTTTCAATGAAAAAGTGATGTATAGTGATTAGCTGAAGAAGTTGAACCAATCTAGGTAGAGCAATGGAGAATTGGACGAGGTGACAGTCCAATATGAGCTCGTGGGAAAAAGAAATAATCACTTGCAGGAAAACATAGAGACCGATGTCGGCAGGGTAGGAACCGACGTCGGCATGATAGAAATTGATGTCGGTCATACGAAGACTGACATCGGTAGGATAGGCACCGATGTTGGTCAGGCAGAACTGACGTTGGCCAGTAATAGGCCTGGAAGTGACCGAGGTCGGTCACTGTCAGAGAATTTGGGTGGATAGTGTGTTGTGAATAAGTCTCAAACACCCATTAGGAGGTCAAAAAGGGTAAGTAAGCCTCCAATTCGAATTTCCCCTTCATTATTATATTTATTGCTAACTGATGGTGGAGAACCAGAGAGTTTTCAAGAAGCAATATAGGTGGAGTCAAAGAGTCAGTCGAAGCATGGGATGGTTGAGGAAATGGAGTCCTTGAGAGAGAACCAAACATGGGATTTGGTTGAGTTGCCAGCTGGTAAGAGGAAATTGAAGAACAGATGGACCTACAGGTTAAAGGAAGGTGAGAATGGATAGATGAGATATAAGGCTAGGTTGGTAGTGAAAAGATTTGCATAAAAGCCAGGTATTGATTTTGGTGAGATTTTTTCTCCTATTGTTAAAATGACTTCTATATGGATTGTACTGTCTTTGGTTGCTATTGAGGATTTGCATCTTGAGCAGCTTGATGTTAAGACATCATTTCTTCATGGAGATTTGGATGAGGAAATATATATGGAACAGCTGAAAGGATTTGAGGTCAAAGGTAAGGAGAAGTTAGTGTGCAGATTGAAGAAAAGCTTGTATGGCCTCAAGCAAGCTCCTAGATAGTGGTATTTGAAATTTGACAAGTTTATGACTGAGCATGGCTACAATAGGTATCAATCTGACCATTATGTGTATTTTAAGAGATTGGATAATGATAGATATATTATTCTATTGTTGTATGTACATGATATGTTGGTTGCAGGATCACACATGTAGGATATCTTTGAGCTTAAGGTGAAATTAGCTCAAACATTTTCCATGAAGGATTTGGGAGCAGCAAAGAAAATCCTTAGCATGAGCATTAAGAGAGACAGGAAAAATCACAAGTTGATTTTGTCTCAAGAGGATTATGTGAACAAGGTGTTGAAATGGTTCAATATGCAGGATGTTAAACCAATAAACACACCTTTAGTTGGACATTTTAAGTTGAGTAAAGAATAATGTCCTAATTCACATGATGAGGCAGAGTACATGAGTAAAGTTCCATATTCTTCCACAGTAGGGAGTTTAATGTATGCAATGGTGTGTACTAGACTGGATATTGCCCAAGTAGTGGGAGTTGTAAGTATATGGCCAATCCAGGAAAGGAACATTGGAAAGCAGTTCAGTGGATCCTTAGATATCTTAGAGGAACCAGTAGTAGGCATTTGTGCTTTGGAGGTTTAAATACTTCTCTACATGGTTATGTAGATCCAGATATGGCAGGTGATTTAGATGGCAGGAGGAGCACCATAGGATATGTTTTCACTGTTGGTGGAATGGTGGTTAGCTGGATATCAAAGTTATAGAAGGTTGTTGCCTTGTCAACTACAGAAGCAGAGTATATTGCAGTCACAGAGGCTAGCAAAGAGATGATATGGATGACACAGTTCATGGAAGAGCTTGGAAAGGAGCAGGAGAGTTACAAATTATATAGTGATAGTCAGAGTGTAATTCATTTGGCTAAGAATTCAGCCTTTCATTCAAGAACAAAGCACATTCAGCTTAGGTACCACTTCATAAGACAGGTATTGGAGGATGGTGAGTTAAATCTGGAGAAGATCCATACAGATAAAAATCTTGATGATATGTTAACCAAGCCAGTTATAAAGGAGAAGTTGAATCTTCCTTCAATTTCTATTGGTCTTCATGATTGAGTTGAATATGGAGGAACTAGAAGATGTTTCTGTATAGGTACTGGTGCAGCTGTTTATCTCCAAGTGGGAGATTGTTAAGGTGTGAAGCCTAAAAGCTTCAACAAAGGAGTACATTAACAAATTTGCAAGTTTAAATAGTCACCGGCATCGGTCAAGAGCGACCGACGTTGGTCAGGTGTAATTGAAGAGATGCCGGCATCGGTAGGAAATCAGCTGACGTCGGTCATAGGCAAGCAGGCAAGAACCGATGTCAGTTACCTATGAATCTAGAAAGCTATTTCTGAGGATAGAACTGACTGTTTGCATGATGAGATTATGTTATAGTCTTAAGTCTGCATCTCTATTATTAGTAAGATTGTTTTTAGGGCCCTTGTTCAAGAGGCTTAACTGTTGGTTGTAAGTGCATGCTCAAGTCTCCTAATTCTATATGTAGAATTAGATCTTCTTAGCTTATTGTATGTGAATGTTGATTGTACTTGAGAGAGAGAACTCTTGAGGGATAGAGATCTAGAGAGTGATCTGTACATCTGAGAGAGGTGTGGAAGAAAGAAGTTTCTTCAATTGTATTCCTTCTGTAAAGAGTTATATACAAGTTTTTAGGGTGGTTTCTTGTATCTCTTGTTCTTTGATATTTATCATTCTAGTTACTTATCTATCTAATTTAATTCCATGTTTATTGCTTTCATAAGTGTAATCAAATTGTTGGTTGATCCCCAACATTTGGAACTCTTTTCTAAATAGCATAAAAACAAAGTTTTTTAGAAGCAATTAGAAAGGTAAGTTAAGCTATAGTTTTGCTCAATCAAACTAATTCATATCAATAGTTTTTAGAATAGTTTTCTTAGATAATCCAAAAATAGGAGGCATCATGCATGATGTGATTGGACCTCACTTCCATTTTTATATATGATAGTTGATATAAATTCTAGATTAGAATCCATGTTTTAGACACCAGTGATTAGGGGCAGATTGCACAACACTTTTACCTCTTTTCTTTTGATTTTCAACATTACCCAAGCATTATTAGTAGTTGTGTGCCTTATTCCATTTAAAATACCCTCTCTTCATGACCAACCTATCCCCCCAAGTCTCATTTGCTTAGGACATCAGTGCCAAATTTGGACTATAGCACTAGACCCTAGGGTGTCCTCTTTTAAATGCTCTTTTCCAATCAAAATTTGAGCCTAGATTATCATTTTCATTGATTCCTCTTGTTCATTATGTTAGCTTAGTCTAGTTTCATGTAAATAATGACCAATATATCCCTATAAAATCTCATTCAAATATCATTTGAAAAGGGTTGGAAAATATCATTCAAGCAAGCAAAAATACAAGACCACTCAAACAATATTCCCTATTCTTTGTATACAACCAACCTATACACTTTCAAGCCAATTCAAGACCTTACACTAGTCCCTAGTCATCTCAAGCTTGCCCAATTTTAGAATTTCTTGCATTTTAATTCATTATTGCATAAATCACTCTTAAAGGGAGAAATATATATGGTTTGATCCCTCCTCAGAGTTTTGGTATGTAGGCAACATACCCACACATGGGGTATGAAGCATGTCCAATGCATTTTACACACACTAACCCCTTTTTCCCATTTACAAAAGATTATTTCAATTGTATATAAGATAAAATTACATGAAGAATCAAATATATAGGGATATTTTTTGATAGTTAGCACCTAAAAATTTGTACACATGCTCACATTGAGCAAGCAAATAAAACTTAGAAAGCTTAAATCCTTAGGACAACAATGTTAGAAAAGGACTATAGAATCAAAGCCTAGGGTTTCTATTTAAAAAACTTAGATAGAATAATAAAATAAATTTTAGGATCCTATGTTTTATAGTGTACTATTCTTACACAAATTTATAGACCTTGTCTCAGTCAGAACAGTCCAAAATAAGCTAAGTTTGATTTTCTCTCTCTCACTACTATTTTTAGAAAAGGTCTAATTGAAATTTAATTTAAAAAATAAGTATATTTAATTATTAATATTATTTAATAATTTATATTACTTTGAATTGTTTATTAAATAGGAATAATACTCCATTATTCCCAAAAATAACAAATCAGCATGTAATAACTAGGAAAGTTAGAAAATTAGTTTAGTTCATTGGTTTGAAAGAAAAGTATAAAATAATTAGATTGATGTTGTTTCAGGATATATTATTTATTAATTTTTTTGAATATTTATAAAAAATAATTCATATTATACCCATATACACAATAAAATAAAATAAACTACAAAACAACCTCACTTAGACTACATTTAGACAAAGCTAGAAAAACTTAGCATCTTACATGATAGAGTATATTCCTCTCTTGTATAAATTTTAAAATAATTGGTAAAGGGTTAAAAATAAGATTTATTCCATTTAATTTTAGTTTTGTAATTTATTTACTTTAAACATATAAATTTTAAAAAGAAAGCATTTTACAAAAATAAATAAAATAATAATAAAAACATTGTCAAAAGCCTTATCCAATCATATGAGATAAACAAAATATTTACTATGAAAACATAAAAAGTACATGAAAAATATATATAGGAAATATCATACACTTACACATTACCTAATCCCTCTTGGATGACACTTCTCAAAACACTTGGTGTTGTTAAATAAGGTATTTTCCGTAGGGTTAGAGCACCTAGTCCCATAGTTGGAATATAATTTGTATCAATATTGAGCTTAAGAGAGAGTTATTCCATTACACAAAAATAATATAACTAATTTTTTATTATCTAAATTAATTAGATTAATAATAATGAATTCTTGATCTATTGATCATCATCTTTCCTCAAAACAAGAGCCATCATTACAACATTTTTTAGGCCTAGTTTCTCATTCTTGCCTTCTTCTCCTTGAGTTAGCCTTGTCCTATATTATTAAAATTTGTTAATGAAATTGATTTGGAAATTAAAAAAAGTGTAGAATTGATTTAATTTCATGTGTCATTCATCTTAATCTCATTTTAGAGACTGAAGGGCCTTGGAGCCCTATTTCCATATAACTTGATTCTAAAAAAAACATGATGATGAGTATGTGTTTTTTTTTCATCAAGATGACCCATTTAAACCACCCATTACCAATATCACTCCACCTAACAATTGACCCAATCCATATCCTATCTATTACATTGGCTACCTTGACCTTACCTCAGGGAGTTGAGTGCATAATTTATCATGTGATATTTACATGTACATAAGAACCTCATTTATTTAATCATTATATATAAACTTGAGGCTAAAATATAATCATACTATTCTCTCACCCTAATACGTTTGATTGTCTCTCAGTCTAGGTTTACGTGTTATTTGTTGGTTTTTTATATTTACTAAATGCAATGAAAATGTTTAGCTAGATAAATATCTAAAAAATGGACTTTGCCCTTTATGAACATGACTGATGGAATGAAAATTATTACTATATAAATCCCTCAAATTTTATTTGTGTGGGCATCCCCATGATCCTAATTCAAGATGATACTTAAATAACCTAAGAATATCTTCATTTTACTATAACTACACACACACACACACACACACACACACACACACACACACACACACACACACACACACACACACACACACACACACACACACATGTATATATGTATATATACATACATACATACATACATATATATATATATATATATATATATATATATATATATATATATACATACATACATATATATAATATAATTATAAAATTTTGTATAAAATATAATTATAAAATCCTTTAGTAGCATTGATATGGAAGAATTATACATTATAGATTAATCTCACATATTTAATTATAAAGAATTTATCCAGTCTGTAACTATAAAACCTAGAATTATAAATGTTGATATTAAATATTAAGCATTATTAACATTAATAATAATTTGAATAGGTGAATAAAATTATAAGGTTAATACATGGAATAAAATTCATTAATATATGACTTGGATTTAATGCATTAACTACATTAAATTTCATTTGAGGACATGTTAATATTTTGCTATTATGTTTGATATATTTTGGTCATTTCATATTAAATGAACATGTCCTTTCTTAGCATTGATAAATGGAAAATTTATTGTATAACATGGATAAATTTAGTGGTATTAATTAACATATTTTAGATTAACATTTTTTTTGGAACATCTTTAACACAATAAATAATATAGTTTGAGACTGAGCCAACTCGGTGAATTTTGATGGACTATGAATGTTTATGTGAAAAGTATAATGTGGTGGAGCATGCCACTTCAATTGAATGTGAGGATTGATAAATTAATACCATATCTCTCCTCCTAAAATGGTTAGCATTGATCTCGTTTGGTATTTGACATTCAAGCACTCCACCAAAGATAAGCCTTACAATTTTAAAGTTTTATTATTCTTCCAAGCTTGAATATTCAACTGAAGAATAAATAGAGGACTACCAAGTTGGTTGAACCATGAAATTTTTATTTTAACTCTTCATAAATATTTATTATTTTATTTTAGACACATTTTGGCATTTTTAAATATATAATTTCACTCAACATTAGTAGATATTCCATTTAATAAATTTTGGAAAATTTCCATTTTATAATTTAGTTTCCTAGAATTGATGAATTCATATATTTATCAAAATAGAAATGTAAAATATAAATGCAAAAAAATTGTTGCAAAACATGAACATTGTAATGTAGTTTCCTAGAATATGATGAATTCATGTCTTTAACAAGATGTTTAACCCTATTTTGAAGTGGGGTTAGGGTTGAGAGTAAAAGAATAAATAAACACAAGGTTTATAAATATATCTATAATAGGTGAATTAATTACAAACTTAATTAATATTCTAAATTTAAATATTGAGATATGCTAAAAATAATAAGTACAACTAATGATTGATATTTTAATAAATGTAAAATAATGGTACTTAGTTAGATTATAGTGTGCATGTGGATCTAATATGAAACAAGTTAGAAATAGATGAAATCTAGATTATAAATCATTCATTATATTCTATAATTTTTACCTCTATGACATTAGACACTTACATTGACTTGGGACTATTATGTCAATGCTTTTGTCTAACTTGGATGTAGGTGTCTAATATGGAATAACTATTAGATATAGATACGACCACTTAGAATGATATAGGTTTTGTGCCACATTCACTTTGGTGCATTGAAATATGTCTCATGGACTAACCCTCTTGTTGAATCATTAAAACCCTAGCTCTTCATAATCAGATTAACCTTAGGAAAAATGGGTTAGTGGGCTCATGATATTGAGAAAAACCTAAATACTCCTCTATTAGTGGGTTATTCATACTATTCTAAAGAGGGCCTCAGATTGATGTGTTCCCCCCCAATGTGTTGGTTTGTATGTGCAAAGGGAGAAATATGTGGAAAGAAAGTACAATAGTGATCTAGTTTTTAACTTAGAAAATATAACTCATGGTATGTTCCTTCAATATTTCAAACTTGTATATTTGTTATCCCTATGATTGATAAGTAAATAGGACAAAATAGGGATGTTTTCCTCACTTTAATGCTTGATTGAATGCTTTTGGTAATTTTTATTGTGAGAGGTATGAATTTTCTAGGTGAAGAATAAATGAGGAATGATCATGAATATATACCAATCCTCTATGGAAATATCATATATTAAATCAATTAAGTTGATTGAATAGATACATTTCATTTTAAAATTTTATAACTTTAGGGTACTTGACACTTACATTGGAATAAGACACTTTTGCCAACATAGGCATTTAACTGGGATGCAAGTGTTTGTGAATATAGAAAGTAGGTATATGCCCCAAACTTGTAGAGATAGATGATAAATAGGTTTGTATAATTATGAGCATGATAATAAGTCTAGGTTATCATAGTGACATTGATTGGACTAAGTGATACACAATGACATAGATAGATAGCAGATGCAAACCTTAAATAGTGGGAAATGTCTAAAATTGAGAGGAAAAACCAAGGTTAATATTTTCCAAATGTAAAATACTTAGGTGATATATAATTCATCAATTATTCTACATTTACCATAAACTTTAATCTATTAATGAAATTACTAGTTTAAAGGAAAAGGAATACATACTTGAGTGTGTATAACAAAAATTTCCTTTACATGAGCCCAAATTGAGTGTTTTGATGGTCACTAACTACAACCAAGAGCATGTTAAATTATATAATCAATGCATATAATCTAAAATTGAAAGCATTGAAATGGTTGAAATAGAAAGAGAGAAATATTTAGGAGTATACCTATGTATCAATGTAACCACCTTGACTTTTGGAAATTTGATTTGAGAATATGTATCATTATGAACCATTAGAGTTGAGATATAAACAATTACAAAAATTTAAAATGAATAAATATATAAATATTGAAGAGTAAAAATTTCCTCCAACCTTGCTAAAAATGTGAGTTGCCACCTGGAAGTTGAGATTAGATTAATTGTGTAACTTAATCATACTTATAACTTAGTGAGTGTGATTGAACCAAGTTAACTAAAACTATAAATATGTATGATTTTATCAATTATAAATTATAAAATTGGTAAGGTTAAATGATTTGATCGCCTTAACCTTCCCAAAAATTAAACTAACTACTAAAGTAAATTGACTCAATAATAGTCTGTAACAGTCCAACCTGGCGAGCTAAAGTCTATAGAAGTGTTTAAAATCTAAAATCTGATTTTATTTCATAATTTAAATTCTATTTTTGTATCATATGAAAATTATGCAAGTCTTATGCTGAAACATGCATATAAAAATGGTATCAATGTATATAATCCTCCCATAAATGTGTATCTGAATCATATAACTGTAGAATCTAGCCAATTTGTAAAATGTGAAAGTGTGGATAACATGTTTCCATAATATTCCCCAACTATAATATGAATTTTAAAACTAGTGAAAGTGTGGGATAATTTTTTTTCCAAAACATGGAACCACTATATATCTAAAACTATGATAAATGTGGATAACATCTTTTGAAAATATACCCCCACTACAATCTAAATATGTGAAGAAATGTGGAAACCATGATTTTATATAATTCCCCCACTAATATTCCCCACTTTTTAGGTGTAGAGGGGAAGTATCAAATGGTAGTTAAACTTATCTCAAAAGGATAACATAACCATGTAAACTAATATTGTATCATGTAGCATATAGGAGAAACATGTCTAGGTGAATATATCATTGAAGCATGCAAAATGTGATTCACATCAAGGCCTAAGATCATGATATACATCATTGAAAAATATATAAAGTAGCAATACAATCTCAAACATAAATC
Source organism: Torreya grandis (assembly GCA_037957365.1). Lineage (NCBI taxonomy): Eukaryota > Viridiplantae > Streptophyta > Pinopsida > Cupressales > Taxaceae > Torreya > Torreya grandis. The sequence goes on along the minus strand of JARHVA010007111.1, from coordinate 417 downwards.
AACCACACATGTAAGATAACTCAATAATAAATCAAAAGACAACAAGCAATGACATATTTCAAATGTCAAAGAGTACAACAAACACACGAGGAAAAAAAAAAGGAACATATTCAAATTATCAAAATAATCAAGAAAATATAATCAAGGAAGTACACAAATTAAATCATAATCAACTAACATAAACATAGCATAGTAACTTATGGATCATACATGTTAGTAAAAATTGTTACATATATAGTATATCAAATATACTAAAAAAGATATAGGGATGGATAAAGGCATGGCATGTGTAAGTACATAAGATCAATCATGACAATGGAAAATATTCATAGAATTATATTACATGAGGGTATATCAAGATCAAATAGTCAAATATTGTTAATGTCTAAATGAAATGAGTATAAGGAAGTCTCAATA
>JARHVA010007110.1:400000-754104 GCA_037957365.1 Torreya grandis | reverse complement strand
CAACACATTTGGTTTCACCATTTATAGAGAAATCATGATTTAACAAGATCAAAATATTTAATTTTCAGCCACAACACATGCATTTACCCTTAAGGCATATTACATGGGTCACACTTAAGCACAATCCACTTTCAAATAGGCCTAAGTCACTTTTAGGTCCTATGAAGACCCATTCATCTCTTTGACACTTATTTGATAAAAATTAGAACACAAGAACAATTTTAAAAGCATGGGTCCATTCCACATGATCTATAGGTCCTCCTTAAGTTCCAACAACCATCACAGTACCCTTCTGCTTATGCAAAATTCACTCAAAGTATATTATGTGCACACAGTCACTATGAATGAACACACAACGACCTTTTAAACAATTATTCATATTGTATGCAATTGGTAAAACCTTAATAACACACATAAAGTATCCTTATAGAGTCTACAAAACTCCAAAATAGCTAATACATCATGAGATATTGAAACAATAATATAATGAGCTCAATTACCCTTCTTGGGTAACTTGCAGAACATAGTTGAATGCACCATAAAATTTATATCTCAAAATATTTGTTTTTACATACAATTAGACCTTAAAATTTATATTTTCAAATGCACATTGGAAACCTCTACCACTTTTATTTTTACACCATGATCTAATTATATCTAGATTGAAAGATATGTCCCAAAAACTAAACACTAGTCTTTCCTTTACAAATTCAAAAATTCAAATGCAAATGGTCATAGTTAAACTTTAAATACTATGCTCACATCTCAAGTCCTCTCTAATTATATTAAACATGCACAATTTATATTATTGTATGAATATTTAACTTTAACACATAGACTACCAATGCTAAATGTTAAACCTTGAACATGTTGACTTCATCTCATGCAATCTTGCAACTTTGACCTTATGCACTCCGTCGATCTCTGCAAATTAGACAGGTATTTATTAGGAAATTCTCACCATTTGATCTTGATTAGAACCCTTGTGATCATGACACTTGGCACCCTCACATGCATTTTGAGTACTTTATTATTAAACATCTTGTACTTCTTACCATTTCGCTCAACACACACCATTAGATCAAAAATATATGATCTCCCTAAACTATTGGATCTTTATTTGGTCTTGATATTTAACTCATGCAAATGTGACCAAGTATGGGAACCATTTCTATTTGTCTAAGAATAAAACTTTGAAGCTCTATAACTTTTACCTTGCTCATTTGCATAATCTCAAATTTGGACCATATGATCTCTTCACATAGGAGAATCCAACCATGTGACAAACTGATCTTAGAATCCTCACATGTGTGAGATATAATGACATTAAAATTCTCACTTATATTTTTCTACCACAGAGCCAACTATGTCAAAAACTTGTCTAGTAGTCCAACTTTAAACATTCATATCTTTTGCCATGATTTGGTGCTTGACCTAAAAATTAACACAAAATAACTAGGCTCAAAAATGAACAAACCCATATGATCATCTTATTTAAAAATGTCCACACATGAGATATATTCTATCACCAAAATGCTTACTTAGCTCTTTCTTACCTCAATGGGAAAACAATGTCAAACTACTTGGGAGCCCAACTTTACACTTGCATATATTTTATCTCACTTAGGTGGATGAACTAAGATTTAATACATAATAACTATGGACTAATTTTATCACAACCATATGAACAACTCCCACTTACTCATCCATGCATGGCAATGGTGATGTCAACAAACTACCTACTCAAATTTTCTACCACTAGACCCAAAATGTCTAGATGAAAATAATGATCAACCAGATGAAATCCCCTTATGCACACATGCACTAAAATCATATAAAACATCTTATATAACCATTTTCACATGATTAATACCCAATACTCATTCCTAAACATATATATCCATGCTAAAACTGAAGATCAACCAAGCCTCTTTCAAGCACACTAGGACAAGCACACTGCACACTTTATCATTATCACTTAGGATATCAAAACACTTTATCCACTCACCAAAACACCTCCATGACATCATCATTACATCATTGATAACTCTCTAACAATTACTCTTCTCTTGATTGGGCAACTTGTTCTTTGTCTTCTCCTTGGACTCCCTCATTTGTGAGAGTCACATCAACCTCCTCATAATACATACCACACTTCTCAATTACTCTTTGAGGTGATTCATTCTCATCTAGCCTTACCACACACTTATTCATCAATGCAATGGGTTACATATATAATATATCCTCATCATTGGAATCAAATTCACACATGTCATCATATACAACATTTGAAAACAAATGTTTCAAACACTTATCTTCTATGCACTCATATGGTTGTACCTTCCATTCTTTGGCTTGGTTTGCATGTACCATCTCTCTTATTTACCTCATAGACTTGATATCTCCTTAAATATTCATGATACTTTGAGATACTGTTGCAATATGATCTTCATGGGCTCTTTTCACACTCTCTGCCACCCATTTTCTGCCTTGTACCTTCTTGGGCTACAACTTGCTTCTCTTTGCACCTCTTTCATGCTTCATGTATTGATCATCTATCATTCCAACTTTATGTTATTTTTCCTTTATCCTTTATTTCCATACTTGTGCTTTTTTTCCACCTGTACTTTTGCCTTATTTGACCTTTTATTTGAGGTTCTCATCTTTCTTCTCGTGACCTACTTGTTTAATCCACTTAGGCCATACATATCCATGCCCTTATTCTCTTTTTAAAGGCTGAAATTTTTCATTCTTCCTCCCAATCTACATATTAACCTTATCTTAATCATAGATGTAATCAAAATCAATGTTCAAACATTTTTTTACCCTCAAAGGCAATTGCTAGCTTATGTCTTCTTCCAAGTCTTCATGGGTGACCTTCATGCATTATTTTCATGATTATGGTCTTATTTTAGGTGATAGACTTGGTAATGTATCATATAACTCCTCTTTCTCTTCAATTTCATCATGTGGAATGTCTTCAATATTCATCATCTTGTCTTCTTCAAAAGGCTCTCTTCCTCTGTCATCCTCTTACAACTTGATTGGTAATGTATTTGGCCCATCCTTCACCAACTTTGAGTCCTTATGCTTGGCCTTATCCAATTTATTCTTCATACCTGCATACACAAACTTGAAAGAAATGTTATCATACAAAATGAGATACCATATAGTCTCTTTGAATGCCCTTGGCATAGGCATTATCCCGCTCTTCTTGTCTTCACCCTTATGTGCTCTTTTTGTCACTTATATTTTATTCTTGTTATCCTCAATGAGAACCCTCTTCTCTATCTCTCTATATTATTTCTCGCTTGACAAGATCTCTCTTCTCATGCCTCTTTATGATGATCTCTTTTTCTTCTTCACATCTCTTAAGACACTCTTGTTGTGCCTTCTTTCTTTCACAAGTGACTCTAGTGGCCACTTCACTCTTCTTCTCATATTCCAACCTGTCCATTAGATTTATTGTTATCTCATGAGCTTCACCATGAGATATATCTTATCTATACCTTACCCTAATTCTCTTCTTATGTCTTCCACGTCTCTCTCTATATCTATCTTCTCAATTTTTGTTTCCTTTATAGACCTATTTAGACCTTCCTCTTAAAAAGTGTATCAACCTTACCTCCTACACCTCTATTGGTCCTTGAATATTATTTTAATCCTCTATATAGGACCTCTTCTGATCCTCCTTGAATCTCTTTTGGATTCTTCTTTCTTCTCTCTTTTCTGTTAGAGCTCTAAGGCTCTCTTCAACTATTCCTTCACTAGTCTTTTCTTGACTAGATTCTAGTCCTTCTCATAGAAATTTAGGGATGTACCTCTTGTATTTATAAATATTATACTATTATATGATGACCTCAATAGATCAGACTTATAACCTTCTTCTCTCTCAATACCTTGCAAGGTTATCCCTTATGCATATCTAATAGTATGCTTTGTCAATGTCAAATAGACAAGTTTCAAATAACTCAAAACAAAACTCAAGTAAAAATTACCTTGATTTAATAAAAAATGATACAGAGGTATGGTGGGATAAGTAACCATTACATCATCATCTGATTCTAAACCCAACTAGTCACAATTTACTTGATGATTTGATTTTCAAGATTCCATCTCCATGCCAATCTCTTTCGTGTTCTTTGGGCTTAATAGCCTCATTAAATTTTACCTATGCCTTATAATCTATAGAGACACATATTTGTGTCTTTGAAACTCTATTAAAACAAATCACATTCACTTTTACCTCTTCTCTTAAAACTGGTCTCCTTTGAACAATCAACTCTTTCACTAGTTCTTCCACTAGGCACACCTCTTAGGTCTCAAGGAGTAATTCTTGATCTAAGTTTATAGAACTCAATATTCTTACATGTAAGGAATCAAATGGTTATTTAATAATTTTATAATCCCCTTACAAGGGATGAAACACTCTTCAACACCTATTTCCACTTTCTAAGCTCTTTGTGACCTTGTAAGGCTTGCATCCCTTTTTCTAAGGTTTTCACTTGATTCACCAAATATATGTACTATTTTCAAGAAGTAATCACTTTTTTAGGATTAATTTATACCCTATGAGGTGTGGTTAAAGTTTAATTACCTAATTTATCTTCTAGGTATCACTTCCTTTGTTAAAATTCTCCAAACTAGGCCTATTCCAAACCCTCTATTGTCAATTCCGTACAATCTTAGACCCAGACCACTTTATTCTCTCTCTATATAACAAGACAAGTAAAATCACAAAGTTTCAATTTTTTTAATATTTATAACTCTATAAAATGCTAAAACCCTAGTTCTAGTGTTTCTCCCTTTTTACATAGGTTGAGAGCCTATAAAATTTCATAACTTAAAATCCACAATGTTCCAAAGGACTATATTACCATTAAAAGTTCTATTTTCACCTTATGCAACTTTCCCCAAGAGTGAGACACCTTATTTATTTATTTTTTCTCTAAAACTCATCAAAATACAAGTTTTTATGTCCTATAAAACCATACAAAACCATTATAATCAATAGTATACACCTTTATTCAATAAATATCCTTTCTTTCTACTTTGACTATGCACAATAAAGCAACCCAAAAGTTTTATAACAGAATTAGGGTCAATTATTCATGTTTAAAGTGTTTCAAAATGTTTCTATAGGATCTCAAACTCCTTTTGCTGAGGGGGATACCTACCCAAACCATACCTTCATTGATTCAACTGACAAGAACAAGGAAACAAGCCTTGTCTCCATATGCAAGGTGACTGTCAACCTAAAATAGGGTATGGGTAGAATTACAATGTTTGAGATTTCACATTGGTGGTGAATCTTTTCCACTAAAATCTAGGTCATAAAAATACCTCCTAGGATTTCCTTACAAACATCCACATGTTGCTCTAGGATTTGGAACTCTTAATGTTCATTAACAAACCTCACTTGCCAACTCTACCAGTCAACTACACAATACATAGATTTCTCCAAAAATGAATTGTTTCTCACTAATTACACACTCGTAGATATCACCAATAAAACATAAATGGTTATATAGATAAATTAAAAACTCATGGTTAATGTTCAAACCTTATCCTTGCATCCACCATCTTCAAATATGAGTGAGTTCTCTTCTCATAATACTGTCAACCTCTATTCAAGTTTCTATCCTACAACCTCTATAAGGACATATATAATTGTAATCATATAGGGTTATTCAAACCATATAAAAACCAAGAATATAATAGGATATTAGATCCAAAACAATAACAACTTTCTTTTATTCATCTTTGTCAATCTTGATTACAAAATACAATCCAAAAGAGGACTTGACCATCTTCTTTGAGAGGTGTATCAACTTCTCCTCATGCTCCCTATTTCTCCTTATTAGAGATTTTATAACCTCTCTTTCCTATTCTCTATGCCATCCCACTCTACCAAAAATGACTCCTCCTTCTAACTTCAACGTTACATCCAACTTCTTTTTACTAACTAACTCAACATGAGGTTTTCTCTCATATTACCAATACTTGAATTCTATCCTCATGAGTATAAACATTTATGACTTGAAACACATTATAAAAAGCTTCATGGCCCTTAACACCAATATTAATTCTTGACCACATATGTATCATACTTTTAGCACTCTAGACTTAATGATAATATTTGAATTTTTAAATTAATTGGTTTTGGAGGGAAAACTCCAAACATCGTCAAAACTTACTCCCATGACTCTTCGGGATTCCAAATGACCAAAAATACATGAATGGACCTTAAAAGGTCTCTTGACACCCAATAACAGCCAAAATTGACCAAATTTGACTCCTAATGACTAAAACACAAAAATTGATGTCTTCTTGCTTTGATGCTCCTACATTAATGAATTGAAGATGAAGTCCATTCTTCACTATCTATCCTCTTTTCATCCCTCCCATGTGATAGTAGGATAATACTATATCCTTTGGAATAATATTATGGACATTCCAGCCTTACATATCTTTATACCAACCTCAACTATCATCTTTATCATTCATGAATATATAATCATAATTATACCAATGGTGTCCATAGGATATATTAATTTTATTCTCATACTTATTGAGGTGATCCCTGACCTTATTCTTAGGATCCAAATAGCTAAATGGTTCCCTTTTTAAGTCATAACATGTTATAATTTTTCCCACATAGTTGAGGTGCTCCCACTTAGTTTATTATATGTGTCCAGTGTTGAGAGGGCTTGTATATAGGATTCCTTATATAACACCCCGTAGTCCAATGTTCATGCTATCAAATAATTTTTCAAAAATTTATTGTTTGGATACCTTATTTGGAATAGTGTGTGGTAGATACAAAGGTTGTGCCCTCGTATTCTCAATTTTAATTATAGTGCACTTAGGGTAATACCAATATGCACCCATTTTCCCAATGCTTATTTTAATATTTTATGATACATTGGGAATATTCTACCCATAGATGGCCCTATACACCATCATATAGCATGTGTTTGTGAGTCTCTAGATTTTCCTCCTGAACTTGTAGATGTCAATAATATTAAATTCATCACATACCTTATTCTTTGGTTCTTCTATGGATGGTTCCTAGGGCTTTGCATAATATTGATGCACTTTAGTAGTGATGGCATCTACCAAGTATGACATCATGTAAAATTTTCCATTTGGTGAACTTATTGGGTTGTTGATTTAGTGTATTAAAATTGAGCTTATTACTCTCTCATGGCAACTATTTAATTTGAACTCAAAATAATGTCCAACAATGGGACCCATATCTCATGGACATAAAAAATGTTTGAAAATCCATATAATCAATTTAATAGGGCCATGATGATACTCACCCTTGGCATTAAGGAAACTATGGGGATGGAGGAAATTGGGCCTTTGATTACTAAGTTTTTTGGGTTGGATTCCCATTAATTCAATTTGTCACTGACTTAATTTGAAAGCAACCATGAATCCACCATAGCCTAACCATAGGTTATTTCAAGAACATGGAGATTATAGTATTTTTCAAATGTGTTCCCACTAATGTAGGCTATAAGGGTTTTGTGAAGCCAACAGTGTAATATTTTTCCTAAAATTTTCCCATTTGTAAATAAATCAAAAAGTAAGTTGATGCAGGGCATTACCTCTAGTTTTGTGGTTGCATTGTGTAGACATACTACCTTAATGTTTAAAATGTCATTTTTGTATCATTGTGTTAAGATATACATTTGGTCCTTTGTTACATATGGATCTGTACCATCTACTTACATCTATATAGTTGTATAATGTTTGAATTGGTGTTCCAATACAACCAAATTAAATATTGTGTCCATAAAATCAATAACACCAGCAATAGAATACGTAGAAGGAAGAAGAGTGAAAGATGATGAATCTATTAGTATTTTATAGGCAATTTTAACTTATTTAGAAAGCTTGAAGGTATTTTAGTTGTTATAGAGCTATAATTCATTTTTTTCACAAGATAGTAAGTAGAAAATATAATCAAACTATGCTTTGAAAACTAAATATGTCACTTATATTTTTTGGCTCTAAGAATTGAATGCATTATATTACCAAAATCATGTGAATTAATTGCATACAATGGATTTTAATTCACTTCTCACTTACTCATTACTCATTACTCATTTGAATTTTGCATTTCCAACCTTTGGTAGATTTATTTATTTCCATGTGGCATCTCTTTGTTGCCTCTAGGTGCCTTGTGATCTTAACATGATAAATGTCCTCATTTTAGGCCTCCAGAGCCTACTTTAGATGACTAACATGTTCTTTTATAATTGATTAATTTATTAAGATACACGTGGTATCTTATCACTCATGTATTGGGTGCTATACCTTGTCTTTTGTATCTTTACCTCTTTACCTGTAGGTTTTTGGGATGATGACATGTGGCAAGTTCTCACGAAATCATTTACCCAGAGTATGAAATTATTTGTTGTTCATTATGTAGGATGTGGGTCATTGAGATGATGCCATGTGGAAAATTATTTATACTCTAGAGGGTCTTTATATTATGACTATGTAATTTGGAGCTTCAATTTATGGGTCACTGAGATGGTGCTGTATGGAGGAATCTCACTTCACTAGAGGGGTCACTAAATTTTGAAAACTATGTCAGGACTTGTTAGTCACAGATCTCCAATATTATGACACATGGAGAAATATTATTCCTCTAGATAAATATCAAAACATGGAATATTTACAATCACTAAAGGATCTGTAGGTCACCAAGGTGAAGACACATAGTGTGATCTCATCTACTTAGGTACCCAAATGAATTTGTATGCTACATCTTAGATTTTTGGACCATAGATAAGTGAGATTGTGATGTGTGGATGGTTATAACTTTTTTATAGGAAAATTAGACTTAAAAATTCAAAGATCATAAGTGAGTAAGCTAGATAAAGGCATGTGTCAAGATCTTGTAATGTTGGGGTCAGCCCGTGCATTTAGACATAGAAAGGAATTTGAAAAATACATTAGATTAATTGATTAGTCAAATAAATCATGATCTAAATTCATTACATCTGACTATTGATACTAAAAGGCATAAAATACTTGTAAAATATTTTGATCCAAACACATTTAAACCTTTCAATATCTACATTTTTTAAATTTAAAATCTACGGTCCATGATATCCATACCTGTTGGTTAACAGATTTGTCTTGTTCTAAAAAAAATGTTTTGTTATGACTCTATAACCCTTTCTTTGAGAAAAAATGAGTTAAATAACAAATGAATGAACTATCATGGATAATTCCTCTCTAAATTAAGGTACAACTCCCTTTAAAATATGCAATGAATTCAAACTACTTTAATCATTTGGACACACTTTTAACCAAAAAGTGTTTAAGGTAAACTAATATTCATACATCACCATGCTATGAATGCGGTATCTTTCCTCCAGATAACATTATTTAGTGATAGAACACACAAATTCTATCCTAAAAAATAATTAGACATATAAATATTTATATTACTGAACCAACAAAAGATAAAACACATGATGAGTTATCCAATGAAAGAATAATTACCACTTGAAAGGAGAGTTCACATAGAAACCCAATTTCAAATACTTAAACACACAGATTTAAGTATGCAGTAATCATTTCTTATTTTCACTCACAGATGAAAATTCTTCAAACAATCATCACATATATTGTAAAACAAAGAAGTTCAGCTCTAAAATTCTCTTGTCTTCTTCTTCACTATCTTGTATATCAGTTTTTAACAACTAAAAACATATATATAGTTACCCTAATTAACTATTATTTTAAATCCAAAGTTAAAACAAAATCTGACCCATATGGGATTTAGTTTCATACAAGCTCATTAAAATACAAAGATTTTTTAAACATAATTTCAATTGAATAACTGAATAAAGAGATTACGTAAGCAAGATCAAAATTGGGGTAGTAGATTGGAATCTCTGGATTTTCTTTATTCTACTGAGGAGACACGTTGCGCCTTCCATTCCTAATGTGTAGTAACAAATTCTAGGATTTGTGAGAAGTTGGAGATGCCAATGTATTTAACCCATGATTTTCAAACATCTTTCTCTCTTTGAAATTTCACCACTTTTTCCATGTGTTTCGAGAGTGCATCAACACAGAGGTGAAGAAGTGATTCTACTTTTGAAATCTAAGAGAAATCCTCAATTAATAGGTTGTTATTTTCTTTAACAAAAATTATCTTCTCTCTAAAGGATTGAACTAAAGTATCGATATCTTTTTTTGGCTCCCCATCATCTTTTATATATTTCACATCAATAAATTGTAAGTCATGCTTTAAGGATTGAGTGAAATTAGTTATTTCTTTGATCATTTTTGTAAATTCAATTCATCCTTGTCTAGATACAGAGTTTCTCCATTTGATATTTCTCTTTCTTACATACAATATATTATCATTTAAACTCATCAAATTTTTATTTGATAAAAACTTTGTTACCCCATACTTCTGAACATCACCAATTTGATTTATCACATTCATCCATTTTCCTTCTTTTTTTTTTCCAACGAAGCATTCTATGATTTCAAATCCTCGATGGCAGCCATAGTCTCATCATATATATTCTTCAATTCCTTAATGTATTCCATACCCTTTTGGATAATTCCATCCAACCAATCATCAAACACCTTAGTCACCATTTTGTTTCTATGCATCTGATCTAGCATTTTCTAGTTGATCAAAGATTTTGGGTCAAAATATAGAGGTAGTTGGGAAAAGGTTATGGATTTAGATTATGAATGGAATTGATATACTCTACCATTGATCAGTTGGATGAATATTTTGTCACCAACTAACTGATGAGCAAAATAGTTCTCTTCAACCACAACATAGGGAGATACGTCAGCCAAAGTTGTAGGTTTACCACATCCAAAGGAGACAAATCTCTCCTCTCATCAAGGGGAGGTTCCCTATAAATATGAAGGAGCTATATACTGTATATATAAATAGAAAATAACACTTAGGGGTAGGATAAACCATCCATCTCTCTTTTTTTAGAGACGATGTTAACAAACAGAGGAGAAAATCCTGGTGAAAATGCTGAAGACACTTCTCTTCTTTTAGAAGTGATCTTACAGGAAACAACAAGAGTTCTTTCAAATAGTGACAAGTAACAGGTAACCAAAAGTGTAGTAACCAGCAGACTAAGATGTAGCACAAAGTCTCCACCTCAATTGCCCAAGAGTGAGATATGAAGGATAATGAGGGCACAAAGTCGTCCCAAGATCCTTTACACAAGAATAGAAAGAAAACACACTAAAGATAATTGTGGGGGCACAAAGTCTCTCCACAATTGGCTTCAGGACACCTTTCTAATTATTTTCACTAATTCTGATTATTCAATCAAATGGACAAAAAATGTATTAAGGAAATAGACATAAGACATTTTCCCTAACAACCAAAGCTATTCCAGCACAAAGTCTGAAAAGTCACTTGTTTTCTTATTCAAATAATGAAATATGATCAACAATCTGAGCTCAAAGTCTCAGTAATGTCTTTCAATTTGGGCAGAGTTTTGTTTTTGATAACAGAGAGAGATCCCCTAAATAATAAGAGAGAGTCCAATATATAGTGCTCCAAGAAAGACTTGGGCACTTTGTTTCACAAAAATGGCCTACAATACATTCAATGCCTTTAATGCATTTTAAATTCTATCCATGGGCTATGCTGGAATCGAGCATCGGTCTTAAATATGGGTTGCTTGATGTGTTTCCTTATGTGTGCATAGTTGTTCACTTTACTCAATGCATAAAAATAGGCTGCGCCATTGAATGTTTGCACTCTTCGATGTCCAACTGGTGGACTGCTTCACCTTTCAGAAACATATCCCATGCACAGATATTTCTGATCCTTCTTCATCATTCCCCCTTTCTTGGCTATATTTTTCCCTTTTCTGTGTGATTTGAGCTCTTAGGCTATCTCTTTGGCCGGTTTCTAAATTTGTTCATAGGGTCTATGCTTAAGCCTGCAAGGATCAACAACTATTTCATTGCCACAAATTTGACATGTTTAGGTCCATCATTATTTGAATGGCAACAGCTAATTGGTTGCCCTAAATTTGATGGCTACGGGCCCATCATCCTCCTTAGCAATTCCTTCATGTCTTTCCCACTGATCTCAACAAGTGACACATGGCGTGTTCCACTGTGAAATAGGCAAGGACACATGGCAGCATCTGCTTAACTTATAGAGGCTTTAGATGTCTTTTGAGAATCTCATGGAGGATGACATGTGGCGGATTCCACTGAGCTTATAGAAGCACCATAGAAACATTCAAGATTCTTTTGGATTCACGCAAATGATGACATGTGGCACATTCTGCTCGAGTTTAGCCACTCACTCGAGACCCACCATAGTCCTTACTCAATAAAAGGAAGAAGCTACGAATGTTGCCACCCCGCAGCCTCCATCAAGATTTGTAGATGACACATGGCACGTTCTGCTACTTTGAAAGTTACTAGAAATTGTGTCCCGATAGACAACACTTGGCAGCTTCTACTTCAACTTTATAAGGGACACATGGTGGCTTCCACTACACTTGGCAAGGGACACGTGGTGACTTCCGCTACACTTTGAGGTTTGATCTTTCTCAGAGGGAACTTGCCCTCTAAGGTCTGGAGAAATGGTCCACTTTCCTTGGCGAGAGCCTCCTGCAAGGGTATTTACCCTTTGGGCGGTCTTGGGATGGCCTTTGGGCTTTAATTTTATCGATGGGTTTTTGCTGCTATTTTCCTTCGAACAAAAAGTCTAAAGGAATTCCTTTGGTTTGCTTTAGTCAATTTTCTGTCGGGTTCTTGCTTTTGGGCTTTCTTCCCAGGTGACTTCCTTTAGAAAAAAAGTTTGAAGGATTTTTGCCTTAACCATTTTTTCATGTTCTTTTCCTGAAAGAGAATTGTGCCCTCCACAAGGACTTGTTCAAGCCTAGAACTATCCTTCAGGCTTTTGCAACGGTCCATCTGCTCCTTGCCTACCCTCTGCAAGGGCTATTTGTTCTTAGTTCACTTTTTCAAAGGAATTCTCTTTGTCCACTTTTGCTCACTACCCTCCACAAGGGCACTTGGCTTGGTTCATTGCCCTCCACAAGGGCACTCAGCTTGGTTCACTGCCCTCTGCAAGGACACTTTTTCCTTTGGCTTTGGGGTAGCCCCTTGAACCTGCCAATTGAACCGACCGATTGAACCAACTTTGTTTCAATGTTTCAATGGTTCAATCTTGTGTTTAAAACCATCTTTTTGTCTAAGTATTTTGATCGCTTTGAACTAATTTAACCTATTGAACCTGTTAAACCTTGTTGGTTCAAGGTTTAATGGTTCAATCATTTTCTTGTGTTCCACTCATTTACTTGACCACTTGAACCAAATCGCATTGAACCATACGCTTTGAACCAAACAACATTGAACCAAATGATTTGAACCTGTTGAACCATTGAACTCGTTAAACCTTTGAATCAAAGTGGTTCAATGGTTCAACAGTTCAATGGTTCAAGCCTTCTTCTCTTTGATAAGTGTTTTGAAGCCGTTGAACCTTGAATCGATTGAACTTTGAACCTTGACAAATGTGCTTAACTCTTGCTGATGACATTGAACCTTTGAACCCATTAAACCTGTTGAACCAAAATGGTTCAAGGTTTAATGGTTCAATGGTTCAATGGTTCAAACACTGCACAAAAGCTTGCCTATGAACTCTTTTGGTTGAACCAAGGCATTGAATCAATCCTGAAAATGAATAAGTGTTAGAAACTTGTTCTTTTGATAGAACTCGCCTGTAGAAGCCTTTGAACCTATTGAACCTGCTGATTTCAAGTATGTTGAGTCCATAGAAACATATTTGTAGAGTTTGTAGATTTAAGCCTATAGAGTCCGTAGAAACATATCTGCAGAGTTCATAGATTTAAGCCTGTAGAGTCTATAGAAATGAGTCCATAGAACTAGCGGAGTCCATAGAAATGAGTCCATAGATTCCTTCTTGTGAAGTCCATAAAATAGAGTCTGTAGATTTAAGCCTGTAGAGTCTGTAGAAATGAGTCCTTAGAACTTAGCCTACAGAGTTAGTAGATTAAAGCCTGCAGAGTCCGTAAATTCAAGCTGTAAAACTTGAAAAAGCTTTAAAAATGGAGAATTTGAATGCCTAGAGCAATTTTTGAGAAGGGGAGAGAGGATTTTGGTTTGTTGGACCAAAATAGTTCAAATGTTATCCCAAAAATGAGTGATATTTTTGGGGGACAACAGATCATAAAGTCTTTTTCAACTCCCTCTTATCTTTTTCATCTTTTCAGGTATGACTAACTATCCTTTTGGTAGATGCTTCAAGATGGTTCACATTCATGATGCATGATGCAGTCCCAAGATCTATTTTTTATTGTGAAATCTTGAATTGTGGGATCTTAAACTTCCTCATCAATTGTCAGCTGGGCTATTTCTACACTCCAGTTCCCTGTATTAGGGTCAATGTCCACCCTAGATGTTATTTTTAGCTTCTTGGATTTATGAGTCTTTTCTATACACTTGATAACCATGTCCTCCAATGGCAATGAAAATAGAACTATTTTTATTTTATCACTGATTGAACTTTCCAACCATTTGGGTGAAAGTACTAGAACTTTCTTATCGGGATTCAATTGTTCAAAAGGCAAATTTGATATCACCATCAGATCTGCAAAATTTGAAGTAACCTCTATTTGTTTATTTGCACTAATCTCCTCTACCATTGGTGGATCAAACCCTTTATCACTTATTGCCTCTCTAGAATCCTCTTCAGAGTTTAAGTCCACAACTATTCTTTCAAAAATCTACTTCTTCCTAGTTTTAGTTCTTGATCTAGTGGCATGAGGAGGTAGAATAGTTGTAAGGGCTTTCTTAGACTCTTTGATGACAAGACCCCTTCTAATTTTTGGCTTGGGATTACTTGCATCATAGATAGTAATAAGTCGATTAGAGGAGCTTATTGGAGACAATGATTCAACCATTAATACACATTGTTGGGAATCTTCATTTTGAACTTCTTTCAGTCTACATTCCTTCAACCATTTCTTAGTTTTCCTTATTACCGGGAGGGTTCTAACCTCAATTTGATCCTCTTCATCTTTATTCCAATTAATTTTTAGAATACGTAATTATTTTATTTATTCAAATTGAGGATCAATCACATGTTCCTCATTATCAACTATTCTAGAAATATTCATATTTAAATTGAGGGTAACTGTTTGCCCTAAGGATAACCTACACCAAAGCCTATTTCTTACTTCAAATTCATCTAAAAAATCCTCCTAATAGTCCTCCATTTGATGGATGTGTTAAAATCCCATTCCAAAACCCAAATTGTCCTGAGCAAAACTTTTGCTTTCAAATTGGGGTCTAGCACTATAGTACTAAAAATTAAATTTTTGTAGGCCTACTTCTAAATTCAAAGCATCAAAAATTGACTGGGATGAATAGTGTCCAAGTTTGATAGGAAAATATATACCAGATTCTTTCTTCATTGGGAATTTTTTTATCTACATGGACTAGCTGCCTGCACACTTCTATCAACACAAAGCGGTCAAAAACATACATGGGTAGCTTCACGGGTTTGCCATCAAAACCACCAACTCTGATATAATTAAATTTGGGAAAATGAATAAATAAACTACCATAAATATTGATTAGCTACATAGCTTCATCAGACTTTCTCTTATTGATATTATTTGCCAGTTCATAAGTCATTCTTCTAGTAAAAACATCATTAACTCTCCTATAATTCTCATAATAATTTTGCATTTGTAATTGTGAATAATAATCATAAATTTTATTGTCCTCAACCAAGGGTGCATGAGGTAACCCTCCCCATTGTCTTGTAGATGCCAGGTAATAGAAGAGATATGAGCACATATAAAAGTCCTTATTCCCTAAATAATTACTCAGACCCTGATGTAAACATTTGGCTATAATTTCCACCCAATCCAAATATTGTTCTCCTTGGAGGATCACTTGGATGAAGAAATACATCTAGTCTTTCTAATAAAATGCTTGAGAACTGCCTTTCACCCTATGTAACAATACCATGATGTCTTTAATTTTTAGTATCATATGTTTTCTAGTTAATGTTCTAGGTAGTCTTGAACATCCTTTTTGAAATTTTAGTAACCAATCTCTGGCAATTACACTCTTATAGTTTGATTTCTTTAATGAAAAATGACCATAAGAGGAAGTAATACCGAGGTCAGAGTATGGTTCCTTGGGAAGAATTTTCATCATAGCCATTAGGGTTTTTCTATTTACATGCAGTAACACATTGACATCCATAGTTTTGATACACCTATTTTGAGGGTCATATCTATTCATGCATTCTAGAACTAATTTGGGACATTGTACTACCATGGGAAAAGCCACAACTTCAACTAAACCACTTCCCACTATTTTCTCCATCATAGGGGTTGACATAGGACTTTTAACTCTCTCCTTAAAATCTTCTAAATCATATTGAGCTAAATAAGTATCCCCAAGTTTAGGAAGAGAAAAAATAAGGCTTGAACCATGTTCAAAACCAAAATAGGCAAATTTCATGGCGACAGACTGAAAAAATACAGTGAAAATGCTTTTAACCTCTTTAATAACACCAAAAACATAAAATGATTCTCCTTTCCAACAAAGTAATGGAATCAGCTATAGGAAAAGTTAAACTCACCTTCAATGGATCAAAGATTACTATCAAATTGGGCAATAAAATCTTATACCTCTAACACTGTTCTCCTCTTGCATCACCCTGTATGTTTAATATTAAAATTGGCTTGTACTTTCTCAAAAAATGCATTAAATTAGGTCAAATAATTACTAGCTCATATAAATCATGCCAAAAATGTCTGATAAGACATGAACTCTGACAGATGCACTAATTGCAAGCATTTCTCATACATGACCTTGATATGTAATTATTACTCATAACCTTTCAAAAGTTAGAGCTTTTTGCTTCATAATATGTTTTGGATATATTTGCTTTAAATCTCTTGTAAGTTTTTGACTTAAAGAAGGCTATGAGTAAAATGAGACTATAGTGAGGGAACATTGAAGCTCTGAACCTTTGAACCTTTAAACTTTGATATGAGGTTCAACCGAGAGGTTCAAAGATACAAGTTGAATTACACAAAGGGACCAAGGGTACATGAATTTTTGAGAAGCATTGAATGTTGAATCATTAAAATATTGAACACTTGAACCATGAAAAGGGTTCAATTCTATAGTAATTTCATGAATAAGATGACAGGCAAATGTATTTTTTTAAAAACAAAGATTTGACTTAAGAGACAAACACATGACCAATAAGGGAAGATGGTAAGTCAATTTTTTTCTAAGGGAAGGATCATGAAAAATTGAATAGGGGTGAATGAAAAGGTAACATTGGCTCTAACTGGGGAATGCATTTTTTAACAAAATGTAGAAAACTCAAAAACTCTAGTTACGCACAAATTGAAACACAGGAATGGAAGAAAAAGAACCAAGGTAAACTAAAACTAGAAAGGGAAAACAACATCACATGATAATAAAGGAAAGACTATGTACAAAATAAGAGACACCTATTTTATAGTTGATATAATTTAAGATCCTATCCATTATAGGATAGGGGTAGAACAGTTCCATCTAGATATTCCAATTTGAAAGAATTAGGGTTGAGTACCTGATGAATTTTGAAGGGGCCTTTCCAAAGTGAATCAAACTTACCATGTGCTCCTTTAAATTCTCTCCTCTTATCCCACAACAACACTTCATCTCCTTCCATGAATTTTTTGGGCCTTGATTTTCGATCAAAAATATTCTTAACCCTAGCTTGATGAGTGGTAATCAGATCAACTAGTTCATTCCTTTCCTCCCCAATCCTGGTTAAGTACATAACTCTCTTTTCTAGGGAATATTGAAAATATTTATCTTCAATGACATTTTGTAGTTTGGCTATAGATAATTCCAGGGGTAATGATAATTGAGCTCCTATTCCATAGACTATTGTTGGGGATCAACCAACAATGGATTATACTTATGAAAGCAATCAATGCGGAAATAAATCAGATAGATAAGTAACTGAAATGATAAATAGCACAGAACAAGATATACAAGAAAACACCCTGAAAACTTGTATTAAAAACTCTTTACAATAGGAATACAAATGAAGAACTTTGTTCTTCCACACCTCTCTCAGATGCACACAAGATCTCTCACTAGATCTCTATTCCTCAAGAGCTTTCTCTAAAGTACAGTCCTTCAAACATTCACAATGTTCTACTTCGTACTCTATTACACTCTCTCTCATTCATTTCTTATTTTTTTACAATAGCTTAGAAGATCTCTCCTACATATAGAAAATAGGAGACTTGAGCATGCTCTTACAACAAACAGTTAAGCCTCTTCAACAAGGGCTCTAAAAATAATATTGCTAACAATAGAGACGCGAGCATGAGTCTACAACTCAAACTCATCATGCAAACACTCGCTTCTGTCCTCGGAAATAGCTCTCTGGACACGCAGGTAACCGACGTCAGTTCCTGCCTGTTCGCCTGTGACCGTCGCCGGCCGACTATACTGCCGACGTCGGCGCCTCTGAACTGCAACTGACCGACGTCGGTTGCTCCTGACCGACGCCGGCGTCTGTGTAGACCCGAACTTGTTTGTCTATGCTCCTTGGTGAAGCTTTTAGCTCCACATACCTAACAATCTCCCACTTGGAGATAAACCAGCTGCACCAATACCTGTACAGCAAGATCTTCTAGCTCCTCCATCTTCAACTCAATCGTGAAGACCAACAGAAGTTGAATGAAGATTCAACTTCTCCTTAGTAACCGGCTTTGTTAGCATATCCGCAGGATTCATGTCTGTATGGATCTTCTCCAGCTTCAACTCACCATCTTCCAATACCTGCCGTATGAAGTGGTACCTTAGCTGTATGTGTTTGGTTCTAGAATGGAAAGCTGAGTTCTTAGCCAAATGGATTGCGCTTTGACTGTCACTATGCAATCTGCAACTCCCATGCTCCCTTCCAAGCTCTTCCATGAACCGTGTCATCCATATCATTTCCTTGCTAGCTTCTGTAGCTGCAATATATTCTGCTTCTGTAGTTGACAAGGCTACAACCTTCTGCAACTTAGAAATCCAACTAACTGCCGTTCCACCTACAGTAAAAACATAACCTGTAGTGCTCCTCCTGCCATCCAAATCCCCTGCCATATCTGAATCTACATAGCCATGTAGAGATGTATCTGAACCTCCATAGCATAAGTGTCTACTGTTAGTTCCTCTCAGATATCTAAGGATCCATTGTACTGCTTTCCAATGTTCCTTTCCTGGATTGGCCATATACCTGCTTACTACTCCCACTGCTTGGGCAATATCTGGTCTAGTACACACCATTGCATACATCAAACTTCCTACCGCGGAAGAATATGGAACCTTGTTCATGTACTCTACCTCATCATGTGAATTGGGACATTGTTCTTTACTTAACTTAAAATGTCCTGCCAAAGGTGTGCTTACCGGTTTCGCATCCTGCATGTTGAACCGTTTCAACACCCTGTCCACATAATCTTCTTGAGACAATATCAACCTGTGATTTTCTCTGTCTCTCTTAATTCTCATGCCAAGGATTTTCTTAGCTGCTCCCAAATCCTTCATGGCAAACGTTTGAGCTAACTTCTCCTTAAGCTCTGAGATGTCCTGCATGTGAGACCCTGCAACCAGCATGTCATCTACATACAACAATAGAATAATGTATCTACTGTTATCAAATCTCTTAAAGTATACACAATGGTCTGATTGACACCTACTGAAACCATGCTCAGTCATAAACCTGTCAAATTTCAAGTACCATTGCCTTGGAGCTTGCTTGAGGCCATACAAGCTTTTCTTTAACCTGCACACTAGTTTCTCCTTACCCTTGACCTCGAAACCTTCTGGCTGTTCCATGTAAATTTCCTCATCTAAATCTC
Source organism: Torreya grandis (assembly GCA_037957365.1). Classification (NCBI taxonomy): domain Eukaryota; kingdom Viridiplantae; phylum Streptophyta; class Pinopsida; order Cupressales; family Taxaceae; genus Torreya; species Torreya grandis. The sequence goes on along the minus strand of JARHVA010007110.1, from coordinate 734,158 downwards.
CATGAAGAAATGCTGTTTTAACATCTAGCTGCTCGAGATGCAAATCCTCAAAAGCAACCAAAGATAGTACAACCCTTATAGAAGTCATATTAACAACTGGAGAAAAAATTTCGCCAAAGTCAATACCTGGCTTTTGTGCAAACCCTTTTACAACCAATCTGGCCTTGTATCTCATCTGACCATCCTCACCTTCCTTTAGCCTGTAAGTCCACCTGTTCTTCAGTGTTCTCTTACCAGCTGGCAATTCAACCAAATCCCATGTTTGGTTCTCTCTTAAGGACTCCATCTCCTCAATCATGCCATGCTCCCACTTACTCCTGGACTCCACCTGTAAAGCTTCTTCAAAACTTTCTGGTTCTCCACCATCGGTTAGCAATAAATAATATAAAGAAGGAGAGTATCTAATTGGAGGCTTACTTACTCTTTCAGACCTCCTGATTGGTGTCTTGGACTCGTTTTCAACAATCTGTCCATCCAAATTTTCTGACAGTGACCGACCTCGGCCACCTGTAGACCTGTTACTGGCCGACGCCGGTTCTTCCTGGCCGACGCCGGTGCCTGGTCTGCCGACGTCGGTCTCTGTATGACCGACATCGGTTTCTGTATTGCCGACGCCGGTGCCAAACCTGCCGACGCCGGTCTCTGTGTTTTCCTGTAAGTGATTATTTCTTTTTCCCGCGAGCTCATTTTGGACCATAACTTCGTCCAACTCATTATTGCTCTGCTCAACTTGATCTAGCTTCCTTGTCTGATCACTGTACATCACCCTTTCGTTGAAAACAACATCACGGCTCCTGATTACCTTGTTAGTTCCTAGATTCCAAAATCTGAAACCAAAATCATCTGAGCCATAGCCTATAAACGTGCACCTCATAGACTTAGCATCTAGCTTCTTTCTATTTTCCTTATCTATGTGCACAAAGGCTTCACAACCAAAAACTTTGAGATATGAAAGATCAACCTTTTTACCTGTCCATGCCTCTTCTGGAATTCCACCATCCAGAGCTGTAGAGGGTCCTCTATTGATCAGGTACACTGCGGTGTCAACTGCTTCTGCCCAAAACTCTAAGGGCAAACCTGCATGCAATCTCATACATCTTGCACGCTCCATAATAGTCCTGTTCATCCTTTCAGCAATACCATTCTGCTGAGGTGTCCTTGGAACCGTCCTTTGTCTACGGATCCCATTCATATAACAATACAATTTGAACTTAAGACTGCAGAACTCACCACCATTATCGGATCTCAAGCACTTTAATCTTTTGCCTGTTTCATTCTCAACCATGGCTTTCCATATCTTAAAGGTCTCAAAAACATCAGATTTCCTTTTAATACAGTAGATCCATACCTTTCTTGTGGCGTCATCTATGAATGTAACATAGTACTGTGATCCGCCAATAGAGGCTACATGAGCCAGTCCCCACACGTCTATGTGAACAAGCTGCAACTTCTGCCTTTTCTTAGTAGACCCAGTCTTTAGAAAACTAACCCTTTTCTGTTTTCCAAACACACAATGCTCACAAAATTCTAGATCCATACTTTTCAAATCTGAAAGCATACCTTTAGACTTAAGGATAGACATCCCCTTCTCACTCATGTGGCCAAGCCTTGAGTGCCACAATTTAGCATCCACATCTGAAGTAGATAAAACTGAAGGAGATTTGTTAGTAATACAATTACACAAATAGAGAGTACCTTCTCTCTTACCTCTGGCCATAACAAGTGCACCCTTGGTCACTTTCCAAGAATCTGCTGTGAGAGTTACTGTACAACCCTCATCACCAAGCTTACCTGCAGAAATCAGATTTCTCTTCAAACTAGGAACATGCATCACATCCCTCAACACCCATGTGTTGGCATTCTGCATCTTTAGCTGCACTTTACCTTTGCCAATAATCTTGCAAGGCTCATCATCCCCCAAGTATACTATTCCAAAATCTCCATGGACATAGTCACTGAAATATTCTCTGTTAGGGGTAGCATGGAAAGACGCACCAGAATCTAATACCCAAGATTCTATGTTATTATGCAAAGAGAAAATAAGAGCATCCTGTGCAATACCTGCAACCTTTGTCTCTTCCTTTCCTTCATGCTGATTGTCCTCCTTAGGCTTTGACCAGCAATCTCTGCTTATGTGCCCCAACTTTCCACAGTTCCAACATTGTGGCCTTCTGCCATTCCTGGATTTGGATCTGCCTCTTCCCTTAGACTTAGATCTTGATCTCCTCTTGCTCCTTTCTTTTTGCCTTCCTCTGCTCTCGAAATTTAAAGCGTTCCTGGATGTCCCAGAAGTCTCTTCTGTGCTTTTCCTGCGTATTTCCTCATTCAAAATAACACTAACCACATCCTCTACTTTTAAAATATTCGAAGCAGAAGCAGTATTAGAAACTGCCATTACCAAGCCATGCCAGCTTTCAGGCAAAGAACATAAAATTAAAAGAGCCTTTATTTCATCTTCAAATGAAATATTAACAGAACTTAACTGATTAACAATACCATGGAAATCATTCAGGTGATTAGAAACAGATCCACCTTCTTGCATATGCAAATTAAATAACTGCTTCATCAAATATACCTTGTTTGAAGTGGAGGGTTTTTCATACAAATTAGCTAACGTGGTCATTAACTCTACCGTAGTTTTTGCCTGTGACAAATTGGATATCACAGTGGAGGCCAGACTCAGTCTTATAGAACCAAGAGCCTTTCTGTCAAGAACTTCCCATTCTTCATCCTCCATGTCCTTGGGCTTCTTTGCTATCCCACCTAACGGTAAGTAAAGATCCTTCTGATACAGATAGTCCTCTATCTGCATTCTCCAGTGCTGATAGTTCTTGCCATTAAACTTTTCCATTCTCAACTTACTTTCCTCTGCCATTGCTTCTCCCACTCAAACAGAAATCCCTGTGAGCAACCTGTAATCCGAACACACTACACAGATCTGAACCACCTGTTAGTGAACCTGAGCTCTGATACCACTTGTTGGGGATCAACCAACAATGGATTATACTTATGAAAGCAATCAATGCGGAAATAAATCAGATAGATAAGTAACTGAAATGATAAATAACACAGAACAAGATATACAAGAAAACACCCTGAAAACTTGTATTAAAAACTCTTTACAATAGGAATACAAATGAAGAACTTTGTTCTTCCACACCTCTCTCAGATGCACACAAGATCTCTCACTAGATCTCTATTCCTCAAGAGCTTTCTCTAAAGTACAGTCCTTCAAACATTCACAATGTTCTACTTCGTACTCTATTACACTCTCTCTCATTCATTTCTTATTTTTTTACAATAGCTTAGAAGATCTCTCCTACATATAGAAAATAGGAGACTTGAGCATGCTCTTACAACAAACAGTTAAGCCTCTTCAACAAGGGCTCTAAAAATAATATTGCTAACAATAGAGACGCGAGCATGAGTCTACAACTCAAACTCATCATGCAAACACTCGCTTCTGTCCTCGAAAATAGCTCTCTGGACACGCAGGTAACCGACGTCGGTTCCTGCCTGTTCGCCTGTGACCGTCGCCGGCCGACTATACTACCGACGTCGGCGCCTCTGAACTGCAACTGACCGACGTCGGTCGCTCCTGACCGACGCCGGCGTCTGTGTAGACCCGAACTTGTTTGTCTATGCTCCTTGGTGAAGCTTTTAGCTCCACATACCTAACAACTATCTCAAAAGGAACCATTCCTATTACCCTTTTTGGGGTTACCCTGTCATCTTAGAGTGCTTTTTATAACCTCTTATGCCAATCTTTAGGATTATCACTCACTAATTTTCTCATGATGGCTATAAGATTTTTGTGACTAGACTTAGCTTGTCCATTCCCTTGATGGTAATAATTTGATAAGTGAAAAAGAGAGATACTATGCTCATAAAAAAATAAGTTTAATTGAAGAAAATATGGTAGCGTTATCTGCCACAAGCTTTTGAGGAACACCAAAATGTACCAGTATTTTTTTTAAAGAAAATTACATACTACTTCTGAAGTGGTTCTCTTCACAGGGACTGCTTCAACCCATTTTGTAAAATAGTCCATCATTGTTAAAATGTGTGTATGTATAGCACTCAAAGGTGGTGAAAGAGGTCCAATGATATCTAAACCCCATTTTTTGAAAGGTTATTCAATCATGACATGCCATAGAGGCAATGCTACATGTTGTGGTCTTCCTAAAAACATTTTGCATTTTTCACAATTAGCCACCCATCTATATGCATCTTTGAACATGCTTGACCAATAATAATAATTTCTAAGGATTTTGAAGGCTATGAATGAAGAACAAAAATGTCCACCATAGGATTCATCATGAAAAACTTCTAAAAGCTTGCATTGTTTTTCTTTGTCAACACATCTCAGAAAGGTTCCATCAAGTCCCTTTTTGTATAAGACATCACCCCAAATGACATATTTAGCTACTTTTAACTTTAGATTCCTTTTCTCCTTTAGGGATAAGTGATTAGGATAGTCTCTATCAGTAAGATTATGTACCACATTCAAGAAGCATGGATCTTGTAAACTCACTAATAAGATAGTGGAAAATTCCTCCTCCTCTTCTTCTTCTTTAATTTCAGTAATAAATTTGCATAGGCGTTGAACTCTAACTAATTTAGTTGACTTAATATCCAAGTCATATTCTTGAATCTTAGTGACCCATGTTGCTCTTTTATTCATCCCAACATCTTGTTGAGTCAGAATGTTTTTTATAGTTGAATGAGGGATAAATATAATTGAATGAGAGTGTAGATGTAATATCTAAATTGTTTAACAACCTTTACCACAATGAAAGATGGATTCTTAGTTAAAGAATATTTAAGTTCATGTTTCTTAAGAGTAAGACTCATAAAGGCTATTGGGGCTATTGGGGCTATTGATTTGGAGAAGAAGGGAAGTTGATACCAGATAGGGTATGTTTTGAAGCACAACAATAAATAATAAAATCTTTTTAGAAATCAGGGTTTACCAAAGTAGGTGTTTGTGTAATCACTTATTTAATATATTTAAATGCTTTATTATCAACCTCGTTACATTTGAATGCTTGTTTTTCACTCATCATCCCCACAATATGCTTCGTAATCTCAAAAAAATTAGGAATGAACCTTCTGAGGAAATTAATTTGGCCAAAAAAAGACTTAACTCTAGTCCTATTAGAAGGAAGACTTAGATTTTGTATTTCTATAACCCTTTCTTGATCAATCTTGATTCCATCCTTAGAAACTAAATTTCCCAATAACTTACCTTCTGTTACACAGAAAACTAACTTCTTAGGATTATGAGATATCCCATGACTTCGACACCTTTGTAAAATAGTCTCAAGGTCTTTCAAATGATCTTCTATTATTCTTGAGAAAATAGTAAAATCATCAAGATAAATGAAAATAATTTTATCTTTAATCTCTCTAAAAGATGAATTCATCACCCATTGGAAAGTTGCACCAACATTAATCAAACCAAAGGGCATATAGTTATAAGCAAAAGTTCCCTAGGGTGTAGTAAAAGTAGTTTTATGTTTATCAGATACAACTACACTTATTTTATTATAATTTGAGAATCCATCCAACATGGACATCATCTCTGATCCAAAAATTGTCTACAAAATGTGATCCATCATAGGTAAAGGATAATTATCTTTCAAACTAGCTTGGTTTAGATTCCTAAAATCAACATAAATTCTTATTTCTCCATTTTTTGTGTGTACTGGGACAATATTTACCACCCAAGTGGAGTGATGGATTGGATAAATAATCCTAGATTTCAACATTTTATCGATTTCTTTAAAGATAGATTCAACAAATTTTGGGTTATAGCTTCTCAACTTTTACCTGAATGGAATTACATTTATTTTTATAAGAATATGATGTTGAAATTTCCCACCCCTAAAATCTCTCAAGTCATTATAACACCAAGGAAAGACATCCTTATACCTAATCAACAGATTAATCAATTTGTTTTTCTCCTCTGGAAAGCAACACCTACCAATGGAAATCTATTTAGGATCAGTCTTACTCCCAATGTTTATCTTTTCATAATATCCCATTTTGTTAGGGTTCTGAGCAAGTTTGTCTTTGGTATATTCATCTTGTCGAGTGAATAAATTTTCCAAAGAGACCAGTCCTTTGGGTATTTTGTTTCCCTTTAATTGAATTACATCATCCTTTGAATTAATCCTTGGATTAGGACTAAATTATTTACTAGTTGATTCAAATCCTTCAAAATAAGTCCCTAAAAACATTTTAGCATTCTCTAAGAAATTTTTGATCTACCTATCATTCTCAAAAACTTGCCAATTCTTAGCATTATCTAGGAAATTAGGATGACAGATCAATTTTATTATATATGAATCCTTTTTGAAATCAAGGTGTGGGAGAAGAAGGGAAGCTGACACTGCTAAAAAATCTATTCGTGTATTCTGATCTCTAGGAATTGCCTCAATAGAAAAGGCATTAAAATATTCTATCTCATCCTAAATCCTATTCCTGTAATGTCTCAATATTTCATTTTTAATTGAGAAAATGACTCTCACCTATTTAACAATCAATTCAACATCTCCTTTTGCTCTGAGCATCTTTATCCCCTTTTCTTTGGCTTCATTTAAGCCAAGCAATAGGGTCTCATACTCTGCAGTGTTATTAGTATTTTTAAATTCTTACTTAAAAGAGTAAGGAAAAAATTTACCTTTTAGGTGAGATCAAAACAACCCCTGCTCTTGAACCAATGGTGGCACAACTACCATCAAATTTCATGGTCCATAGATCATCTAAATGAGCAGATTTTGGGGTAGACTCTTCCTTCATGTCTTCATAAGAGAGAAAGTAATTTCCAAATTCACATTCTTCAAATAGGATCTAAGATTTAGGATCATCATAAGGATACATAGTAAACTTGTATTTAGGTTCAGGTTCTAGTTTAAATTTTTTCTTTCCCACTAGAATTATAGCTTCTGACTAATTCAATTTAATCTTCCCACCTAAGTCTTTGCAAAAGGTCCTGCTCAGTAGCATCTCATAACTAGCAGGAATATCTGCTACCAAAATAGTCAATTTCACTTTTTTATTAGGATAGGCTGCAAGGGTGACCCGTGCATCTTTTATTTTCCCAAGCAAAGAAATCTATTTTCCATCCATAGAGTAACACTTACCAAATGTTTTTGTAAGGGATAGGCCCAGGGCTTTGGCTACAGAATAAGGCATGATATTATTAGAGGCACCTGAGTCTATAATACAATTACTAAGTTTATGTCAATTTATGAATAAAGAAACATAAAATGGGTTAGGTTTCATATCAACCATATAATAAGTATCATTAGCTTAGTCAATGGCCATTTTAAGAGTATGCTTGGGTGATTCAGGTGGGAAAGCAAATAATTGGGCAATCAGAGACTTAACACTAGCATTTAGTTGACTTGTGGGCTTAATTTGTGAAGGATCACCTTTGACATATTTAACTAATTTATCAAGTTCTTTGGGATTCAACTTAAGATACTTAGTAGGGGATATTTGAATCTTTTTAGACTTACAACATTCTATAATATCAAAAGAAGTTTCACGATCATTCATATGTAACAATTTAACTTCTTGGGCCTTCAAATTAATGTCAAGGGTTCTAGTAAGAGGCTCCTTAATTTTAATAGGTACTTCTTGAGTATTAGAAAATCTCAGATTCTTTTGAATTCTGATTAGCATAACACATGAAGGATCTTCAAGAGTAACCAATATTTCACATCTTGAATAACAGCCATTTGAGCATATCTAAGCATCTCCAGACAAGAGTTTCTGTCATGATCATTAGTCAAATGAAAGGCACACATATTTCCTCTTCCAGGGGGAGCTTCAATAGTTGGCTTGGGTTGTGCTGATGTAAGTGGTAATGTCCTACTAGTATTTGTCTATTGGTTAAAATTTCTCCTGCTAACATCTTGATATGGTTGTTGAAATGAAGTACAAGCCTTAAGCAATTATCTATTTAAGGCAATCATATCATTAAATAATCTTTAAATCATAGGATTTGTAGAATATGAGGGATGAGCATTAGGTACTTGGACTTCTTTCTTCCATTTTTTAGCCATAATGAGATCATCTTCTAACCCAACTACCATGGTTTGTGCAATTGCTAAGTCAGCAAGTGCACCTCTTCTAAGATGAAAACTAATATTAGGAGGCATAGAATTAATAAAGAAAGATTTATAATTCTCAGGAGTTGGCCTTTTAGCATTTGGGATTTTATGCACAATTCTATTGAATTTGGCAATAAATTCCCTCATAGGCTCATGTATTTCTTTCTTGAGCTAAGTTAATTAAGCAAGAAGGGAATGTTCATCTTCTGCACTTTTGAACCTATTTTCAAATGCAGTTTTCATATCATTCCAGTTTGTAATTAAAGAGTTATTTAGATGATAAAACCATTCTACTATAGTTTTAGTTAGAGTTTGTATAAAAAGCCTTATGACTACATCTTGATGTTGCACACCTAACACACCACATGCTGCAGCAAAAGCACTCAAATGTTCATCTGGTGATTGTATTCCATCTCCATTAAACTTGGGTAAGTTTTCCATTGCATTTTTAGGTAGAGGATTCAAGTTAGCCCCTAAATTTAGAGGCCCTATAGCTGCTCCCCAAGGTTGATCCATTGGAAGAAAACTCATGGCAAAGGGAATGATAGTACCAGAAAGGGTTAAGGCTTGACAGATAGAGGATGTAGAAGGCTAAGGAGGGCTAAGAGGTATACTTATAGCTCTTCTAATAGGAGTAGGGCTATAAATAAAATTAAGGCTTTGTAGTTTTTTAAATGTAGGATGCTCAACTCCTCTTCTCAAAGACCTTGTATATCTTCTAGACTCTAGTTTATGATATTAGTTTCTAAGCTACTCTTAACCTCTTCAGACTTCAGGGGCTTGATTTATTACTATATTTTTTGAATGAATCCTTTGTCTGAGTAATAAAAATCTCAAATTATCTACCAATTCTTCTTATTTTTCTAATACTCAGCTGGCCCTTCTATAATCTTCAATGTTTCGGTGAGTGTGCCATGCAAGAGTGTTTAACTGACCAATTATATCTTCCTTGTCATCTTGAAAACCAAGATTAGGCTGTAGAATAGGAATTATATTTTCATGGGGAAGGACCATCATTGCCTCATATTAAGGTGACTAATCTTTTAGCAAATGACTTTGATTCCCTAGCGGAGTCACAAAATATTGTTGGTTAATAGATTTATCCTGTTCTAAAAAAAATGTTTTGTTATGACTCTATAACCCTTTTTTTGAGAACAAATGAGTGAACTATCAAGGATAATTCATCTCTAAATTAAGGTACAACTCCCTTTAAAATATTTAATGAATTCAAACTACTTTAATCATTCAGACACACTTTTAGCCAGAAAGTGTTTAAGGCAAACTAACATTCATACATTGCCATGCTATGAATGTGGTATCTTTCCTCCATATAACATTATTTAGTGATAGAACACACAAATTATATCCTAAAAAATAATTAGACATATAAATATGTATATTACTAAACCAAAAAAAGATAAACCACATATGATGAGTTATCTAATGAAAGAATAATTACCACTTGAAAGGAGAGTTCACACAAAAACCCAATTTTAAATACTTAAACACACAGATTTAAGTATGCAGCAATCATTTATTCTTTTCACTCATAGATGAAAATTCTTCAAATAATCATCATATATATTGTAAAATAAAGAAGTTCAGCTCTAAAATTCTCTTGTCTTCTTCTTCATTATCTTGTATATCAGTTTTTAACAACTAAAAACATATATATATAGTTACCCTAATTAACTGTTCTTTTAAACCTAGAGTTAAAACAAAAACTAACCCATACGGGATTTAGTTTCATACAAGCTCATTAAAAGACAAATCTTTTTTAAACATAATTTCAACTAAATAACTAAATAAAGAGATTCTATAAGTAAGATCAAGACTAGGGCAGTGGATTGGAATCTCCTAATGTGCTTTGTTTTGCTGAGGAGACACATTGTGCCTTCCATTCTTGATGTGTAGTAACAAATTCCTAGATTTTTTAGAAGTTGGGGATGCCAATGTGTTTAACTCTCTTCAAAACTTTGCCACTTTTTCTATGTGTTCTAGGAATGCATCAACATAGAGGTGAAGAAGTGATTCTACTTTTGAAATTTGAGAGAAATCCTCAATTAAAAGGTTGTCATTTTATTTAAAAAAATTGATCTTCTCTTTGAAGGATTGAACCAAAGTGTCAATATCCTTTTCTGGCTCCTCATCATCTTTTATATATTTCACATCAATGCATTGTAAGTCATGCTGTAAGGATTGCGTGAAATCAGTTATTTCTTTGATCATTTTTGTAAATTTAATTCATCCTTGTCTTGATACTAAGTTTCTCCATTCGATATTTCTCTTTCTTACATAAAATATATTATCATTCAGACTCATCAAATTTTTATCTGATAAAAACTTTGTCACCCCATACCTTTGAATATGACCAATTTAATTTATCACATTCATCCATTTTCTTTCCTCTTTTTCCCATGAAGCATTCTGTGTTTTCAAATCCTCGATGACAGCCATAGTCTCATCATATATATTCTTCAATTCCTTAATGTATTCCATACCCTTCTAGATAATTCCATCCAACCAATCATCAAACACCTTAGTCACCATTTTGTTTCTATGTATCTGATCTAGCATTTTCTAGTTGATCAAAGATTTTGGGTCAAAAGACAAAGGTAGTTGAGAAATAGGTTGTGGATTTGGATTATAAATGGCATCGATATACTCTACCATTGATCATAAGGTCTATTTCAACTTCCTCTCATCTTTTTCATCCTTCCAAGTATGGCTGACTATCCTTTTGGTAGATGCTTCAAGATGGTACACATCTGTGGTGCATGATGCAGTCCCAAGATCTATTTTTTTATTATGAAATCTTGAATTATGGGATCTTGAACTTCCTCATCAGTTATTAGGCAAGCTATTTCTTCACTCTAGTTCCTTGTATTAGGGTCAATGTCCACCTTGGATGTTGTTTTTAGCTTCTTGGATTTAGGAGTCTTTCCTAGACACTTGCTAACCATGCCCTCCAATGGCAATGAAAATGAAACTATTTTTCTTTTATCACTGATTAAACTTTCCAACCATTTGGGTGAAAGGACTAAAACTTCTTTACTGAGATTCAATTATTCAAAGGCACATTTGATATCACCATTAGATCTATAAAATCTGAAGCAACCTCTATTTTTTGTTTCTCACTAATCTCCTCTGCCATTGGTGGATCAAACCCTTTATCACTTATTGCCTCTCTTGAATCCTCTTTAGAGTTTAAGTCCACAACTATTCTTTTAGAAATCTTCTTCTTCTTCCTACTTTTTGTTCTTGATCTAGTGGCATGAGGAGGTAGAATAGTTGTAAGGGCTTTCTTAGACTCTTTGATGATAGGACCCATTCTAGTTTTTGGCTTGGGAGTACCTACATCACAAATAGTAATAAGCTGATTAGAAGAGCTTATTGGAGACGGTGATTCAGCGATTAGTACACATTGTTGGGAATCTTCATTTTGAACTTCTTTGAGTCTACATTCCCTCAACCATTTCACAGTTTTCCTTATTACTGGGAGGGTTCTAACCTCAATCTGATCCTCTTAATTTTTATTCCAATCACTTTCTAGAATAGGTAATTTTTTTATTTTTTTAAAATCGAGGATCAATCACCTATTCCTCATTATCAACTATTCTAGAAATATTCATATTTAAATTGAGGGTAACTATTTACCCTAAGGAGAACCTAAACCAAAGCCTATTTCTTACTTCAAATTCATCTAAACAATCCTCCTAATAGTCCTCCATTTGAGGGATGTGTGAAAATCCCATTCCAAAACCCAAATTGTCTCGAGCAAAACCTTTGCTTTCAAATTGGGGTTTGGCACTATAATACTAAAAATTAAACTTTTTAAGGCCCACTTATAAATTCAAAGCATCAAAAATTGACTGGCATGAATAGTGTCCATGTTCAATAGGAAAAGATATACCAAATTCTTTCTTCATTGGGAATTTCTTATCTACATGGGCTAGCTGCCTACACACTTCTATCAACACAAAGCAGTCAAAAACATACTTGAGCAGCTTCACAATTTCACCATCAAAACCATCAACTCTGATATAAGTAAATTTGGGAAACTGGATAAAGAAACTACCATAAATATTGATCAGTTGCATATCTTTATCAGACATTCTCTTATTGATATTATCTACCAGTTTAGAAGTCATTCTTCCAATAAAAACATCATTAACTCTCATATAATTCTCATAACAATTTTGCATCTATAATTGTGAATAATAATCATAAATTTTTCTGTCCTCAACCAAGAATGCATGAGGTAACCCTCCCCATTGTCTTTTAGATGCCAGGAAATAGAAGAGATATGAGGACATATAAAAGTCCTTATTCCTCAAATAATTACTTAGACCCTGATGCAAACATTCAACTATAAATTCTACCCATTCCAAATATTGTTCTCCTTAGAGGATCACTTGGATGAAGAAATACATACATTCTTCGCAATAAAATGCTTGAGAACTGCCTTTCACCTTGTGTAACAATACCATGATGTCTTTAATTTTTGGTATCATATGTTCTCTAGTTAATGCTCTAAGCAGTCTTAAACCTCCTTGAAATTTTAGTAACCAATTTCTGGCAATTACACTCCTATAGTTTGCTTTCTTTAATGAAAAATGACCATAAGAGAAAGTAATGGCTCCTTGGGCAAAATTTTCATCATAGCCATTAGGGTTTATATATTTACATGTAGTAACACATTTCCATCCACAATTTTGATACACCTATTTTGAGGGTCATATCTATTCATGCATTCCAAAACTAATTCGAGACATTGTACCGCCATGGGAAAAGCTACAACTTTGACTAAACCACTTTCTACTATTTTCTCCATCATAGGGGTTGATATAGGATTTTTAACTCTCTCCTTAAAATAATTTAAATCATATTGAACTAAAGAAGTATCCCCAAGTTTAGGAAGAGAACAAATAAGGCTTGAACCGTGTTTAAAACCAAAACAGGCAGATTTCATGGCTACAGACTGAACAAATATAGTGAAAATGCTTTGAACCTCTTTAATAACACCAAAAACAAAAAATGATTCTCCTTTCCAACAAAGTAATGGAATCAACTATAGGAAAAGTTGAACTCACCTTCAATGGATCAGAGATAACTATTAAACTGGCCAATAAAATCTTATACCTCCAATCCTGTTCTCCTCTTGCATCATCCTGTGTGTTTACTATTAAAATTGGCTTGTACTTTCTCAAAAAATACAATAAATTAGGTTAAATAATTACTAGCTCAAATAGTTCATGATGAAAATGCCTGATAAGACATGAACTCTGACAGATGCATTAATTGTAAGCATTTCTCTTACATGACCTTGATATGTAATTATTAATCGTAACCTTTCAAAAGTTATAACTTTCTAATTCATAATATGTTCTAGATATATTTCCTTTAAATCTCCCACAAGTTTTTTACTTAAATAAGGCTTTGAGTAAAATGAGACTATAGTGAGGGAATGTTGAACCTCTGAACCTTTGAAACTCTAAACTGCAATATGAGGTTCAACCAAGAGGTTCAAAGATACAAGTTGAATTACACAAAGGGACCAAGTGTACATGAATTTTAGAGAAGCATTGAATGTTGAATCATTGAACCATTGAACTCTTAAACCATGAAAAGGGTTCAATTCTATAGTAATTTTTCAAATAAGACGATAGGCGGATGTATTTTTTTAAAAACAAAGAGCCGACTCAAGAGACAAACACATGACCTATAAGGGAATATGGTAAGTCAATTTTTTTCTAAGGGAAGGATCACAAAAAATTGAATAGGAGTAAATGAAAAGGTAACAATACCAAACAATATTCTATCCCAAATTTAACATATGATATAAAATAATTTTGGATAACCTTAAAATTGTAACAAGTCTTGTTTATAGTTATTTTTGTAATGGAATTAAATAGCCTTTGAAAAATTAAAGTCCTTTTCATGTGAGCTAGAAAAAAATATGAAATACATAAGATATGATCATGAAAATTTTGAATTGAACTTGGGTCCCCATCTAAAAGATTTGAATTTGGGGTGTGTTGATCAAAACAAATGGTGACTTAGTGGGGAAATACTCTAGAGTATTTGAGAACCGAGAATCTTGGTTTGATCTTATATAAATTCAAACTTTACCATGAAGAAATAAATAAACCATAATATTAAAAGAGACTCCAAATGTAATCATGAAACATACTAACCCATCTTAATCCTTAAATTATATGTGATCTTGTGAAGCTTCATTCCTCCTTATTGTGAGAGTTTTAGCAAAGAGTTAGACAAAGTTCAAGATTATATTAATCTTATTTGTCCAAAGTATTTATCTTTTAAGTACTAAAATAAGGGAATCTTGGCATTGCTTTGTTTCCAAACATGCATTCATAGCCCCGATAGAGATACCTATGATTCCACTCTTTGCATTGCTCTACTGCTAGTTGGGCATCTATATCCTTGAAAGAGATACTGGAATCACCCCTCTTCCATGAGTTTTTTACAACATCTCTTGAAATAAGGCTTGGGAACCACCATTGGTTGGGTTTATATTAATGAAATTTACCTTAAATCATATATTCATTATTTAGCCTCACTTAGTGTGTATTATCTCTCAAGCAAGTCTTAAATATGTGTGTAGTTATTCTTTCAAAATGAGAAGTCTTTCAAAAAAATTTGCATGAAAACATCAAAGCAACTTCCAAAATCCACTTACAAATAAAACTCCTTGCCCAAGTATGACACATGCCTTGATATAATAACTCCAAATGCACCAAAAATATTCTACACATATAGCATTTGAATGTGATTTTAACCCCCCACCTTGTTAGGATAACTTTGGTGAAATTAGAAAATCATTGGATTGTTTTGAATTTAAATAAACCAATCTATGAAATCAAAACAACATCTCTATAAATTAGGAAATGCTAAAATGGAGATCTAATCTATAAGAGTTGGAAATATAATATAAGAAAACTTGGAAATTTAATCTAAGAAAGCTATAAATCTAATATACTCTTAGCACTAAATTAGAACTCACTGTCATTTGGAAGCATTTGCAACTAGAGCAGTCATGAAATAATGTTTCAAAAACTTCCCATTCACTGGAAAAGTGAGACAATAACATTGGAGGTCTCTTAGATGAAAAACATTGTACCCAAAATATTAGATAATTTATATGGTCCAATCCATAAAAGAGTGAACTTGTCATGTTGTCCTTTTTTTTTTAATGTGCCCTATCCCATAAAAGCACTAAGCTTGAAATCTTGAAAGCTTTGATTTTTTATATTTTATCGAACCACCTCTTCATAATGCCCTAGCATTTTCTAAAGCTTTGCAAAGCCTTTGTTTGTGTGTCCTCCATCTAGATAATAACTATTAACTTTGACTGGATCATTTCATCTTATCCTATATATTCTTGCATGAATTGGTACATTGGTACCTTGAAAGTAATAGGAAACACTATTGTTGTCCATACATTATGAGGAAAGGTGAATCCTTGATAACTTGTTTATGCCTTGTTCCATCTACCCATAGTGTATATTTTAATAGTAGATACCATTCCCTTGGTTTACCATATGTTGATTTCTTGATTGCATCCATCAAGTTATTATTATTGGACTTAGCTACTCCATTCCTTCATGGATATTAATTCAATAAAATTTTGATGGTAATATGATTATTATAGGCCCACTCAATAAATTATATATATTGAAAGGTTGGACCATTATTGCACACTAAAAAAATGGTGTCCCAAATCTAGTATGTTTTCTTCTAGAAATTTAATCATGTCTTGAGCTTTGGAATTCTTTGTATCCATAGCCTATGTCCACCTAGTCTAATAATCATTAGTTTTTAAAACAAATTTGTGTCTTTTTAAGTAATTTAGATTGATTACTCCAATAAATTCAAGACCCCATTAAGCAAAAGGATGTCCTTCAATCATAGGATGTAGTGGCATGGTTGTATTTACTTTGTTCTTCCTAAATACTTGAAATTCATGACATGTTCTGACATGGTTATGAGCATCTTTGAAAATAGTAAACTAATAGTATCATATCCTTAGGATATTATGAGTAGCAACATTTCTTGAAGGATATCCCTGACCTATATTTTGATTTAAATTATCTAGGATGTTTGTAGTTTCATCTCTTGACATACACCTCAAATATATGCCTTTATAATTATTCTAGTATAATAATCCCTTTTTAATCATTTAATGAGCTAATTTGAGCCTGAGTGCTCACCTTTAATCCATGTTCAATTCAGGAGGGGATGCACCCATGGGTAGCTAGTGGATAATGTGGGTATACCAATCACCTCTAGCTACATTTGTTTTGCTGTCTGCTTGATGTGAATACATGAATCTATGTCAATTATGAAATGGATGATCCTTTGGCCTCATACCATCTTGGTAGGTTTATTTTTAAAATTATACTCTTGTAATTTAACCATCCATTTACCATTTCTTTCACCCAATTCATTCTCACCAAGTGTGAGCTTGATAGTTGGGTCTAGAATGACAATGTATGTCTTGTTTCTAAGAATATAGTGTCTAAATTTCTTCATTACTTTAATTAAAGTATACATCTTCTTATCTATCATTTAATATTTTGATTCTACATCTTTCAAATAAGAACTCATGAAGGCAATCAATGTCATCTATCTTTTGTCTGAGTACTATTGCTATAGTGTGTTTTTAATTAATTGAATATTAAAATAAATCTTTAGTAAAGTTAAGATTAATCAAAACTTGATTTTAAGCAACAAGATTCTTAATGTCTTGGAATGTTTTCTTATCTTCAGCTGACCATTCTATTTTATAATCTTGTTTCAACATGGCATTCAATGGATTGACGGTCTATGCAAATCTAGAAATAAACTTTTTTACAAAGTTTTTATTGCCAAATAAAGACTTCAAATCTTCTATAATGTTAGGAGGCATTATCTTTGAAATGACCTAGATTCATTCTGGTTCAATAGAAATTACATCTTTGGTGCTGACAAGGCCTATCAGTTTACCTTCTATAATTCCAAATATGTTCTTATTTGGATTCAATGACACTCCATATCTTTTGCACATATGAAATACTTTATATAAGTGATGAATCCACACTATGACTCATTATAATCATGATAAATCATGCTTCATAGCCATAAATATGCCATTTGAGTTGAACATTGCATGTGGTCTTAGGTTTTATAACTAGCCTAAGGTATAAGATGAAAGTTTTTGTCTCTACAAGCTTATGTGAGTCTAAGTTAGCATTATTTACATGATTTTCTACCTATTTACATGTTTAGTCTTTCATATTTGATATGTACAGGTATTATATCATCTAAATAAGAGTTTTTCTATGATCTCATGAAGACAAGGAAGTGTCATGACCATGAACTGATCATTCAAGTGTAGCTTTGAACATTTCCCATTATTATATGGACCTTGATAGACAACTACAGATTATGACAATCAAGCTATGGACTTTGGTAGTCACATTATAAATGCTCACACCTCATTACATACTCATCCAAAAATGTTCCAAGGCATTCTAGACGTTCCTTTAGTTATTCAGTGATGATCCAAAAATCCTATAGATACTTTCTATTTTTACATATGTCTATATATAAACTTCTATTTATGTATAACTTTTCATTTATAAAAGCTTGTAGATATAGGTTGTAACTCTAGATAAGATGATATGGATACATTGTTTATAAGATTTAGTAACCAGATACGGTTGGAAGAACTAGTTACAAATCTCAAAAGGATATTCCTAACTGCATGTGGATCTTGTTGTAATGGTCTTATCTATTTTGGCCATATAAACCAATCTCTCAAAATATCCTCTTGTTTTAGTTATTTAAGTTGTTACCTAATATTTAGGATAGTTAGTTTCTTTTGTATCCAATAAAAGGTAGATCTATGCTCAATTTTCAAGGAGTGAAAACATTGTAAGAATTGTCATTTTGAATACAAGAAGATTTTATGGTAGAATGCTCTTTCATTTCTATGTGTTAGTCAAGATATATTTCTAAAGACTGAATTATTTTGACCCTAAATCCAAGGGTGAGCAAGGGCCCACTCCCCAAGGAGATAGGATGTGTACTTTTGGTATTTATAATTTATTTTTAATTAAAATTAATATAAATATTTTGTGTGATTTGATTAATAACCTATAGGTTAGAATAGACTATTAATGTATGTGTGCTTTATAACAAACATTTATCATTTATTCAATTTCAATCATCCTAATTTTGCAACCTAGCTTAGAGTGTGGACTTGATATTTGATTTTAGTTTGTTTATTTTTCAATAACATTGTGTGAATGATTTCAAAGCATTTTATTTAGTTTGGTGTGTTTACAATTTGATCAAGTGTGTTTCTTTAAAGGATTTAATTAAGACATTAAGAAGTAGGAACTTAGAATAGATCAACTCTAAAAACCTCCAATTAGAATTGTTAGCTAAACCTAATAAATTCCTTGCTACAGACAGCCTTAGGCATTAGCCCCAATAAGAAATGA
Organism: Torreya grandis; assembly: GCA_037957365.1. Lineage (NCBI taxonomy): Eukaryota > Viridiplantae > Streptophyta > Pinopsida > Cupressales > Taxaceae > Torreya > Torreya grandis. The sequence continues at coordinate 715,524 of JARHVA010007110.1, read as the reverse complement.
CATCAACTCATATTGGTTAAATGAAGGGATAATAATGACTCCCATCATTTTTGGTGTCGTTGTTGGAGATATTCTTATAAAATGTTAATAAGGTAAACTTTTAAGCTAATAGTTTAAAAATAGAATAAATTACTTTCTTGTCAAATATAGGTATATGAGTAGGCAAAGGGATTCAAAATGAAGGTTAATTCCAAAATATCCTCATCCTTTAAGAGAGAGAATAAAGGTACTTTCAAAAATGATTAAAATCTTGAATAAATAAATGAGTCTTTTTGAAGTACATCCCAAGATCTAGAGGAGTCTTCCTCTAAAAAAGTTGAACTTTCAAGCAATGAATATCTAGAAGATCTTGAAGGATCTCCCCCTCTCAATATAACTCTATTTACAATGGGAGAAAATGTAGGTCATGTATAAAAACCTCACAAGAATCCTCTTGAGAGGATTTTCTCTTACCACATCATCTTTGATAATGCTAATCAAACAATAATGAAAAACATTTCCCCATCCAATCTACCTACCTTTAAAGGTTTTTACACTGAAGACCTAGATCAATTATTTTTTCAGTTTAAATTTCTCTACCAAACCTATGATTACACTTCAGATAATCAAAAGTTGAAACTCTTTCCCTCTACTTTGAATGAAGGAACAATGAGGTGGTTTATGGGACTAACACAAAACTCTATAAGCACTTGAAGAGAAATGGAAATAGTATTCTTAAATAAATCCCAAGATTATTGTAGCGTCAAGGATAGAAAATAATAATTCTTCAAGATAAATTAGAATAAAGATGAGAATATTGAAGATTATCTAGAAAAATTTTCTTTTGCCCACAATAGGTGTGTATATGAGCTATCCGAGGAAGTGATCAAAACTATTTTCCTTAAAGGATTAGATGATTCTTCTAGGGATTCTTTGAATCTCATGGGGAAGGGAGATATCACCAAACAAGACTTCTAAGATATTATACAACTATGTACCAACTACTCTAGGACAAAACCTAGCAGTAGGAGAGGTAAACTAGGGAAATCTAGTAATGTAAGCTAACTCATGGAGGAACTAGAAAATTTAAAAATAGATATGTTGGTTTAACTAAAAATAATGTTAGATGTATTTCAAGTTAAGGTTGAATCTAACATTGAACCACTAGAAATATATTTCCCAAAGTGCATATTAAAACACACACTTAGAGATTGTCCTCTAGATAAAACAAAAATATATGGAATGTGTGATGCTCAAGATCATGATGAAATAAATTGTAGTCACCTTCCTACTCTTAAGAACTAATTTAAATAGAATATACAAACCATAGAGGAATTAAACTATGTACAAGGGCAAGGAATTCCTTCCCACAAAATCAACAACAACAATTTGGCTCAAGGATTCTTTTTCCATAATGGCATGCACCTCCATAAGTTTGGGTAGTACCACCTTAGTGGGGAAACCAGGAATGGATGCTAAAACCATGGATGATGCCCCAACATTTTCAAAAAACTTGGATACCAAAAAATTATCAGCAACCATGGGTAAATAAACATTAGAACCCTAGACCAAACTATAATCAACAACAAAGAAGCTTTCCAAAATAATAAGCATTGATGGCTCCTCAGGGAACTCAAGCACCCCTTACAGAACAAGTAAACCAACCTCAACTACGTACCTAGCTAATATAAAATCCAAATAATAGGTAGGTTTATGTAAATAAACAAGGTGAAACCATAGGGGTAGGTGTTATTGAATATACAAACATACATCTTAGATCAAAAAAAAATGTTACAAGAACCTCATATTATCATCAGAGAAATGCCTCATGAAAAATCAAGTAAATAGACTCAACTAGTGAAAGAAGAAGAGTTAGAAGAGAAACCTAGAAAAATAGAGGAAGTCACCACAACTCTTCCACCTATTCCATTTCTAGAATGATTGAAGAAAGTAGAAGACAAAAGGGAATCTTAGTTGATTCAAGGACTTTGACAACTCAATATAGAAATTATATTATTGTAAGCCATTAGGGACATTCCATGACTCAATTGGGTGATCAAAAATTTGTGTAATAAGACACCTGGTAGGAAAATATAATATCCCAAGACTATATAGGTAGATGGCAAGCTTGATGATTTATTAGTAGGTAATCTACTTTTACCCAAATATGGGGACCCAGGGAGTGATGTCGTTTCTATAATTATTGGAAAAAAAGAGATACAAAATGTATTGGTGGACTCAGGAGATTATATTAATGTAATGAATACATACATCATGCAAAATCTCTCTCTAACATATATGCAATCCACCACCACAATCTTACAAATGATAGATCATTCCACTACTAAAACAGAAGGCATCATTGAAGATATAACATTACCTATAGAGTCATGGGCATACCCCATTGATTTTATTATTCTCCAACCTAAAAATAATCAAATTAGATACTCATTGATCCTAGGAAGGCCTTGGTTAGAAATAGTGGAAGCTCTAATTGATTGCAACTTAGGAGATATGATCATCTCAAATGGTCTTAAAGTAAAATTCACTTCTTTATATCTACTTGCACAACCATCAATCAATCTTGAAAAATAGTTATGGGTAGATCAACTTGAAGGAAAATGTGATAGTATCTCCTCTCTAGCTATGGTCACAATCATTGATTATGTGTAATAAATAGAGGATGAGTTAACAAGAAGTATTAGAAATGATATGAATTTTAATAGTCCAGCTATGGACCTTGTCAGTCCAGTTATATACCTTGATAGTCTAGCTAAAAACTTTCATAAAAGAATTATAATGAAATAAATTCCTATCCTCATGAACGTCCATCCTTTTATACCTATTCTTACATATTTTATGGCCATATAGACATTCAACACAGTGATATATAATGGGTACATAAAGGTCAAAATAATTTTTTGATAACCTTTTATTGATCTCTAGCTAGAGTAATTTCTTTAGGAGATAAATTTGTCAAAGATACTATCACATTCCATATGTTGTTGCTACATCCCTATCCTCTCAACTCTTTAATGAGTAAATTCAAATAAATAGATTCTTCTCATCCAGGCACTAATAAAATAATAGTATCACCAGGGAAGTTACTCAACATAAATAGTTGGTTGATAGATGATCAAGAAGTAAAGGTCTTTGATGCAATTAGAGAACTTACTAAAGCTTTTGATTGGGAATATCAAGACATGAAGGGAATACATAAAAGTGTATACACCCATCATATCTACACAAAGAACATTAAATCATTAAGGCAACCTTAGAGAATAATTAATCCTTCCTTGAGAGACATTATGAAAACTGAGATAGAAAAGTTGCTAGAAGTAGGATTCATTTATCCTATTTCTGACAGCCAATGGGTCTCTCCCTTGGTTATTATTCCTAATAAAAATGGAAAATGTAGAGTATGCATAGAATTCAAGAAACTGAACAAAGCAACCATGAAAGATTATTTTCCTTTACCCTTTGTGACCAAGTACTTGACAACTTAGCAGGGAAAATATACTTCTCTTTCTTGGATAGTTTGAGTGGATACAATCAGATACAAGTGCCACCTAAAGATAAAGATAAAACAACCTTCACTTGTCTATGGGGGACATTTGTATATCGGGTATTTCCCTTTGGTTTGTGCAATGCACATTCTCTCTTCTAATGAGTAGTCTTAGCCATATTTTTAGATTAACCAATGATTACATGGAAATCTACATGGATGAGTTTACTATTCATGAGGAATCTTTTGATGAAATTCTAAATAATCTAAGCAAATTACTAAAAATATGTAAATAATACCATCTATCCTTAAGTCATGAAAATGTCTAATCATGGTAGAGGAAGGAATAGTTTTAATACATCATATTTTTGCAAAATAAATCCAAGTGGATCTAAATAAAATTGAAGTCATTTCAAACTTACCTATCCATAAAAACCAAACTAACATCAAAAGATTATTAGGTCATATAGGGTAATACAAAATATTTATAGAATATTTCATCAAAATTGTTACTCCAATGTTTGCTTTGATGACAAAAGAGAGTGATCTTGTTTGGAGTTCAGATTGCCAAAAATACTTTGAGACTATTAAGGAGAAACTAAGTTCTACCCTAGTCTTAAGAGGACCGAATTGGTCATAGCCCTTCTATATTTACACTAATGTATCTAATCATGCTATGGGGGTAGTTCTAGAATAAAAATATGAAGGATAGATATACACCATATATTACATCATCAAGAACTTGACTCCTATTGAAAGAAACTACACAACCATTGAGAAAGAATTACTTGCTATAACTTATGCCATAGACAAGTTTAGACACCTTATCATTGGTTATAAAATATTTGTATATACTAATTATGTAGCTATTAGATATTTGATGAACAAACTAATGGTATGGGGAAGAATTATAAGATGTCTATTACTGTTATAAGAATTTGACATAACAATCATTGATAAAATTTATAAGTCCAATGTAATTGCTAATTTTCTTTTTATATTGAACAATACAGATGAAGAACTTATAGAATATAATTTCCAAAATGAGAAACTATTTTCTAATGCAACATAATCATCTTTATTCACTGATATAGCAAATTTTTTGGTTCTAGTAAAGTTTTCTTTTCAGTTCACTAGGAAAGAAAAGAAATGTTTGATTAAAACAAGTTATTTTTAAAAATGGATTAATGGTATCTTGTTTAAATATGGACCTAATCATGTCTTTTGTAGGTGTGTAAAAGATAATGAAATGTATGACATCATTTATGCTTTCCATGATAAACCTGGTGGAGGACACTACTCAGTCAAAAGGATAATGCACAAGATCCTTAGAGATGGATACTACTGGCCAACTCTTCATAAACAAGTAAAGAGGAAAATTTGGAAATGTGATCCATGTCAGAGAATGGGTAAACCTAAAATATCCTCTAAAATGTCCCTCCATCCTCAAGTAGTTTTGGAACCTTTTGAAAAGTAGGGCATGGACATTTTTGGGCCCATAGATCCACCTTCTCAAGGGAAGGAGTATTTTATAGCATACATAGATTATATGACCAAATGGAGTGAAGTACAAGCTCTTTCATTTACAAGAAAAGAGGTAGTAGTAAACTTTTTGTACTCCAAGATCAGTCAGAGATTTGGAGTACCTATAGAGATAGTGTTTATCAAGGACCCCAATTCATGTCCAAAATGATTCAAGCATTTAAATAGATCTACCAAGTCAATCATAAGAAGTGTTATCCATAAAACCTATAATAAAATGGATACGTAGAATTTACCAATAGAGAATCAAATAATATCCTTACCAAGATAGTTAGTAACAACAAGAAAAATTAGGCAGCCAAACTTACAGAAGTTGTATGGGCATATAACATAATGTGGAAGACCACTACTAGTTTTTCACCATATAAATTCATATTTGGTAAGAAACCTCTAATTTAAATTAAATTTGAGATTCAAACTTTAAGGACTGCACTAGAAGTAGGTATTAACATGGATGAAGCACACACAGAGAGAGAATTTTATAACTAAATGAGCTAGATAAAATGAGAGCAAAAGCTTTGCAGTAGACAGAGATAATGTAGTAACAAAGGAAAAAATGGCATGATTTACACATCAAGGAAAGATAGTTTAAATAAGGATATTGGACACTTTTGTATGATTCTAAGTACCAACACTTCATAGGCATGTTGAGAACTAGATGGTTAAGATAGTTTCAAATAAATAAATAAAATTTATAATGGTTCATTATAATTATTGCCTATAGATGGTAATGATAAGACACTCCTAGTCAATGTACATAGTTTGTAGTTGTACCAAAAGCCTTATAGTAAATAATAATTCATCCAATTGGTACAAAATGGGTTTGGCCTCATGGAAGAACTCAAAGCTTCTATGACAATTATTCCTTGAAGATAAGATGGTCTTAATAAAGGATGTGGATTTGTATACTCATAATATTATAAAACTTTACAACTCACTAACACTTTATATATTGTAGGAACATATCAAGTCTCAATATCTCTAAGTGCATGCCCTAAGGGGTGCACCAGGAAAGGGATGGGCAGAACATTGGTGCTTTACAGGATTGTTGTCCCTTTTTCCTCTTGATATCTACAAACTTATCTCCTAAAAATCATTACCCTAAGCTTTGCCTCCTATTTTTTACCCTCCTATAGTATTTTACCAACTTCATTATCCATTTCCCTAGCCTAAACCCCATTTTGGTAGTTTACATGATTATATCAGCCACATCGACCTTGTATTGTTATTGACAGAGCTTACTAATATTTTCAAACTTTACCACTTACTAACACTTTCTATCTTGTAAGAACCCATCAAGTTTCAATCTCTCAGAGTACACACCCTAAGGGGTGTATTACGAAAGGGGTGGGTATACCATTGGTGCTTCATAGTATTGTTGTCCCTTTTGCCACTTGATATCTACACACTTGTCTCCTAAAAACCATTCCTCTAAGCTTTGCCTCCTATTTTGCACCCTTTTCATTAGCCCTTTACCTAACCTAAACCCATTTTTGATAATTTAAATGACTATGTTAGTTTCATATACTTTGTATTGTTAATGGCATAGCTTACTAAGAACTAAGTTGGCCATGGTCAACATAGTTCACTAACTAGTTAGTTTTTTTGTCAATTTCAATACTAGGTCGATCAGGTCAACCTTGTCAGCCAATTTTTTTGAAAGGGTTTAGGGTTAGATATGCATATATTAACACATTAATTTATCTATTTATAAGATAAAATAAGATAATTAATAAATATTGTGCATCTACTTATCCACCATTCTAGTTGAGGAGCAAGTCTAGGGTTTCATACTTTGTTTAGAGATACAGGTCTTGTCTTGTGAATAAGTTTTTTGGATGAATTTATAGGTTGTGTATCCTAGAGATGATTTATACTTGTCATCCTTATAAACTAGAACAACCTCTTATGAATTACCTTGGCTAAGGGAGAGATTGAGGTTCAGTGGGTTTATCTTCAAAGGTAAGTATTCCTAACTTTGTTTTTCCTTTGTGAGAGTATATAGATATGCTTTTACACTTATCTTCCATGTATTAGGATATTTATACATTTATGTGATTATATTTATTATATGCATGTTTAATTTTATTATTTATTACCCCCACTTTATGCCATAATCTTTGGTGAGCACTAGATTAGATTTTTGCTTTACTTGTTAGTATAATGAATATGAAAATATAAGACCTAGCTAGGGTTATTGTGTAGTTTTTCTTGACTGGAGAACCCTCCCAAGTGATATTATTTTAGTATGAGATCCCTTTATTAGGTTTATTATATCCATGTTGGTCATGACCCTGATTATCTAATGTATCCCCAATCGAAAGTGTAATTCAGATCTATCTTCTCCGAGCTAGGATTGATTTATAGATTCTATTGTATTTCTCAATACATACATTTTTGTGAACCCGATGTGAATCTAACCCTTGAAATTTTTCTTTCAAATTTTTTATTTATATAATTATATTATTTTTCTATATTTGTGATACTTGGTCAACTAGGATGGTATAGTTATAGCTTCTATGCATAGGTTTAACACACAATCATATCAAAATGACTTTATTCTTTCTATGCACATCTTCATCAAATATAGGTTACTAGATCAGACATGTTGACATAGTATTATTATTTAGTTTTAGATAACAAACTAAGTTGATCAGGTCAATTTAGTCTTTCATTTAGCATCTAAAACAATAAACTAATTTATGCAGGTCAACTTAGTCTTCTAGTCAGCATCTAGATAACAAACTAAGTCGAATAGGTCAACTTATTCTTCCAATTAGCATCCAAAACAATAAAATATGTTATGCAAGTTCACTTAGTCTTCCAATTAGCATCCAAATAACACACTAATTCAAACAATTTAACTTAGTCATCTTAACAGGCTTCAATAAATAAGGTTTCACAAAATTAGGTAGAACTAGTCAGCTTAGTTTGTAGAACTTGCAAGCAACATTCAAGGCACTATAGCAAAAAATTTGTAATCCTAATTATCTTCTAACCCACCAAAGTTCCTCTCTTTATCTATATTTCAATTTAGTACTTCATTACATTTTTATTTTATGCAAGTTTGTAGTCTTCAAAACTACAATCCTACATCAAACTATGTCAACCTGGTCAACTTAGTTTTGTAACATGTCTTCTATTTAAAATACTAATTTGACCTAGTTGAATTAGTTCTTAAAGACTCTTGCTTATACAAAATAATAGTGACTTATTTGTTTTTGTTATGTACTATTTTCATATAGTGTCTTCTGAACCAACTCTATACCATTCTTAATTTGGTAATTAACAACTATATGCTATTAATAATTCATACTTTCATTTCCAATTATATGTATACTTAGAGCTCACATAGTATAATTAGGAAGTGTTTCAATTTACATTAATTTACACTATTTTTCTCTCTTTGAACACACTACCAAATCACATAATACTCAAAATGTATTTAACAATTGTCTTCCCAAGGCTTACCTACTTGGATTTCATCATCAAGGGGGAAGCTGACTTGGTTTTCTAGCCAAGTATAAACACATAATTAATGGTATATATTGGAAAATCACCAGTCACCCTTATCACTTAGGCATTGTGAAGTGATGGGGTAGGCCCCAATACCAAGCCAATACCATTTCCAACATAGATCCCTTTCAGTGTGACATCCTAAAACCATCCATATATTACTTTCTAGTTCCCTATTTTCAACCAACTTCCTTATCACATTTAAAATAAGAATTTATAATAATATAACAACACTTAATATGAACACTTAGTTAGCATTTAATTTTAAAGTTGACTGCTTACTCTCTGATCATTATGTTTTGTGTTGCAATAACTTGCATTGGATAGCATTGGTGTAAGGTTTTGTGCTGTGTGCCCAAATTGGATCATTCGCATTGATCCAATTATTTTTGTGTGGTTATATTTCTTACTTAAAATACATTGTAAAACTTTCCCTATTTTAGTACACTATCATTTTGTTCAACATAGTCTCTTATCATATTGTGTTTCTTCCTGTCTATAGTACTAAGTTGACTTAGTTGACCATGTACTCTTTTTTACTAGTCATGTTATAGCACTAAGTCAACCTAGTTGACCCTATATCTTTATTAGATTTATTTTTTACTTAGTTTGTATTACTAAGCTGACCTAGTTGACTTTATACTCTTTTCTACTAGTCAAGTTATAGTACCAAGTTGACCAGGTCAACCTTGTATCCTTATCAGGCTCAATTTCACACCTTATATGTATTAATAAGTCAACTTGGTTGACCCTATTCTATGTTTGGCTAATTATATCTTCATTTTGTATCCTTTTATCTAAACAATAAATAGTCAACCCTATCGACTCTATACACCTTGGTTGATACTATTATGTTTGTAGTTATTTAGTATTATTTCATAATGATGTCATCTTTTCAACCTCTACTTAGTCAAGAACATTGCATAATTAAGGATTTAGATCATAACCTTACTTATTCTATTAATTCAAATTAAACTTTTCAATTTCTTCCTTCATCTTTTCCTAATCCAAAACCAATCACTACACAATGTAATGCAGTTGAGGTCCTTCATCCTAGTCCTCCTCCCAATACCAATGTTGGGAATCCTCCACCAATACCCTCCCTCCTAATAACACTAATACCCCACTTTCAAATAATAATGCACAAATTGACACAACTCAAATTCTTGTACAAATAGTTTAACAAATGAATATCATGCAAACAACTAATCATTCCCAAATAATGTAAATACAACAATATTTATTACACATGACTAGTCAACCACCTCAAGTTATCATGTCTCAACCAAATCAAAAAAATTCCCCTCCTCCTCTTAGAGATGCCAATGGGAATATCATGCCTTAACCTCAAATAAATAATAAAATGCTTCAACATATTTAAAATGATCCTTTATCCCCATTTAATACATCCATAGATATTGGAAACATTTCTCTAACTATCACATATGATGGGACTATGGATCCTACTATATTTCTTATGTTTTTTTGTAATATTTATAAGGAATGGGTCAAAACTAACACCTTTTATACCAACAAGATCTTAGCCAAAACCTTTGTTGGTGATGCACTTGAGTGGTACAACTATCTTCGTAGACATTCCATCTCACAACTAGAGGATTTGGTCAATGCTCTAGTGAAGTAATTCCAACATGATGACCTTCCTAAAACTTACGTCACCATTTCATCAATGCCAAACAACTTCCTAATGAATTTGCTTACACTTTCATCAAATTATGGAAGTCTCTAGCTCACAAAGTGGACCATAACATGAATGATGATACTCTTTTAAAACTATTTATTACTACTCTTAAAGCTCCCCTTAAATACAAAGATTGAATATTTTCCCCTAAAACTTTAGAAGAAACCTTAGACCAAGAAAAAAGAAAATAATTTCTTATGACTCAACTTGAAACACCTTAAAAAGTTACTAAATAACCTTTCCAATCATTTTCTGATAACATTGATTCATCCAAGCCTCCTTGACCTCAAAATGGAGCATTCAATTAAACCAATTTTAATCCAACCCACCCTTCCTTAAGTATAGAACAACATAAGAATAAAGTGCCACCCTCTAAACCCATGAGCCTTGATCCTTTTAAACCTCCTCCAAAATGGTATAATTCTAATAAGTTTTGTTGATGACATGCTACTATAGGTCATTATCATGAGTCTTATTATGATCTTCATCAATTTCTTCTCATTTCCTTGCTTGGTCCACATTTTAATCTTGATACTCTCACAAAAAAATGTTACCAAGAATATCTTCAAGATTATTAAATTCAATCTAAATAATCTCAATCAAATCAACATAAAATACCTAATGAATAAAAGAACTTATCCCATACCTAAAGCTCATTCACTAATGTTGTTAAACCCACAAGTGATCCTTCTTCCTACACCAATAAGGAAAGGATAGATAACATGAAATAATTTAAACATATCATTGCATTCATTTAGCCTCAACCTCTTAGGTTACATTAACCAAAGAGTACCTAATTCAAATCCCTACTCCAAATAATATCATACATGGTCCTTCTTTACCTCCTTTATCTCTTCATACCTCTCCTACATATCCTATGTAAAATTCAACCTCCTTAAAATCTAGAAAACCAACACATTTACCTATCTCCAAATGCACCTACCAACCTAATGCAAAACATTTTAATGGTTCAATTTCACCTCACTCTACCTCACATGTTGGGGTATCTTGTGATGCCCATCCACATGTCCCTTCAGACCTTGGGGAATCTTGTGATGCCCATCCCTACATCCACTTACCTACTAGGGTATCTTACAATGCCCACTCTTATTCTACAATGCATAATAAGAAACAAATTAAGCTTCAAGAAACCTTTGGAGACTTATAGACTTGTATTTCACATGCTCATCATAGACTTATATTTCACATGCTCATATTTGATACAAATGTTAGCATAGGTCTTAATTATTATTTTTTGTCTCATGTTTCTTTGTTTTTGTGCACTTTACCTCTTTTAGTCACACTTGAATAGAATCATTATTCTCATTTAAATTATTTGGTTTTCTTACACATTACATTTGGAATTTGTTTTCATTTTAGTTCTTATATATCTCTTCATTTTTGTCTTTTTATGTCATTCTTTGCCTTAATACTTTTATGATTATTTTTTCTCTTATTTAACATTCACCTCATTGGTGTTTACCTTGTGAGTTGTAGTGTAAGACCATGGATAGGACTAGGCCTTCCTCACAAATAACCACATTAAAAAATCTTTAAACCAATTTTTGGGATGAATACTACTTTCATTGATGCTTGTGCTAGATCCATTCTAGGTTATCATGGCTTATCTTAGTGACATGACTATCATAGCATAGCCCCATTCCTTTTATAACACTATCTTACCTCCTTATGATCAAATACCAACATATTCATCATTGTATCACTTATTACATAAATTGATCTCTTATGATCCCCATATTCCACTTATCTCCTTTCATTTGAGGCTCATATTGGTTAGTTTTAAGATTGCACACTTACTTGTGGGCAAGTCTAGGAGTCTTTAGACACCTTGGTCTTTAAGTCTTTTTCTCAAGTGACGAAGTGTAAATCTCTCTTGTGTTTTTCACCTATTTCAATCATGTTTGGTTCTTTGAATTCATATGGATGAGGAAGAATAGAAAAATCCAAAACAAGTTAAAATCCAAATCATAAACTACAAACAAAAGGCAATCATTCAAAGGAAAAAACAATCTTAAAATTTAGATCATACTAAAAGACGTGATCTATATTTGGCACATATCTTATCTTAGCTAAAGCTCAAACTCCATAATTGGCTTCATGATAGAGCTGAGGTCCATTGGGGTGTGGTAGGCCAGTAAACTAGGGTAGAAATTCTCATAATATCATATATTATCTAGTGTCACCTTCTTTCTCACATAAGTACCCAATCTTTGCAGTAGACTGATGGATATGTAAAGGGGTATAAATTAAGGGAAGGTAGTTCCATTTTAATATTCATTCATATATTATTCATATTTTGATCTATGTATTTCACTTGTTAACCCAAGCTTTGTGTTCATTAGTTAAAATATCCTAAGTCCTTGGTATTAATAGTTCTTATCCTTTCTCACATGTCTGGTGTGTCTCATTCTTGATAAGGATGATCGTATCACCCATGTGGCACATCAAATTACTTATTTACATTACATTTTCCTTATATTCCCCTTATTAGATATTATTTTTATTTGATCCCATCCTTAATCACCTCTACCTACTTATGCCTCTTAGTTTATAGTTTGTGAGTTGCATTGTAAGACCTTGGATAGGACTAAGCCTTCCTCACAAACACCCTTACACCATTTTTTAACCACACCATCTCATTATAATACTAGTCATGTCATCAGGTGGTTGTGTTTTCTTACATTGTATCTTAAAACAAGCACTAAGTCTAAGTTTTCATCCTTTAGAGCTTTTGATTTTCATCTATTTATCATGTTCTTATTTGATTTTTGTGGACTTCACTTATCTTACATATAAAATTTGGCATTATTACATGTTTCTCTTTATGTATGATTTCTTCATGTTTGTCTTACATCTTGAATTACATTTCATTTTGAGTCATTCAAGTTTTTATTTATGTTTGATTTGACATGATTATCTCACATGGGGTTACTTGTCACTTACATATATTTGTTCAAGTTTTCTTGCATTGATATTTCATTTGTCATTCATGTTTTACATGCTTCCCAATGTGATTTAGTATGTTCTACATTTTTTTTCCATTTATGCTTTACATGCTTCCCTATTGGGAAATACGGAAGCACAATTGGTTACCATGCACAAGCAACTTAAATATGTGGAATTAAACCAGAATCACAAGTAACTAGAATTCAGAAACAACACAGAATATGAGAGACAATACCCAATTGTATTAATACTCATCCAAAAAAAATACAATAAAGAAGATGCCACTTCTTCTTCACACCTCTCAGAGGCTTCCCACACCTCAAGTGTATAGTAATTCTTTCCTCAAAGCTCTCTCTCTTATGGTCCCAACACACAACTCAAACACAGAGTTGGTGTTCACCTCCAACCAGTTAGTATCCACTACTGCCAATACACCAGTGCTCCATTCACTCCACAAGTGCTCCACGCACTCCAAGTACACAATCATACTTCAAGTAGATCTCCCCTGAACTGCTACAACCTGCAACCCAAATGATCTTACTTTGGAAGGGACTACCTTGCCTTCCTCTTTGCTCTCTTTTTGAGTACACACTGTACTCCAAGTAGATCCCTCCTGATCTTGCTCCTTATTGTGTTGCTGTCCTCCCTTATCTTGCACACTTGCAAATCAATCTGGTTCTGCACACCTGCAAACCTAGATCATGCACACACATAAACCTGTAGATCAATGATCTTACTTACCATGTAGATCTCCAAAGGTGGCCTTGCACACCTGCTGACCAAGATCCTACACACCTAAAGAACCCTTCTGATTCTCTAAAACCAACACCCACACTTGGCACTGTTGTGAAACTAGGAGGAACACCCTTGCTCACTTCACACACAGAAGGAGCTAACTTTGCTCAACTCAAACTAGAACACTTTTCAATATAGCCCATGAGTATATTATATAGATCTCATGCAAACAATAATTAGACACCTAATTACAATAATTAGATCCATAGCTTTAAGTCTAAAATTGGCTCTTGACATGCAAACACTCGATTCATTAATGAACTATCCATAACACTCACAGTTCCAAACTGCACAGGCGACCGACGTCGGTCCCTGTCTGCCTGGAGGTGACCGACGCTGACCAACTTTTGACCGACATCAGTTGCTCTTCTGTCTGCACCCTACCGATGTCAGTTGGCCTGACCGACACCAGTGTCTGTGACACTCAGCAACCTCCTCCCCTATTTGCATCAATGAAGCTTTTTGATCCACAACCTAACAATCTCCCACTTGGAGATAAATAGCTACACTGTACCTATACCTGTACCCCATCTAATCTGTATCTTGGCTTGTATCCCTCTTCAAGCTCAACCTTGAAGACCAACCACTACACAACCTGTGGTGCACCTCCTATCATCCAAGTAACTTGCCACATTCAAACCTACAAACCCATGTAGTGAAGTCCTGACCCTGCATAGCATGAATCCATATTACTGGTCCCTCTCAGATACTTGAGAACCCACTTCCCCAAATTGGCTCCTAACTCTCTGACAGCACCCACTGCTTTGGCAAACTTAGGTCTATACCAGACCTCATGTGATTTTGGACACTGAACTGTCCAACCCTTGGTGTGCTCTGGTTCTACATCCTGCATATTGAACCTCACCAACACCTGATTCACATCATCTCTCACTGGAGACAAAATCAACCTGTGATCTTCCATGTCTCTCATGCCAAAGAATTTCACTGCTCCAAATCCCTCATGACATGCCACTGAACTAACCTTACCTTTAGCTCAGCAAAACCCTATTTGTTTGAACCTGTTAGCTAGCATACCATCCACATACAGTAGCAAGATAATGTTGCAATCATCATCCACCTGGTAAGACAAACACAATGGTTACACTGACATTGACTAAAGCCCTACTTTGTCATCCACCTATCAAAACCTGTACCACTATCTTGTAGCTTCTTCAGGACCATATGCCATGGCCTTCCATCTCAGGTATCCATTCTCTCTATTCTTTAACTAAGGTATCCATTTGTTTTGCAGTGCTTTCATACTAGCTAGCAACCCTACCAAATCTCCCGTTTGGTTCTGTATCATATTCCTACCATGCTCCCACTATTTCTTGGATCCTTCCTGCTCTACAGTGAGCAACAAGTATAAAGAAGAGGAATAATGAATTTGAGACTTACTTACCACTTTCAATCCTCCATATGGGCGTTTGAGACTCCTTGACAGCTTGCTATCTATCTAAAATCTGTCTCAGTGACTGACCTCGATCACCACATAGTTTGCATCCAACTGAAGTCAGTTCCATGCACCTATCTAGACTACCAACCCCATCGATGTCAGTGTCTACCTACTACTGATGTCGATCCTCCTGATCAACGTCGGTCTTACTGTTGTCGATGTCGGTCCTCTTGACTAATGTCAGTCTTACCCTACCCGACATCATCAGCTCTGGTCTGCACATGACTGACATCGACACCTGTCTCTTCGACGTCGGTTCCCCTTGACCAATCCTGGTACCTGTGTTTGCCTGTGAGTGATGAATTTTTACCCACGAGATTTATTTGAATCATACCCATGTCTAAACTACCCTGATCAGAGGTATCTAGCCTTCTCCACTGATCTCTATCTGCCATCTCCTCTAGAAACACAAAGGCTTTCCAGTTCTTAAGTCTATCAAAGACATCTGACTTCCTATTAAGAACATGCATCTCCTTCTTGCTCATGTGACCAAGCCTACAAAGCCACGTCTCCGCAATAGAAGAAGAACTAGTAATACAAGCAAGTAGATAAAGAGTACCTACTTTCTTACCACTAGCTAATTCAAGTGCATCTGTTGTGAGAGTTTTTGTGCATCTCTCATCACCCAACTTCCCTAAAGAAATTAGTTACATCTCCAAGACTGGGACCTACATGACCTCCTTCAACACCCATGTGTTGGCCGCCTGTAATTTTAGTAACACTTCCCCTTTGCCAACAATCTGACAAGGCTCACCAACCCCTCTACTTAGGACTACATGGAAAGAGGCAACAAAATCTATTAACCAAAATTCATCTTTATCCAGAGCATCCTGTGCAACAACACCTGCAACATCTACTTCTTCATGCTAATCTGCTACCAACCAACAATCTTTTTTTTCCTGCTCTTTCTTTCCATAACATGGTAAGTGACCATTTGTGTTATTTAGTTTCTCCATTCGTAGCTTACTTTTTTCTGTCATTGCTATACTCCCACTCAATCAAAAACCCCTGAGAGTGACCTATAATCAAACACAAACCCTGCTCCCTACAACCTTAGCTCTGATACCACTTGTTGGTATCAGACTCTTGAACCTACAACCAGGCTCTGATACCACTTGTTGGGAAATACGGAAGCATAATTGATTACCATGCACAAGCAACTTAAATATGTGGAATTAAACCAGAATCACAAGTAACTAGAATTCAGAAACAACACAGAATATGAGAGACAATACCCAATTGTATTAATACTCATCCAAAAAAAAATATAATAAAGAAGATGCCACTTCTTCTTTACACCTCTCAGAGGCTTCCCACACCTCAAGTGTACAATAATTCTTTCCTCAAAGCTCTCTCTCTTACTATCCCAACACACAACTCAAACACAGAGTTGGTGTTCACCTCCAACCAGTCAGTATCCACTACTGCCAGTACACCAGTGCTCCACGCACTCCAAGTACACAATCATACTTCAAGTAGATCTCCCCTGAACTGCTACAACCTGCAACCCAAATGATCTTACTTTGGAAGGGACTACCTTGCCTTCCTCTTTGCTCTCTTTCTGAGTACACACTGTACTCCAAGTAGATCCCTCCTGATCTTGCTCCTTGTTGTGTTGCTATCCTCCCTGATCTTGCACACCTGCAAATCAATTTGGTTCTGCACACCTGCAAACCTGGATCATGCACACACATACACTTGCAGATCAATGATCTTAATTACCATGTAGATCTCCAAATGTGGCCTTGCACACCTATTGACCAAGATCCTACACACCTAAAGAACCCTTCTGATTCTCGAAAACTAGCACCCACACTTGGCATTGCTGTGAAACTAGGAGGAACACCCTTGCTCACTTCACACACAGAAAGAGCTAACTTTGCTCAACTCAAACTAGAACACTTTTCAATACAGCCCATGAGTCTATTATATAGATCTCATGCAAACAATAATTAGACACCTAATTACAATAATTAGATCCGTAGCTTCAAGTCTAAAATTGGCTCTTGACATGCAAACACTTGGTTCGTTAACAAACTATCTATAACACTCGTAGTTCCAAACCACACAGGTGATCGACGTTAGTCCCTGTCTGCCTGGAGGTGACCGACGCTAGCCAACTTCTGACCAATGTCAGTTGCTCTTCTGTCTGCACCCTGCCGACGTCAGTTGGCTTGACTGATGTCGGTGTCTATGACACTCAGCAACCTCCTCCCCTATTTGCATTAGTGAAGCTTTTAGCTCCACAACCTAACATTCCCAATGTGATTTATTATGTTCTACATTCCTTTTTTCCATTTATGTTTTGCAAGCTTTCCAAAGTGATTTAGTGTGTTCTACAATCATTTGTTATTCATTTTCCATAATTTTTTCATTCACTTGCCATTAATATTTTGGTTTTAACCTTGCCTCAATAATCCTAATTTTCCAATTTTTATAAGTCCCTCATTGTTATTTTAACTATCCTACGTACGCACACATTGCTTATATTATTAGTTTTATATCCCTAGGGTTTATTAAATGTAGGTATTGTACCCTCCACAATCAAGACTGGGATGTTTGCATACAATCATTTAGAGAAAAAGTAAGTTAAGATATGTATATGGTAGTTTTAGTTAATCTCATTTCATTTTAGCATTAATTTTTGTATGTCATTTTTAGTTATCTTAGTATCATGTGTTTCTATGTTCTTTCTCGAATCACCATCCCCTATTACACTTATGTGACACGTGATGAGATTTGAGTGAGGCATATGTATACACATAATATTTTCAAACTTTATCACTTACTAACACTTTTTATCTTGTAGTAATCCATTGAGTCTCAATCTCTCTGAGTGCATGCCCTAAGGGGTAGACTAGGAAAGGGGTAGGTAGACCATTGATGCTTTACAAGATTGTTGTCCCTTTTGCCACTTTTTATCTACACACTTGTCTCCTAAAAACCATTCCCTTAAGCTTTACCTCCTATTTTGTACCCTCTTATAGTATTTTACCACCTTCATTATCCATTTCCCTAACCTAAACCCCTTTTTGGTAGTTTGCATGATTATATCGGCCATATTGACCTTGTATTATTATTGACAGAGCTTACTAATAACTAAGTCAACCATGGCTAACATAGTTCATTAACTAGTTAGTTTTTTTATCAATTTCAATACTAAGTTGATTGGTTTAATCAGGTCAACCAATTTTTTTGAAATGGTTTAGGGTTAGATCTGCCTATATAAACACATTCATTTTTCCATTTCTAAGAGAAGAGAATAAGAAGTAAGATATATTTCACATCTACTTATCCACCATTATACTTGAGGAGCAAGTTTAGGTTTTCATACTTTATTTGGAGATACAGATTGTGTCTTGTGGAGAATTCTTTTGGATGCATTGATAGGTTGTATAGCATAGGGTTGATTTATCCTTATCATCCTTATATACCACAAAAACCTCTTACGAATAACCTTGGCCAAGGGAGAGATTAAAGCTCTGTGGATTTATTTTCAAAGGTAAGTATTCCTAACTTTATTTCTCCTTTGTATGAGTAGATAAATATGAATTTTCACTTCTCTTTCATGCATCAGGATTACGTATACATTGATGTGAGTATATGCCTTTTATGCATGTTTACTTTTATTATTTAGTACCCCCACTTTATGCCACAAGTTTTGGTGAGCACTAGATTAGACTTTTGATTTACTTGTTATTAGTATAGTGAATATGAAAACATAGGACCTAGTTAGGGTTATTGCATATTTTTAATTGATTGAAGGCTTTTTAACCCTCCTTTATGATATTACTATGGTAAGAGATCCCTTGATTAGGTCTAGTGGATCCATATTGCTTATGACCTTGATTATCTAATGTATCCCCAATAAAAAAATGTAAGTAGGATCTATCTTCTTTGAAATAGGATTGATTTGTAGAATCTATTATATTTCCCATTGCATACAGGATTCATCGCTTCTCTAAAAAATTAAAATAAAAAAATTTAAAAAATTAAAAATATAATAAATTTTAACAATGAAAATATGTAAGGATATTATTGACAGTCATGACTAGAAAACTAGCTTATTAGTTGATCATGTACTATAAAATGAGCCTTGACTAGAAAACAAGTAAATGGTTGGTTAAGGGCAAAAAATAAATAAAAAACAAAAAAGTGGGTATATAAAAATTAGGATTAATCATCATTTATGATTAATTTTCCTCATTCTCAAAGCAATAAACATTGATGTTGTCTTATTCTGTACCATTCTTCAAACTAATCCATGCAATTTATTTTTTATATAATAGGTATAGAATGACAAAAAAGGTCAACATCATGATTTTTAGAGATATAATATTTATTCTTTTACTAAGATTTAGCTTTTAAGTTTCTAAATTTGCAAGTATATGCTCAAAATTTGACAAGTCTCCATAATTGTTATGTGAAGGATATGTGTGTACCTACTCCTAGGATATTCCCACATAAGCAGGGAATCTTTTCAAAAATTTACCTTTTGACACTTGACTAAAATTTATGGATTTTGTCCTATCAAGTAAAATGCACTTCCATGATGACCTTGTCTTTGTTATCACATCACAACTCATGTGGATAAGCAATTGATTAAAATATTGGTAGCATGATGATTAAAAATAGATAAAAAGGTAATAATAAGTAATCATTATCATTTCATGACATGATAAGCTTATTTTCATTATCACACCACATGATTGGATAGATTTAGGCTTTGCTCACATCAATAAGACAAAAAGGTACTATTGATACCACAATCCATTGCTTGAACCTAGCAAAGTTCCATTTTCATTATTGAGCAAGAGCTACAAATTATTGTGATTTATGAGAGTCGAAAGATTTAGAATGGGATAGAAAAATAAATTCAAGTCCAAATCTGTAGAAGGTCTCGTAGGAGATGAACAATCAAAACATGTGTTTGAAGCTACAGGTTGGCTCGAGTTTCTAATGAAATTCTAGGGGTTTGATTAAACCCTTGTCATAGATTTTATTCTCCACCTGAAGACAAATTTTTCCACTGTCAGAGGCATAAAAATTCCTTTCTCTAACTAGGTCATTAGTGAATTATTTGGGATTCTAGATGAAGGGGCCAGGATTACAAGAAGATCTTCTTTCAATGACCTCATCTATGTTTTCCATGGTGAGGTAGAACTAGTGCCAGAGTGTGTTCATGATGTCAATCAAAAATCAAAGGCATCAATAGATATTCCTTATCAGAACCATGGAGGTCTATATATTTTTGGCTCATCAAACATCTCACTTATGATAAGTAGTGTAGAGTTTTGAGTTGTGTTATAATGAGAATGTTGATTCATTTGAGGTATCGCCTACAACACCCCCAACATATAATCAACTTACCTTAATTTTTTCTAGGGTCTATACAAGTAGTGGCTATGAGGTACCCTAATAATCCATCCTTTATTCACCATCATGGACTTATTCAATTGATAATTCAACATCATTTTCTTTAGTAAGAGAAGAGCACAAAATCATGGATAGATTTTCATGAGGGAAAGAAGAGGAAATACTTAAAGATTGACATGAGCATACCATGAGATCATTTTGCTTCTAGCTATAGTGTTCTACCAAATGTATCTTCCTCCAAGGTGACTACTCTTGAATCAGTCTAGAGTATAAGATCAACCTTTAAGACTATTACACCTATACCAAAAATCCCCTTCAATGTGGATGTACCACTAGAGCCAAGAATACGATTAAGAGTTAAGACCTCAAAAAGTAACCCTAAGCCATGTTTTTAACATATTTATATGTAGGAACCCATTCATATCATATAAGATGAACCTACTACAAACCCTATTCCACATCCAACACATCTGGAGGCCTCACATGAATAAATTCTTACTCTCACTTAGAAGAGAAGAAGAAAGTTGATATTAGCTACTAATAATGATCAAGTAATTGATGTAGAAACTCTTGACAACCTATGGTTAGAACCCACTATCATTGTCAGTGTAGCACAAGACAAAGAGGAAGTGGAAACTCCTTTTCTACAATATGTTTTTGAAGAATCTATTCCTTTTTATCTCAACACCAACATCCATTTATAAAGTTAAATCTCTCATGATTGATGAATAATCCCAACCATCAAAAGAGATAGAAGATGTATAATTGCATCATGCCTTGGCAACGTCCCATTTGAAAGCTACAGTCAAACAGAATGCAGAGCACATTTCTCAATTACTATATTTAGTTTAGTGTAAGGATTTTTTATCTCTCTTTTATTTAAAAATATAGAAAGCATTCAAACTCAGTCTTTTGAAAAGGGTGAAGAGATAGCATTGAATCTGAGAATGACATTATTTATTTGTGGAGTTACACCAAGAAACTTGAAGAAGATGATGTGTCTTTGAGAAGGAATCTCCTTAAATTTGAACAAGAGAATACAATATTAAAAGCACAAATAGCCTCCAGATCTTATAATGTACATCTTAAACCTATGGTAGAACAAGGTTGTCAAATTGTTATGTCTTACCATAATGTTAGAAGTCACTGAGAACAAACTCATTTTAAGCTTGGAGAATTGAAGAAGAAAAATAAACTTATTAAGAAGGAGAAATAAAAATTTCAAGAAGACTTGACATAAGCACAATAATAAGAAGAAAAAACCAAACAAACCATACAATTTCCCTATCAGCTTGGTGAAAAAAATTTAGCTTATAAGAGTTTGTCTCCCTTGTATAGTTTATTCTTGCATGAGTAATTACTCCAAATATCTTATGGAATTCCACATGAGATTAACATATGTGAAGAATTATTGATAGTTTATTAGAAAAGGACTCTTGTAAACATGATTTATTATGTGAATTTTATGTATGTGATATTATTGTGGAAAACACTAATAATTTCTTGGTTAATATATTTGTTGTTGAGTTACAATTGAGAGCCCTTGTCTCTACCTACATAAATCAAATAGCATGGCATGATAGATATAATGATCATGTGAGTACTATAAGAGAATTTGGTATATGCATCAGACCTTAGTTTGCTAATTTATGATATGTTCAAAAGCTTCTATTTCCAATATTGTAAAATTTGTGATCACTATCTTCATGATCTACAAGATGGTATTATCAATTTTGAACTATTTGTTCAGCATTTATTTGATCAAGTGGTAACTAATTTTAGTCAATACTAGAATTTATTGGAAGTCCCTTTGAAAAGGAGAGAAGTTCTCTCTCTCACTACTATAACTTGGACCTTTAGGAGAGCTAAGGCCATCACTCAAATCATTACCAATGTACTTCAAGGGGGAAAAATTATGGATTAGGATGAGATTCAGACCACCTCTATTGCTTTATCCCATGTCTCCATGGTAGAACACAAGGCCACAGTCTAAGGAACAATTTGATCTTTGGCTTCATTTTATCAATAGGGATATGGCATTTACATCTCCCCATGAGAAAATATTACAATATTTGTACTTCATATATGATCTCATCCTCAAATTGGAGTAGAGAATGCACACTTATGAAGATAGGATAAAATAGTTTGCAATGGGGCTTGTAAAAGGTAAGGTATGGGGGAAATCATGATGCCACACTATGACTTATTATAATCATGATATATCATCCTTTATAGCCATAAATATGCCATTTGAGTTGAGCATTGCATGTAGTATTAGGGTTTATAACTAGCCTAAGGTAGATGATGAATACTTTTGTCCCTATAAGCTTATGTGACTCTGAGTTAACATTATTTATAGGATGTTCTAACTATTTACATGTTTAGTCTTCCATATTTGATATGTACATGTATGATAACATCTAAATAATAGTTTTTCTATGATCTCATGAAGATAAGGAAGTGTCATGACCATGAATTGATCATTCAAGCATAACTTTGAACTTTGTCAGGCATTCTATGGACCTTAACAAATAACTACGGATTATGATAGTCAAGCTATGAATTATGATAATCAAGTTGTGGACTTTGATAGTCATGCTATGGACTCTCATAGATCACTATAAACTCATCCACAACATGTTCCAAGGCATTTTAGACATTCCTTTAACTATTCCATGTTGATCTAGAAATCCTATAGATACTTTATATTTATACATATGTCTATATATATACTTCTATTTATGTATAGATTTCCATTTATAGAAGCTAGTAGATATAGGTTGTAACTCTAGATATGATGATATGGATACATTGTATATAAGATTTGGTACTTAATATGGTTGGACGAAGTAGTTGCAAATGCCATAAGGATCTTCCTAATTGTGTGTGGATTTTATTGTAACGCTTTTCTCTATTTTATCCATATAAACAATCTATCTAGATATCCTCTTGTTTTAGTTAGTTAAGTTATTACCTAGTATTTAGGATAGTTAGTTTATTTTGTATCCAATAAAAGATAGATACATGCTCAATCTGCAAGAAGTGAAAACATTATAAGATTGTCATTTTGAATATAAGAAGATTTTATGGTAGAATACTCTTACATTTCTATTTATTAGTCAAGATAGCTTTCTAAAGACTGAATTATTTTGACCCTAAATCCAAGGGTGAGCAAGGGCCCACTCCCCAAGGAGATAGGACATGTAATTTTGGTATTTATAATTTGTTTCTTATTTGTTTTTAATTAAAATTAATATAAATAATTTGTGTGATTTGATTAATAACATGTAGGTCAAAATAGATTGTTAATGTATGTGTGTTTTATAACAAGCATTTAACATTTCTTCAATTTTAGTAATCTTAATTTTGTAACTTAGCTTAGAGCATGGAATTTATATTTTATTTTAGCATGTTTACTTTTCAACAACATTATGTGATTGATTTCAAATCATTTTATTCAGTTTGGTGTGTTCATATTTTGAACAAGTGTATTTCTTTCAAGAATTTAGTTAATACATTAAGAAGTAAGAACTTAGGGTAAATCAACTCTAAAAAACCCCAACCAATACTGTTAGTTGAACCTAATAAATACATTGCTATAGATAGTCTTGGACACCAGCACTAGTAAAAAATGACACCAACATAGATTTGTTAAATGAAGGGATAACAATTACTCCCATCAGTAAGTGAGTCAAATGGTTAGCTTTATTCTTTGATATCATATTAAGATCATCCATATATATATATGATGATGCATTTTATAATGATTCCTTGGAAGGCAAATTCCATGGCACACTAAAAAGTTATTCCTACATTGATTAGGCTGAAGGGCATCCTCTTATATTCAAAATTGACCCACTTGGTGGTAAAAATAGTGTTCATTTGATCCTCCACTTATAATAATATTTTATTATAGCCTAAGAAACCATTTAAAAATAACATCATCTTAGATCCACTAACCATATAGATTACTTCATCTAAGGAGGGCAAAGGATAGTTATTATTTTCTGATGCTCTATTCAGGTTCTTGAAATCAATGCATAGCCTAATTTCACCATTTTCATTTCAAATAAGCACTAAATTGGTGACCCAAGTGGAGTGCCTAAATGGGAATATAATCTTAGCATCCAATAGATTTTGAACTTTGGATTGAATGAGGGGATCTATAAGTGGATTCACTGGATTTTTGCATTGCCTAAAAGGTTTACATCCTTGATTCAGAGGAATGATATATGTAATTACTCTAGGATCAAATATTTTTAGATATTTTTAGGTCTAAGCAATCACATCCTTATATTATATCATCAAGTTACTCAGTTTATGTTTCTCACTATCACAACAACTCAGGCTAATGTGAGGATGTCCATCATTTCATATATTTTATTTGATGAACTCATGTTCACTTGTCCTCATATGTTTATATTTAAATTCCCTTTCTAATGATACCATTCCTAGGTATTTGATTCTCTTTGAGATATAAGATACCATCAAATCCTAGGTCTTCTTTATTTATATGCTCAAAATCCTTTTAATCTATTATTTTAGATTCAAACACTAGAAAATTGTTCATAAATTATATGATTTTTTTTATCATCATCAAACACCTAGAAGTTCTCCACATTATCTGGGACTGAGGGAAAAGGAACCAACCCCATAGAATTTTTTTACATTTTATATTCCTAGAGTGGTGCCAAATTAGTATCTAAAGTAGCCAATGAATCTATTGTCTAATTTTCCTCCCTTAGAATATCCTTGATGTTGAATACATTGAATGAAGTGATCAAATCTTAGGCCCTATGCTTATACATTTTTAAGTATAAAATTTTGCACTGACATTTACTCTTATTTTGGTTGACAACCAACTTTGAATTACCAATTATCAATAGCTACTTGACATCATGTTTTAGCATAAACTGTAAGCCCAAAACCATAGCTTAATGCTTAGCATGATTATTGTTACAATAGAATTACAACTTGTATACAGTGAGATATTATTTCTTGTTTGATTCAATCAAGGTTATGCCCACACTATAGCCTTACTTAGATCTAGGTCTATTGAAATAAAGAGTCCACAATTGTGAAGGACCTTTAAATCCTTGTTTATGAGGCTCGTGTATTTTAGTAAATGTACAGACACCTACATATGAGTATGTAAAGCTGATCTTCTCATTTTTGTGTTATATTCTGTAATCAGGTGCTTCATATTTGGTTCTTGGTCAACATAAATCTAATTGGCTACTACTTTCTAGGGTAGCCACATATACAATAAATCTATTACCATGTATCCATTCAATGTTTTTGACCAATCATGACTCAAAAATAGGCCATAAGCCTCAGGAATGTGAATGACCAAAATTTTTATATACTTATGGACATGTGGATCTGAACATGTGAACATTTAGTAAATCCCTGAAAATTAAGACAATAGTCTTATCTAGCTACAAAACTACCCTTTTGGATTTGTCTAGAATCAACCCTAACTTGTTACACATAGTTGTAGGCATGACATTGGCTAAAGCACCTATGTCTACTAGATAATTATAGACATTATTATCAAACATTCTAATATTCAATAGAAAAGGTGGTACCTCAGGTTTGTCTCTATGAATAACCATGTTAGTGTGCACAACTTTGGATTTATTATTGGATGGATTATTGGTCAATGCATTCAATAACAACTCTCTTTGCTCAATAATCTAAGAAAACTCATGAAGAGTAATATTTTCCTTGAATTTATTCATACCCTCAACTTATTTATATCCATTTTTATTTTTTGAATTAACAACATATTATTGATCCTTTCCACTTAACAGGGGAAGATTATTATTAGATTTTGGATATAGAAGAATAAATACACTTTTGTTTGGAGGTGTAGAAGTCATGAGATAATGTTGGCCTTTGCTCATCAGATTATAATTATCCATTTAGAATTGCTAAAAGGCATGAATCTCATCTATTTTTTTCAAGATCATTCTCATCCTCAACTTACAATGAAAATTTATATGCATATAACATCATTATAGTACTAGAGGGATTTGAAGTAGTAGAAGAATATGGATATGAATGATTTAGAGAAGATTCATACATATCCATTTTCTTCTAGAATATTTTAAAGGCAGTGCAGAACTATATACAATCCAACTCAACATGTTGTGTAGTATTATGAACTCAGCACCAATTAGGCAATGTTTCTTCCAAAATATTTATTTTAGGCATCTTGTTACCTAGTTGTTGTTTTGTTTTATATTTATATCTATTTAAAGTCCTATTATACCAAAGTAACATGAAGTTATGATTGGTACTATGTCCCATGGTGTTCAATACTCACTTCTTCATGCTCAATAACTTGTTTAATTTTTGTATCATCTACTAGATAGCATCCAACTCTACTTTTGTATAATTAGGAGTAGTACTTTATGTTGTAGCAGTATTAATTGGTATCAAATCTTGGTTTTCATTTTTTTGATTGGGTGCTGAGAAAAGATTATTTAGAAAACTAAGGTTTTGATTAGGTAGGACATGAGCCAAAAGTATATGCATATATACCTAGTTCTAATTATGAGCCATAATATTTTAATTAACATTCAAAATAAGATTGAAGGCTATAAAATTAGGCCCAATATTAAGCATTTCCAAATCTTGTAATTGGGGATTTAACTACCTATCAATATTGATAGATTTAGCATAGGCTAGCAAAAGTGAAGTAATATTTTTTGTTTTGTGGAGGAAGATGATTGTCATAGAGTTTAAGGAATTCATGTATATCTAAAGGGATAATACAACATTGGGTATATAGTCATTATCAACTCAGTTATACATATTTTGTAATATTATGTTAAAGGTCATGATTGGCTCATTAGATTCCCTTGTCATGCTTGAAAAATGTTGGTATATGACACTAGGGATAATAACTTGTCTAAATTATGCCAAAAAGGTATCTTGACACTGGTTCTAAGGAATTAGTCATAAGCAACATCCTACAATGTAAAAATAAAATTTTTGTATGCCACATCTTCATGGGTTATGTTTATTATTCATAAGGTAGTCTTGAAATCCTTAATATGTTCTTTTACAGTCATAACTCCTAAAATATAAAAGGAAGGAAGATACTCTCCTAAGTTTCTAGTCAAATCAAGGACAGCTTTGGGTATAAAAATAGTAGAAATAGATAAATAAGTTAGGGCCATTTTATGTGGAGGAAGCTGACCTCTTATGATTGGGGAATAATATTGATTTTGGGGTCCCTTTAAGATGCCTCTATCTGAACTAAGTCTTTTATGGATTCAAAATGGTGGGACTATTAGACCAATGTTATAGGTGGACTTTATTAATATTCTTGGTATATTTAGCACAACCCAAGTGATATTTTTTAAATAATAAAAGAGGCCCTCCTTATAGTGTCAAATAAAATCCTATTGATGTGGGTTTTATTCACACCATATAATCTTACAAGGTAGCCTCTAAAATTTTAGGATTGATGAATAAACTTCACTCTAAGGTACACGTTATGGGGTATTCATTTTTATAAATAACATGGTGGTATAATAATGGTGAGCAATGGGTTATTTACCTCAGATGGTTCAAGTATATGGAGTCTAAAAGAAACTAAACTATATTTGATATGGATGGGTGGATTCTAAACTAAGGTGGATTGGATTAAAAATTATATAAAAGAGGAAGGGTAGAGTATAAAAGAGGGTTTATGAACCAAATATAGATGAAACCCTTCCAAACTGAACCTTACACTATGGATTAGACAAGTGATTGGGAACTAATGTCTACTACAAGTTACTATTAGCACATAAAACAAAAAAACACAATTAGATGTCTAAGGAAATAAATACAGTGAACTTCAAAATTTATAATCAAAGGTTATTTCTAATATATGATTGTTATTACACATTTTCAAAGGGAGATTATGATTAATAAACAAAAATAATTCAAATTAGCTAGATCAAAATTTGAATAACTGTATTAAAAACACTTCTACATAGTCCACATAATAAAATACCAATATGACATAAACTCTTCAATGAATCACAAGATTTGGAAGAAACAAGTACATCAAGATAAACTTACAAAACAATCCATAGAATTTCTTATTTATCTCAATTGCAAAATTTTCTTCCATTTGGAATGTAGAGGATACAAGTATATATAGCTTGGGATGGGGATGCCTCATCCACAATAAAAACCTATATTTACATATTCTATAATAATGCCATGTCAAAAATTAATGCATCTCATGCATGTTTACAATATATGATATAAATAACACACCCTCACCCAAAATAAATCTTAGATAAAAATATATATATACCCAAAATAGAGTTAAGACTTGAGTCTCAATTACAATAAATAGACATGAAAAAAATACTTATATAAATTAGGGTGCTAATGTGGCACCATTTGGTGATGGAGCCTACATGATCAAAGTATTAGCCACTACATTTATAATTGGAGTTGCAACTAAAGTTGGAGGCACAAGTGGAATTGTAGTTAAAAGTGTCACAAAAGTGGGCCCTTTAGATGTTTTCACAATAGTGTAACCCTTAAATTAAGGATACATAATGGAGGTGATCAAGATACCAAAGATGTACCTACCAAAAGATAAGTCTATTTAAATGCTTCCAACTGCTTATAAAAAACATGACTTTCTTGAAAATAAATCTTGATGGTCTCATAGTAAATAATATATATTTCAAACAAAAATGGTACCTTGGCCATCAAATTTTCATGAATACTCATCAAATCCTTAAATGCCACGTTTAATGTATCTATGTTGGCCACTTTATCATTCACAAAAGTTATTAATTGAATAATATATTAATTAGATATATACATAATACCCTCCACTTCTGCTTACAAATGATCAGCAACCACCTAGAGTAAACCTTAAAAATTAGGTTATGGGACTAGTTTACCAAAGGTTTATATCAATATATAACCTTAATATCCTTCAAAATTGATATTACCCATTGCTTGTGACTTATGAGTTATTACACTAAGGCATGCATTTCATTATGCCACTCTAATAAATTGTCTCTTCTAGTTGTCACATGATAATAGGTTAGAGTAACATTAGGGGCTGATTTTAAGCATAAGTGTACATAAGCCTTATTCTCAGTAACTTAGCCTAAAAAATTGAGCTTAGCATTTACAGTCTTCATCATGTTATACTCCTAAGGTACATTGCCCCATTTTATATGTGATTTATCTCTAGCATGCCTTATTGAACCAATAATATTTTATAGTGTTCTAGATAATCCTTGTACATTATCTACCATGTATAGCATCTATTTATTGAAACCATTGTTTTGATTGATCATAATTTATAAATATTTATTTTAGTACTCCCCTGGTTGCATCAAAAAAATTGTAAGTATTTTCTTCATACTCATACATTTTGGTGGGGTGGACCTTCCTCTTCTTAATTAGAGATAAAATGTGTTCTCTCCTTTTTATATTCAACATTTTCACCTTCCACTAACATTGTTTTCATCTTAACCTTCCTTAGCATGTTAGTATGCCTATCAAAATAGATCCCCACAATTGTCTGTTTAGTGATAATAAAGTCTTTCCTACCTACCTCCTCTTCTTTTAATTTATAAATATATGGAGGAATAATTAAAATAGCATTTGCTTTTGTGGGCTCTATAGATGCAGAAGTGGAAGGAAAGAAATGACTTGGTGGGAGCATTGATGTTGAGGTAGGCTAAGTAATTCGAGAAGATGTGGCCAATTCAAGAAAATATGGGATTACCTTTTTCCAAGTAGTGACCTTTGTAGAGAGGATTACAAAGTAAGTTAGTCAAGCATTAGTCCATAAATAATGAAAAATGCATAAATAAATAACTAACTAAGCCTATCTATTCCTATAGGAATTACAAAGGATAACAAGAAAAAAAGGAAAGAAATCAACACCATATTACCTTCCCAAATGGATTCACCATACCCATGTGGCTCAAAAACATGTTCTCCCTTGATCAAGCATCCTTTATTTTGTCAAAAATGGTGGTCAGCTCCTCCAATGCCTCAAGAACACTCCACAAAACCTAGGCTCATGATTCCAAATCACTAAACTAGCCTATCAATGAAGCTTGAAAACAAAAAATATGATCAAATACAAAGCTTTGTAGAAACAATTTAGCATTATAACTTTGCAATATTCAAGCTTTGAATATATTTGAGCATAATAACCTTGCACCAAAATAACTTAGAAATGATGTTGTGAGGCCTCCTATTTATAAATTTTTGGATTGGTCAGGATCAACCATGACCGTCCATCTCAAGGTTGAGATGTGTGGCCATGGATAATCTTAATATTTAGAATTAAATCCATAACTATCTTCATCATGACCTTGGAAGAAGGGGCATTGAAGAGGCATGAGAGGCATTAACTAGGCATGGGTGACCTATAATCCTGATATTTGTGGCATTTATGGCCTAGGGATGTCTTCCCAAAAAATAATGTCACTTGATGATGCAGATAATACAAATCAATTTTCAAAAAGAAATATTCAACAACTCTCATGTAAAATCCACTTAAAATCTTGATTTGGATTAATTATCCTTAAATAAGGTTAATCAACATTTGTGCAATTATTTAAAAATTGGTCCTTAATTAATCAAAATGGTCAGAAAGTTATATTACTAAGTTATAATTTGACTCAAGAAGAATTAGAAGGTGATGTTAGATGCACCAGAACCATATTTCCATTTAGGATGTTTCTAACACAAAATAATAAAAGTACATGGTGTGTACCAATGAATTAGGAGAAAAGAGTGATCCAGAGCACAAAAGGCAAAATCATCATTTTGACTCAAAATGAATTGATCAAAGTTACCTAGCACATAAATTGCATTACCCCATTTAGAGATACTTTGACCCGAATTGGCACTTGTAAATGGCAATTTTGAACCATTTGGCATGTTTTATGTATTTTGACCTTAAATGTGCATTTAAGTGCAATTCGAGTAATATTGATAATTTCAACACAAATGGTGTTAGGAATTGAATGTCTACATTTTCCCCTATTTGAGAAGGCATAGTAAGACATTCAGGTGAAGTAACATATTTTCAAAGAAAAGAGTTGACAAGAAGAAATTGTAACAAACCCATGATGTCCCCTCAAGAGGACATACTAGGATGGAAGAGAAAGATGGACTCTTGAAAAGAGAGAGAAAGTGAGAGATTAACCCATGGAATAGATCACATCTAGATGAGCTAATGCTTACGCATGTGATTACCATAAATGATCAAAATATAATGAGAGGTATAATAGGCCCCATAGATAGGGGGAATGGGAAAGATACAATCCATAAATGTAAGGGACACTGTAAATGTACCCAATTTGAGAGTACAAGTTGTGTGCTTATGGCATTAATGAATCCTGAGACAAGTTACACACTAAAATATTGCCATCATAGGATTTAACGTGGAGAGCTTGGAATTAGAGGAAAATGGAGAATGTTCTACTTGAAGAAGGGAAGCACCATTAGAATAGGGTCTCCAAAGAGAAGATAATAAGAAGTGCCCCGGTAGAGAAAATATGATCATGATAAAATAGTTGTGCCCTAGTAGGGAAAATCTTGATCATTGATAAAGAATAAAGAATGATTTACCCCTGTAGAGTAGATTTGATTTGGATGTTGTTCAGATCTTGGGGCCCAACATGGGCAATTGGCAAGAAAAAATAGCTCAAGGATATAACCAAAAAGATAGGTTAAAGTGAGCAGGCATAAACTCATATGTGATGGTGTAATGGCTTATAAAGCCATATAAATCCAAGCATATGAGAATGCACAAAGTGATGAAAAGAAGAATGGATATAGTTGAGCTAACCTCAATAAAAATTGAGCACTACCTACATAGTTCCATGGGCTCATGTTCCAACATGAACTTCAGGTAAATGTAGTTCACCCAAGTTTGAGAGAGAATGGAATGAGGAATGATGAAAAATGATCAAGAATATATTAGACTCACAATGTATGCAAATAGATGAATGTCTAAGCATAGACAAAGAACCCTAAAATGCATGCTACCTAAAATCCTAATTCCATATCATGAGCCTAGGTTTTGTAAAGTGTTCTTGAGAATAATTCATTGTATTTGATGTTGATGTTAAGACGTTGAGACCTGAGCACAAAGTATTTGCTATAACAAAATAAATTAGGCATCATAAGTATGAATAACTTAGAATGACATAATATTCCAATTGTGCTAAGCCAATATTCAAATATGAATATCTATAACTAAGGATAATGGTAAAACAATGTCCAAAACCAGAGTTATAGTGATTTACATTTAAACAAAAAAGGAAAGACAAAGAAAAAGATAAACATAAATGAACCTAAATTGAAAACAAGATATGATCTATCAAGACTTAAGTAAGAACAAACATTTTTAAAAATAAAATTCAAGAACATCTTAATGACATGAGACCAAGATATGAATAATCAAGATCCATGTGGACCATCAAGGGAACACAAAAGAGAAAAGAAAAATCAAACAAAAAAATAAGACACCAACAACAATAAAATAAATAAAAAAATTCTCAATAACAATGTAATAACATAGGATCAAGATATAAACAATCAAGATCCATGTGAATCATCAAGATGTTCTAAAACACAAAAGACAAAATCAAAATCAAATATAAAAAACAATCAAAGAAACACAAGACCAATAATGGGGACAAGAGGTGAAAAAAATTAGATGTGCGAAAGCACAAAAAACCACCAAGAAAACTCAACTAAACACACACAAACAAAAACCAAGTTAGTGCGGTTTAAAGATAAATGTTCATGGATGTGCAGTAAAGGCATTACTTTCTACCACATCATAACAAAGAACAATGACATGATAATTGTTCCCTAATTAAAGAGGAATAAGGACAAAAGAAATGAGAGAAGAGAATAAAAGGAAGGGGTTGGCAAAGCTAACTTCATATGAGTAAGACAAGTGGACATTGCCTACATAGTTCTATAGATGCATATTCCAACATAAACTTCAGGCCAAATGTAGTTCTCCTAGGAAATGGGATAGAAGAAACATGATGATCAAACCAACATGATTAATGTTATAGAATAAATATAAGTTATGATAAACAAATGAGAATGGTCTGCCAAATAAGAAGCTGATGAGATGAGAAATAATGACATTACAAAATGACAAATGCATGGGATAAGATGAAATGAACTAGTGTTTCTATGCTTGTAAAATGGCAAAAGTGTTCAAACTTAATAGTTGCTCACAAAATGATGAGAGCGTGGGATGGTGAAATGGGAATATACAAATGTATAGAAGTGTGAGACAATGTTTTTGTTCTTTTGTGGTTCATGTTCTTATGTTTTTGTTATTTTCAAAGTATTTCTGATGACTTTGGTATTTTTGGAATAAAATATGCACAAGGTGGGACCATCTAATTTAGGAGTTGCACAACCTGAGAGTAGAGGTTCCAATAAGATAGCTAAGCTAGCTACAGTTGCCCATGCTCATAAATTGATATTGAAGAAGGTCATAATGTTCATGAAACATAATCAAGACCATAATTGGTCAAGGGACAAAAAGTGTTCAAGCTTATAACATGTCCTAGATAAAACAAATAATATGCCTCTCGAAGAGAGTAATCCAGAATGGGACGAAGAATGTGTTTAGAGTGCCAAGGGTTTTGATGAGGCCAGGATATGCTTGATAAATGTATAATAAATGACCTCATCTTACTCTCTCTTTCTATTAAGTTTGATTTCATTTTGTAACTTTTATTTTGATCTAAGATGAGTTAGGATGTAATTATCCATCTTTTGTTGATTGTGATTCTAACATTTAAAAACCTATAATTCCTATCAAGTGTGTTGGAAAATTCAATTTTTGTAATAAAGCAAGTCATCGTCAGGATAAAGAACAAATATGAAGTGGATTGCATGTTTTTGGAATCATTAGAATCAATTTATCTTAGTTTTAGAACTCCACCATACTATTTCAAGTTGTCGCATTTTTGGACTTAGCTCTGAAACTCTATATTTAAGCTCTAGAATTATCTGAATTAGCTCTAGTACTCTTGTAGATAAGCTCCAAAACTTTTGCGGCTAAATATGGAACTGATAAAGATCTATTCTAAATGGCCAATGATCTGTCAAGGTAATGATCCCATTAAATCAGGAGCAAATTTCTGATTTTCATATTTGTAGATCCAAGACATTTATCACACAGCTAGACATCCAACCACATCTTGATTCATCATCTATTCTAGGTACAATTCAGTTCCATCGTATCTATTAAATAATTACAGCCATCAAAGCATCTATATATACAGACCTGGGAATTTAGGAAGTAATAGAAAATCATTGAAGAATAGAGAGAAAAGGATATATTACTACATTTTTGTAATACAAAACATTTTATCAATGAAATAGCCATTTTTGTTTTGAAAGCAAATTAAATTATTCAATCCTATTTCTAGGCGGAGCAAGGGCCCACTCCTCCAAAGAACCAAGATCTTCATTTTTGGTCAGTATTTATATTTTATTCACAAAAGCAAATAGGTAACTCTGTTAAATTTATAAATGCTTCCAACTCCTTAAAGTTAAAATTTGTTCCTACAGGTGTTTTAGATTAAATTCTCATTTCTTTACAATCATTTTCCAGCAATCTATTTCATTCTACAAAAGTGTGATTATTTTCAGCAATTTATTTTATTCTACAAAAGTGTGTTTATTTCCAGCAATCTATTTCATTCTACAAAAATGTTTTTATTTCCAGTAATCTATTTTATTCTGCAAAAGTGTGTTTATTTCCAGCAATCTATTTCATTCTGTAAAAGTGTGTTTATTTCTAGTGATCTATTTCATTTCTGCAACGTGTGTCTACTTCTGACAAATTCACATAGTTTGATTCCAATAAGGTTTTAACCAAGAAGTCCTCAAGACATTAAAAATCTCCCAAAACAAAAAGAAAAAAAAACAAATACCTACAAACAATTACTAAATCTCTACGATTCTTCTTGTTGCATATAGCTTTAGACACAGCTCTGATTAAATATGACATCAACAAAAAGTTGATTAAATGAAGGGAATGATGACACCCATCATTTTTGGTGCCATTTCTAGGGACTCACTAGTTGGAATTTTCTAATTACGTATCAACAAGAGAAACAATCATTCATTTAGTAATTAAAGAAATTTTACCTAATTTATGAGTAGACCACGAGACTCCAAGGGTAGATTTCTCCACAAAATATTTGAACAAGAATTTCCATCATCCTCTAGTTTAAGAAAGGATGTTGAACAAGAATTGGAGGCACCATTATCTCCTACAAGACAAGAAGCAAAATTTCCATTTTTGGAATTTTTGGATCAGTCACCAGAACCAAGTAGAACCTTAGGGAGGAGGATTATTTTTCAAGATATATTGAGGGAAAGTTTTGATTCTCAATTGAGTAGTCAACCTTTTACTCTTGACTTTTCACCATCCCTAAAATAGACCACATACCACATTGACTAGGAGAAGGGACTAGAAAATACTAGAGAGATGGCACGAGAAGCTGGAAGAGACCCTTAGAGAACTTTTACTTATCCCATTCAGATTGAGGATGATGAAACCACTATGAAAAATATTTCACCTACACACTTGCCCACATTTAGAGGAATATCATCTAAGGATCCTGACCAATTTCTATTTGAGTTTAAAGTACTATGTCAGACTTATGATTACAAGACAGATAATCAAAAACTGAAGTTGTTTCTATCTACTCTGAAGGATGCAACAATGAGGTGGTTTATGGGATTAACATCTAATTCTATTACCAATTGGGAACAAATGGAAACTGTCTTCCTAGACAAATATCAAGATTATTGTAGAGGAAAAAATCAAAAAGAAGAATTTTTCAAAATCAAACAGGAAGAAGATGAAAATATGGAAGATTATTTGGATAGATTCCTCTTTGTGGGTAAAATATGTGGATTTATCCTTCAATAAGATTTAAGTAAAACCATTTTTCTCAAAGGTCTAGATGATGAATCTAGGGAAACCCTTGATTTAATTGGTGGAGGAAACATCACTCAATTAAGAATAGACAAAATCATAGAAATTTGTAGAAACTATTCAAGGACAAGGGGTGGACTTAGACAAGGGAAATGATTAAAAATTTGAATCCAAATATGAAAAAATTGATGGATGAATTGACAAACTTTAAAACAAACATATTAGTTCAATTAACCTCCACCATGGATGGATTACAAGCTAAATCAAATGCCCAACTTGAACCATTAGCCATGTATTGTCCTAGATGCAGGAAGAAGCATGCAATAAAGGAATGTCCTTTGGATAAAATAGAAGTATGTCTTGTCTATGAATCTAAAGAACATGATACACTTATTCTCTTCTTCCATTCATAAAAAATTAGCTCAAATAAACCAATACATCATCCACCATAAAAGAATTAAATTTTGTTCAAAGATAACCTAACCAAGGACAGTTTATGCCAAGACCAACTCCTAAACCCTGGATGATGCCATGGGTAGCTCAAATAGTACCACAAAGTTGGGGACAGCCACCTTGGGCCCCTCAACCCACATGGCATCCACAGGATTGGGCAAGTCAATCTTGGTATACTCAAGGACATCAACAACCTTGGGCTGGTCAAGGAAATCCTTATGCTTGGCCACAACCTAGGTAGGGCCCTAATAATTATGTGCAAGGGAAGACATATCCAAATCAAGACCAACAAGCCATAATGGGACCTCCAGCACAAAATCCATAGGTTGAAAACATAATCTAAACACAAATGCCAGCACAACCAATAGCAAATCCAAGAAACAAGTAAATAACTCTTGTATACGAAATAGAACCATCAAAATCAGTTGATTTAAATATAATGGATTGTAAAAACATTTAAACTAGATCTGGCAAAATAGTTAGCAATCCACTTGTTATAATCACTGAGATGACAGAAGAAGCTAAAACCCCTAGCACAGTTACACTTAAGGAAGATGACAAAGAAAAAGATAAGGAACCAGAAAGAAATTCTACTAAGATTCCATTTCCAGAAAGACTTAAAGAAACCATAGAACTTAAGGAATTTGATTTGGTGCAGGAACTAAGAAGATTGAATATTGAAATACCATTGTTACAAGCAAATAAGGATATTCCAGAGTTGAACAAGTTAATCAAACTGTTATGTTTTAAAAAACTTGGAAGAAAGAAGCCGTACCCCAGGACTATTCAGGTAGACGGGAAACTTGTTGATTTATTAGTAGGAAAACTCCTACTACCCAAATATGGAGATCCTGGAAGCCCTATTATTTATGTTTCTATAGGGAATAAGGATACACATAATGTTTTGATTGATTTGGGCACAAATATCAATGTAATGATAGTGAACACTTTGAAAACATTACCATTAATAGGCATACAACCTACTAATACCATATTGCAGATGGAAAATCAGTCTATAGCAAAACCAGAAAGAGTTATTGAAGATGTGGTAGTAATGGTGGAATCATGGGAATATCCAGTCGACTTCCTTATCTTATAGCCAAAGGTAAAACACTTGGTTATCCCATTATTTTGGGGAGACCATGGTTAGCTACAGTTGCAACCTTAATTGATTGTAGGTCAGGTGATATGACTATTTCAAATGGTAAGAATTCTAAGCAAATTTTATTATATTCCTCTGCACAACCTTTTATTAATAATCAAGCAAAATTATGGGTTGATAATCCTGATATTAATGAGCAAAATCTATCTTCTTTGGCTATGATAACATTTTAAGATCATGTACGAGAAATAGATGATATGGTTAATCCTTCATTAAATGAACATCAATCATTATTGGAGTAGTCAAGATTAGTTTTGGAACATGTAGAATGTATTCTGGAACCATCGCGATTAGTTCTAAAACCACACCAATTCTCTGCAAATGAAGATAATTTCACTCTAGAAGAATGCAATTTTTCTTGGTGAGATGAAGGATCTGTAGCTTAAGCTTTACAAATATCAAGAGATGGTGAAGAATTTTTGGAAAATATCAGTAGCAAGGAGTTTGACCTATGATAAGATAAGTATCATAACTCTTCATGTTGTCCTTTATCCAACATTCTACCTCTAGGAACTTTTGAAGATGTTGCTACATATCATATGTTGTTGCCACATGCCTGTCCACTAAACACCTTAATGGAATCCTTTCAACAAATCAGTTCATCATATCTTGGAACCAAATATGTTGAGATTCAACTAGGAAATTTTTTGAATATTAATAGCTAGTTAAAGAATAATGAAGAAGTCAAACTGTTTGATGTTCTAAAGGATCATACTAAATCTTTTGCTTGGGACTATAGAGATATGAAGGGAATTCATCCAAGTATCTGCACCCATCACATTTATATTAAAAGCATTAGACTAGTTAGGCAATTTCAGAGAAGGATTAATCTAGCCTTAAGGGATATAGTTTAACAAGAAATTGAAAAACTATTACAAGTAGGTTTTATCTACCCTATCTCAGATAGCTAGTGGGTGTCTCCTCTTGTAATTGTCCCTAAAAAGAATTTAAAATGGAGAATTTGTGTTGACTATAGGGAACTAAACAAAGCCACATTGAGAGATTATTTTCTCTTACCATTCATAGATCAAGTCTTAAACAACCTTTTAGGTAAATAGGGACTTTTCCTTCTTGGATAGATTTAGTGGATGCAATCAAATTAGAGTTGCTACTAAGAATCAGGACAAAACTACATTTACTTGTCCATGGGGTACCTTTGCTTATAGGGTATTTCAATTTGGACTATGTAATGCTCCAGCAACCTTTCAAAGAGCTGTATTAGCAATTTTTTCAGACCTAACAAATGACTGTGTGGAGGTATACATGGATGACTTTACTGTGTATGGAGATACATTTGATGATGCCTTAATAAATTTGGATAGAGTATTAACAAGATGTGAATAACATCACTTGTCTCTTAGTCATGATAAATTTTTGATGATGGTTGATGAAGGGATTTTATTAGGGCACCATATTTCAAAAAGAGGAATTCAGTTTGACCAAAACAAAATCAAGATTATTTCAGACTTGCCTATTCCTCAAACTCCCACAGATATCAAATAATTTTTAGGACATGTTGGATACTATAGGTGCTTTATCAAGGATTTTAGTAAAATTGCTGCCCCCATGTTTAAATTTCTTACCAAGTACTATGAATTTCTTTGGGATGAACAGTGTCAACATGCTTTTAAAGAAATTAAAGAGAAATTAGTAACTGCCCCAATATTGCAAGGACCTAATTGGGAGAAACCTTTTCACATCCAAACTGATACCTCAAATACCTTAATTAGTGCATTTTTAGGATAGAAAGATGAAGAAGGAAGAATGTATGTTATTTACTATCTTAGTAAAAATCTTACTCCCACTGAAAGAAATTACACTACCACTAAAAAAGAATTTATGGCTGTGATCTATGCAATCAATAAATTTAGACATTACATTATAGGGTATAAAATATTTGTACATACAGATCACTCAACAATTAAATATTTAATGAAAAAACCAGTGGTTGGAGGTAGAATAATTAGATGGTTATTACTTCTACAAGAATTTGATATTACCATTGTGGACAATCCAGACAAATCTAATGTGGTAGCTGATTTCTTGTCAAGATTGACCACTACAGGGGAGTAGAATCCAGTCAAAGATAACTTTCCAGATTAACAATTATTTGTTATTTCAGATAAGACACCATGGTTTGTTGACATGGCAAATTATCTTGCAACAGGGAAGTTTCCTCCTTTCACTAAAAAAGAATAAAAAAATAAATCAAAACAAGTGCATAGTTCAAATGGTTAAAATAAATGCTATTTAAATGTGGTCCTGATTTGGTTTTACGCAGGTGTGTGAGAGAAGATGAAATCTTTGACATCCTTTGGGCATGTCATGATGAACCAAGTCGAGGACATTATTCAGTGAAAAAATAGCTCACAAGATACTTGGCACTAGTTACTATTGGTCATCTATGTACAAAGATGTGAAGAGATATATCAGGCGGTGTAATCCTTGTCAAAGAATGGGACAGCCAACCATTACCAATGAAATGCCTCTACAACCACAAGTAGTGATTGAACCATTTGAGAGATGGGGATTGGATTTTGTTGGACCCTTTAATCCTCCTTCACAGGGAAAAGAGCACATTCTTGTGTGTATTGATTATGTAACAAAATGGGTAGAA
This sequence comes from Torreya grandis, assembly GCA_037957365.1. Classification (NCBI taxonomy): domain Eukaryota; kingdom Viridiplantae; phylum Streptophyta; class Pinopsida; order Cupressales; family Taxaceae; genus Torreya; species Torreya grandis. The sequence continues at coordinate 674,472 of JARHVA010007110.1, read as the reverse complement.
GTGCAGGCTTTAACAAATGTCACTAAAGAAGCAGTTGCTAATTTCCTTTAGCACAAAATTATGGTAAATTTTGGAGCACCAAGAAGCTTAGTTTTAGACTAGGGACCACAATTTATGTCTAATATGATCCAGGCCTTCACAATGTATTATCAGATCAATCATAAGAAGTCATCTCCCTATCACCCGCAAGCAAATGGACAAGTTGAAGTAACAAATAGAGAATTAGAAAACATCCTCACTAAAATAGTTGAAGCTAAAAAAAGAGATTGGGTAAAAAAGACTACCTGAATCTATCTGGGCTTACAATACAACTTGGAAAACCATAACAGGGTTTTCACCATATGAGTTAGTCTATGGGAAACTGCCCTTATTACCTATTGAGTTTGAACTACAGACATTGAGGACAGCAGCTAAGGTGGGAATTGAATTAGATGTAGCTCAAAAGGAGCGAATCCTTCAACTCAATGAATTGGATGAATTCAGAATGGAAGCACTTCACCAGACAGAGATAATCTAAGGTTAAAGGAAGTAATGACATGATTCACATATCAAGGAAAGACAATTCAAAGTTGGAGACTGGGCATTGCTATTTGACTCTAAGTACCAACAATTCAAAGGCAAATTAAGAACCAGATGGTTGGGACCTTATCAGATCAAGCAGATATTTGACAATGGTTCTATCTAGTTACTTCCCATTGATGGCAGCAGAAGTTTTAGCTTGTTCTAGCTTGTGTCCATTATTTAGGTGATAATTACTTTTCATAGGGTAATTATAGGTTTTAAATGTTCATCATGGTCTTATATGAGGTCTAGTCATAGTTTTAGGGTCATAAAATATGATTTAAACCTTCGTCACATTTTATCTTTTTTCTCAATGTCATTTTATGCCACCTTTTGGCCATTTCGATGAATTGTATAGTTTTACACAAAAGAAAAAATGTTTCAATATGTAATATAATGTAATAAATGTTAGATAATGACAAAGGAAGGCTTTTAAATTTAAATGTTGTATGTTCAATGTAGATACAAGAAGATCAACTATAGAAAGGGTAGTTTTAGATGTTGTACGAACTGAGGTGACCCATATGGCACATGTGAAGGATTCAAGAGGATTTGATTCCATCTTAATAGGTAATTTATAGGCTCAAATAACTTCAATATATCCAAAATTTACAAAAAATAGTCTCTCTCCTATTGCTCCCTTAGATAGGTCAAGAAGAGAAAATAGTTTTTAGTTTGGTATAGACAGGGTAAGAAGAATTGAAGTGAATGTACTTTATGGATGTTAGGGTTCCCTATGTACTTCCATTTTAGGGTCATGGTTTCAAGGTTGGTTGTATATGTTGTATGAACAATCACTAATTTTTTAACACCTCCAAACTACATAGGAAGCCTCCTACTAAGGATGAATTCTTGAAGTAGATTGAAGCAAACAAAGAATTTGATCTTATAGAAGAATCCAGTTCTTCCAAAATGATCAAATAATCAGATGAAAAGATCTAGAATAAAGGGAAGAGGATGAAAACTATTAAATGGTGTTCTCTTCAAAAAAAAAAAAAAGGATCAATTGAAAAATAGTGATGGTGGTTGACCTTCTCAATTAAATGGCTAATTTAATTTTTTTTTTTTATATTCTAGCTATTTTTTCTAACCATTTTTTAGGAATGATGAGTCATCATGACAGAGGGATTACACCATCAAGGATAGTAATTATGTTTTTAACTTGTTAAAGGTTAAATTGAAAGTTTGAATGTGTGATTAGACTTAATTTAAAAGATTAGTATGATGAGTCATCTATTATACAACATGGTTAAATGTGAAAATTTATGAGAATGATATTGATGATGGAATGAGTTGGTGGATAGTCATAAAGAATCATTCTTATTATTGCATCAACAAAGTAAAAGCTAGCTACAAAAAAAATTTAAAAGAGATACAGCGAATTACCTCTGTCAATTCCACAGCTGAATGCAGTAGTTCCACAGTTAAAATCACTAAGTTCCATAGCTGAGTATAGTAATTTTGCTACCGAATTTGCTAGATCAACAATTGAATCCGCTAGTTCCGCAGCCAAGATCATCAGTTCCACCAATAAGAGAAGTAATCTTTAGCTAACCTATGTAAGATTCAAGAAGAACGAATCATGGGAATCAATAAGAAGTCAGAACCAGAAAATGATACCCAACTCCTTGCAGATGAAGAAGTAGCAACTATATTTCAACATGCAGGATGGCTGAAATTCTGAGGAAATTTCTCAAATATAACAATGAACTAGTAAGAGAATTTGTTATCAATTTAGAATAAATAAGAACAAAACTAGCAGATTAAACAAGCTCTATTTTTGTCTAGAGTATAACTCATTATCAAGGAAAAGGATGAGGAATTGAACTTCCTCAAACTCAAATTAGAACAGAAAGAAATGCTCCTTAAAGAATTAACAAACTAGTTCATAACCAAGAATGAGGAATTGGCAGAGATTAAAAGGCAACTGATGGAGAACAAAGAAAAATGTACAATATAGACCTCTATGTCAATAGTCTCTGCACAGACTAAATTGACTTATCTGCCACTCAAGCAGTTATGAGATGATACATGTAGAGAACTCAGTGTAATCAAGGCATCTAATATAGACTTGAAAGGCAAACTAGTGGAAGAAGAGAAAGTAAGGAAGGAATGGGAAGACAAATTTTACAAGGAGGAAAATGATAAGTATAAATGTCTTGTGAAAATGCAAATATTTTGTATGATGAGTGAGAAACTACTTGTGTGTAGAAAACCTTCTCCTATTTATAGTATGTTTTTAGAGGAATAATTCATTCACTAGTAGTTGGCAAGCATAGCATGTGGCCTTCCACATGAAATAAAAGATGAAGTTGATTTCTTGACCACCTACTCCTTAGCCAATATAGAATAGAAAAACCTTCTTTGTGAATTTTACTTCTGCAATTTTATGCTAGAAAGAAATATAGGTTTTATGATCAATTTATATGTAGGAGAAAGCTAGCTTAACACATTTCTCTCTATTCTTTAAAATCAAATTACATGGAAAGAAAAGGAGTCAGAGCATTAGTTAAAGGCTAGTTCATCTGGTTTCTGTATGAGAATTCATTATGGTAACCCACTCACCTTTGCTACACATTTCCAATCCCATGCATTTAATGACAAATTTAGGGGACCTTATCTTTTCAATTTACAATAAAGCATGGATGTCTTCACCTCTTATGAGAAGGCAAATTTTTATAATATCTATGATGTATGTTTAAAAACATGGGAATATCTTCCAGTGGCATTGAAAAGAAGGGAAGTAATATCCCCTTCAAATTTGATCTAGAGTCTAGAAAGGGCAAAAGCTTTATGCACAATAATTCCTCAGATCAATGAAACTCCCCTATACATATAGATAGGCATGTAGACAAGTCCACCTCCACTTCTCACTCCCATATCTCTTTGGCAAAATAGAGAACTTTAAAATCACACTCAATTTGTGGAATGGAAAAGAAAAGTAGAAGTAGGAGCTAGGTGTAGTACCTCTGGATCAAAGCATTAGGATATTTAGTTCCAGCCATTTGATCTAAGCAATTAAATGGAATGCAGGATATACAATCCTGAATTTGAAGAGTGAAGTTTGTAAAGGGACTTACAAATAAGTAAGTATGGGGGAAATGATGAGGCTAGGATATGCCCAATAAATGTATAATAAATGACCTTATCTTACTCTCTTTTTCTATTAAGTTTGATTGCATTTTGTAACTTTTATTTTGATTTGAGATGAGTTAGGATGTAATTATCCATCTTTTGTTGATTGTGATTCTAATGTTTAAAAACCTATAATTCCTAATAAGTGTGTTGTAAAATTCAAGTTTTGCAATAAAATAGGTCATCATTAGGCTAAAGAACAAATATGAAGTGGATTGCATGTTTTTGGAAGCATTGGAATCAATTCAGCTTAGTTCCAAAATTCCACCATACTATTTTAAGTTGTCACATTTTTAGACTTAGCTCTGGGACTCTATATTTAAGCTCCAAAATTATCTGAATTAGCTCTGATACTCCTATAGATAAGCTCTAAAACTTTCACATCTAGATATGGAACTGATAAGGATCTATTCCAAACGATCGATGATCTGTCAGGTCAATGATCCCATTAAATCAGGAGCAGATTCCTAATTTCTATATTTAAAGATACAAGACATTTATCACATAGCTAGACGTCTAGCCACATCTTGATTCAGCATCTATTCTAGGAATGATTCAATTCCATCGTATCTATGAAATAATTATAGCCATCAAAGAATCTATATATACAGACCTGGGAATTTAGGAAGTAATAGAAAATCATTGAAGAATAGAGAGAAAAAGATAGATTAGTACATTTTTGTAATATAAAATATTTTATCAATGAAATAGCCATTTTTATTTTGAAAGGAAGTTAAATTGTTAAATTATGTTTCTAGGCAGAGCAAGGGCCCACTCCTCCAAAGAACCAAGATCTTCATTTTTGGTCAGTATTTATATTTTATTTGCAAAAGCAAATAGGTAACTCTGTTAAATTTATAAATGCTTCCAACTCCTTAAAGTTAAAATTTGTTATAAATTTATTCTTGCAGGTGTTTTAGATTAAATTCTCATTTCTTTGCAATCATTTTCTAGCAATCTATTTCATTATACAAAAGTGTGATTATTTCCAGCAATCTATTTTAATCTACAAAAGTGTGTTTATTTCCAGCAATCTATTTCATTTTGCAAAAGTGTGTTTATTTCCAGCAATCTATTTTATTCTGCAAAAGTGTGTTTATTTCCAGCAATCTATTTCATTTTGCAAAAGTGTGTTTATTTCCAGTGAACTATTCATTTCTGCAACGTGTGTCTACTTCCAGCAAATTCACATAGTTTGATTCCAATAAGGTTTTAACCAAGAAGTTATCAAGACATTAAAAATCCCCTAAAACAAAAAGAAAAAAATACAAATACCTAGAATCAATTAATAAATCGCTACGATTCTTCTTGTTGCATATAGCTTTAGACACAACCCTGGTTAAATATGGCATCAACAAAAAGTTGATTAAATGAAGGGAATGATGACACCCATCAGGTTCAAAAGCCTTTACCATCGAGATTCATAAAAATTGGACCACGGTAGTATAAAATGTGTTCAAGGTAAGATAAAAGGGTGGGATAAAATTATGACAGCACAAGTTACCCCCAAGTCAGGGGTCTTATAGATAATAGTTCAAAGTTGTTCATGTGTAGAACCTTTTAAGGTGTATGAGGTTCATGGAATCTGAAATTTCTTCACCATTAGGTTTAGCCAATCAGTATGCTTTTGATCCATAGTTTGCTATGACAATATATGGTCCTAGCCAATTAGGCTAAAACTTGCCTTTCTTTTTAGGTTTAACATTCATGTTCTTCTGGTTCTCTTTCAAAACTAAGTCACCAAACTCAAATTCTTGAGGGAGAATGCATTTTTTGTAGCTTCTCCATAATCTATTCTGATAGGATTACAAGTTTTTTAGGGCAGTCATATGCTTACCATCAAGAAGTTTTATTTCTTGCAGTCATGAGGCTCTATAGTCTTCATCATCTTCTATGTGTTCTAGTGATATTCTTAATGATGGGATCTCAATCTCGATTAGAATGATAGCTTCAGTGCCAAAAACAAGAGAGTATGGAATAGCTCCAACTGGGATGTGATGATTGGTTTTATAAGCCCAAAGGGTAGGAAAGAGTTGTAAATGTCAATTATGGTCAACATCATTGACAATATTTTTTAAGATGGATAGAATGGTTTTATTTGATGCCTCAGCTTATCCATTGCTTTGTAGGTTATATGGAGTGGATTTCTTATGCTTGATCTTGAATTTTGCACAAATAGATTTCACATCTTGGTTCACAAAGGATCATCATTATACAGGCTAGGATGTCATATTGATAGATGATATGGTAATGAATGAATTTGGTTATTTGTTTCTCAGTAATATATGTGAGAGGAATGGCCTCAATCCACTTGTTAAATTACTCAGTTACAATCAAAATGTGTTTATGGCCATCTCAATATGTTGGGTTAATTTTGTTAATGAGATCGAGATCCCATGTTGAGAATGATTATGGTGTTGTAATCAGCTACAATGGTAAAGAAGTTGTATGTATCAAGTTACCATACTGTTGATAAGGAAAAAAATTCTTTACATAATTACAAGCATCCATCTCTATTTGGGACCAATAATACCCTATTTTGAGAGGTTTCTTTTACTACACCATTAGTATGGGCCCCACACATTCCTTCATGAACCTCCTTTAGTGCCATCTTGGATTTTCCCAAAGATAAACAACCAAGAAGCCTTCCATTATAGCCTTTTTGATAAAGTGTGTTTCCAAGGAGGATATAACATGTTAAGAAATGAAGGAATAGTTTTTTTTTGGTTATTATAAAGGTTGGTAGGAAACACATGGCTATGGAAATAGTTATAAAAATCTTGGTACCATGGTAACTCAGGTGAGGGATTAGGATAAAAAATGGTGCATATCCTCTTTGAATCTAATAGAATAGGTGTTGATTGAAGAAGATTTTCATTCAAGAATTGACACTCTTTAGCACTGTCATGCATTTGAATCATGGAACTAATTTTTTCCATGGCATCGGTAGATCTATTGTTGACTCATGTAACTTGCTCAAATTGTAGAGATTTAAAATGTGTTTTAAGGTTATCAATAATTTACTTGTAAGGAACAAGCTTATCATCTCTTGTTTGATACTGATTAGTTTTCTGATTTATGATTAGCTATGAATCTCCATAAACCTTTAAGCTTTTAATATCCCACTATATGACAATATAGAGTCTTATAACTAATGCCTCATATTCAGCCATATTATTTGTACACTAAAATTGTATATGGAAGGCTTTGGGGATCGAATCCCCCTATGTCATGAACAATAATATGCTAGATCTAGACCCTTGGGATGTGAAGGATCCATCAAAATAGAGCATCCACTATTCAGGTTCTTGTGTTTCTTATTCTATAATCATGATAAAATCATCTAGAAGGTCAAAGTTGAGAGGTTGAGTGGTCTTAATAGGAGCTTCCATAAGTTGGTTTGCAAGAACTTGTCCTTTGATTGCCTTTTGATTATAGTATTCAATATAAAACTCACTGAGGAGCATAATCCATTTAGCTATGAGTCCTTGAAGAGATGCTTTAGATAAAAGGAACTTAAGAGGATCTACCTTGGTGATAACAATAGTTTTGTTATTTAGCATATAATGTCATAATTTCTGAGTGGCAAACACCATAGCTAAACATGCCTTCTCAATAGGCATATAATTATGTTCATAGACTACCAAATGTGGCTTAAATAATAAACCACATGTTCCTTACCATGATCATCATGCTGAGCCAAAAGTGCCCCTAGTGCATTTATCATGGATGATATATAAAGAAGCAGTGGCCTTCCTTGTGTCAGAGGTCATAAAACTAGTGGATTGGCCAAGTATGTTTTAAGCTTTGAAAATGTTATCTAACAATATTCATCCCACTAAAATGTTACCCATTTCTTTAAGAGATGGGTAAATGGGTGGCACTTATCTACCAATTGATAAATGAACCTGTGTATAGACTGGACCTTTCCTTGTAAATCTCACAACTATTTGAGATTATTTGGTGGAGGCATTTCCATAATAGTGATGACCTTTGTAGGGTCGACTTAAATCCCTTGTTGTGATACAATGAACCCTAAAAAATTTTCTTGATGTGACTCGAAAGACATATTTCTTAAGATTCAAGTGAACTTTATATCCATGAAGCCTCTCAAATATTCTTCATAGAATGCCAAGGTGTCCCACTCTTATTCTTGATTTTGCTAGTATATCATCAACATAGTTCTCGACAATGTCATGCATCATGTCATGGAAGATGATAGTCATTACACACTGATATGTGGCTCCAACATTCTTCAAATCAAATGGCATGACTTGGTAGTAGAATGTCCCCCATGAAGTGGTGAACATGGTCTTATGCTAATCTTTAGGGGCTATCTTGATTTTATTGTAATTGGAAAATCCATCCGTTAAGGATACCATCTCATACCCATTAGTTGAGTCGATAATCATGTCGATGTTGGGCAGAGGAAACTCCTCTTTGAGGTATGCTTTGTTGATATCACAAAAATCAATATAAACACGTATGCTTGGGGTCTTTTTACTTACTGGCACTATGTTAAAAATCCATTCAGATCAGTCCAGTGGTCTAATAAAATTGGCTCCTAACAACTTTTCTAACTCGACCTTAACTAAAAGAGTGATACATGGATGTATCTTTCTCAACTTTTGCTTGACTGGTTTAGCATTACGGTGAAAAACAAGATGATGCACAACTAAATCTGGATCCAGGCCTGGCATGTTAGAATATGCCCATGCAAATATGTCTATATAATCCTTAATAATGGATATAATATGCTCACATTATGCTTCAGTAAGGGAAGCTCCAAGATAAACAATTTTGGGATCTTGATGGATTCCCAAATTCACTTCTATTTTACCCTCCATAAGGAGTGTAGATCCGTCTTCTAGAATTATAGGCAATGTATGGTCATGATCATCTTATTCTGTTATATCTTCTTGGTGTTCCTCCCAAAGATCTAGATAATATGAAGAATCAAAATCTGCTTTCTCAGGTAAAGGCCAATTGGAAAAAACTTCTAGAAACTCAAGAGCAAGATGCTCAACTATTTGATGTTGTTTTGAAGAGATGTTTCTACTAGTTATGGAACTTGGGCTAGATGGGCTTTCTATGTCTTGAGGGGATGAGAAAACTTTCCCACTTGGGAGCACCTAAAATAGGTTTTCACTCAAAGGCTTATCTTTTTCTTTACTTTTTCCCTAATCAACAAGTGCCTCAAAGAGGTTTTCACCTGAAGATCTCAATGTTTGTTCTTTATTATGACCAAGAAAGTTTGCCTGCTCTCCAAAGTAGGCAGAAGAATCTAATGAAAAATCAAAACCCTGCTTATGATCACCAATGGGCAATGCATCTCATAGGCCCATGTATTCTACAATCAATTCTTCATTTTGGAACTTATCGAGGAATATGATTGAATTTTTTTGATCCCAATCTATGAGTTCAGGATGGCAAAGGCATAGGTTACAGTGATGGTTTGATTCAGGATGGGAAGCACCAATGGTAAAGATATAATGTCTTACTTCAGGATGGGAAACACCACTAGAATGGGTTTTTACTTCAAGATGGGAAGCTCCAATAGGTGTTATGGTCAATATGGCATTTGAATCAAACAAATATAAATCAACAAGCTCATCAAAAAGGCTATAATGGGACATTGTGTCACTGTTAGGAGTCTCATTACTAGTCACTTTGGAAGAGTCACTACCAAATGTTATGATGTCATCCTCTAGTGGTTAAAATTAGAGACCATGATTCCAGTTGATAACTCCAGCTGATAAGGGTTCTAAAATTCCTTGTGCTTATGGGCCAAGGCCTTTCCCTATATAATCAAGATGATCCATTATCCTATTAGGGATATGATACTTTGGATTCTAAAAACAATCTGCAAGGCCTTTAAAATATAACCAATATCCCTTGGTAAAAGCCTCTCGATCTTTCTTTGGTGTAATTACAGGTACAAAAACCACAAGAGGTCTTGGTTACTTTTTATTTGGTTTCCAAATATGATTAGGTCTATTAGGAGTTTGGGAAGTTTTAGGCTTACCAAATGTTTTATGGGATTTTGGTAATTTTTCAATATAGAGGACATCCTTTAGATGGTACGTAAAAATTCTAGTGTCTTTAATAATCACCTATTTGGCTAGAGTTGTAGGAAATGGATCAGTTGAAGTGGAGGCTAGATCACCAGGGTTTATATAATTAGATGGAAATGGATGAGAAATGATAGATTTGTTCTTCTTTGAAATGAATTTAGAACCTAGGCAATAGTTATAATTATGAAACTCTACTTTAAGATGTTTGTAGTATTAGTATAGCTACTAATTGGTGGGAATAGTAACCTTGATCCCACTGTGGGGAAACTTAAGGCATTAGTGAAGAGTAAATGGAACTGCTTGTAATTCATGGATCTAAGGATGACCAAGAATTATGTTATAAGGAAGCTCAATATACATAATATGGAATAATGTGTGATGAGAAATAGACCCAACCATGACTGGCAACCAAATTTTATGAGATGACTCCCTCTAGGTGTTTTTGTAAGCCTTAATTGTAATAGTTTTTGGCTGAATGTCTTTATCCATGTAACCTAATCATCACACTAATTTAAGAGATATGATGTTCAGCCCTGAACCATTATCTATAAGAACTTGCTTGAACTTGTGATCTATAATGATTATCTTAATGTATAGTGGGTTATTGTGGTTAGGGCCAAGGGTGGACATGTCCTTTTGATCAAATGTGATTTGCTGAAATGAAAATAAATGTCCAACTAAGTTTTGGAACTAATCAAGGTTTATATCATTAGGCACAATAGACTCTTGTAAAAGTTTGTTGAAGATGGTTCTATGGACATCTGATGTCTACAAGAGTTCTAATATGTAAATTTGTGTAGGGGTTTTATCTAATTGATATGTTAGACTATAAGGTCTTTAAACTATGGATTGAACTAGTTTAGTGTTTATTGGGATAGTATTTGGCTTTAGAACCATTGGCACAATGTTCTTATTAGGTTTATAGAAATAAATGGGTGAAGGGCCCTGAATGGTAATTCATGGGCATCTAGTTGTGACTGCATAACCTAGAGGTGTCAAGGAGTCATTATAATTAGAAGAGCAAGGCAAAGGGCCTTGGATGGTGATCTATGGGCAATTAACAGTATTGTGATAATTTTGGGTCAATCAGGAGCCTTTATAATTAGAATAATGGTACTATTGTTCAAGATTAGTAACCTATGCAAATGGATTAGTAACATGATGATGTAAACTCGACATGGTATTACTAAGGGGAGAGGGTACTGACCCTATAATTATGGGTCTCATGTTGCGAGGAACACGAGATTGGCCACATGGCATTAAAGTAATAGTGGCAATGTGGGTTGAAAAAATGCATCCCATAGTGTTAATGTAGTTGTAAGGTACATTGTTATAAGCCACATTATTAGTGTGGTCATTATTATCTAAATTATGCTCATTACAATTTTGACCTTGTTATTGGTTTTGATTCGACCTCTATCCTTGATTGTGACCATTTTGATTGTTTCTTGGTGGTGGTGGTGGATCATATCGAGGAAAGGGGTCTTTGTAGATTCCCATATCCTAATTTGTGTCCTAATTAGGGGCCAACTTAATTTCCAACTCACCATTTTAAATAAATTCCTCAATAATATGTCATAATTGAATGTAATGATATGCACCATGACCAGCAACATGATGAAAGTTACACTATTCATTCTCTTTGTACCAGTCTAGTTTTGGCTGATCTTGAGGAAATGGCCTTGATACTGGCCATATAATTAAATTAGTTGCAATGAAATTTTGTAGCACTATTTCAACTAATTCTCCTAACTTGCTAAAGACTCTAAAATTGTTATGAAACATCCTTCATGGAAGTTATATTTACAAAGTAGGTAGTGGATTTGGGGGAGTTAATTTTACATTTAAAGGAGGTATAGCCTGTACCATTTGTACATGTCTTATTTTTGTCACCCCATTTCTGATCATGTTCTTATTTTTTCCAAATCCCTTAGGATTATCCTACATAACTATTTGAGCTTGTGATTTAGTCTGATTAGAGGCTTGACCTTGCACAAAAATCTTAACAAGGCCCTTAGCAATACCAACTTTCTCAATTTGCACTCCTTTGTCAATAATTTCTTCAAATGAGTTAGCACAAGCTAGCCATAGATTATGTACAACTTCAGGATGCAAATTCTATGAAAAGATATTAGCCAACTATTTATTCGATAAATTATGTTGAAATCAGCCTGCCAATGCTCTCCACCTTTGTAGATGTGTAGTGAAACTTTCACCATCACGATGCTTGGCTTTGCATAAGTCAATAATGGTCAATTCATGTTCTATGTTGTATGATAAATGGTTAATGAAGTTTTTTGATAAGTCATTCTAATCTACAATTGATCCCTTAGGTAGCTTAAGTAGCCAATCAAGAGCTTGTCTCGCTAAAATTTATGGAAATAGTCATAGTAAGTACTCACTACTATAAGCAACCTTTTAACACAAGATGAAGAATGCTTGTATGTGTTCATGTGGATCCCCTTTCCCTTTATACTTGTCAAATTTGGGTGCCTTAAAATGAGGTGGAAAGGGGTTTTGGAGAATAGATAAATCAAATGGATATGGACATATCTCATCGAATTTATACTTTTTGACTCTATTATTCATCTCTAATCTTTGGACAATTTCCTTCATATAATTCCATTCTTACATGTTTGGTGAATTTATGGATTGGATAAGATGTTGTTGGGATGGAATATACCCATGGTTTTGTTACTGTTAGGGTGGAATGTGCCCATGGTTTTATTGTTGTTGGGGTGGAATGTTCCCCTAGTTTTATTATTGTTGGGGTGGAATGTGCCCCTGGTTTTGTTTCTATTAGGGTGGAATGTGCCCCTAGTTTTGTTGTTATTGTTGGGGTGGAATGTGCCCCTAGTTTTGTGTGGATCTATAGGGAGTGTCTACCTTTTGATCCATGATGTGGTTCTGATTTGTTGTTTGACTTGAGAACATAGACCATTGATTCTTGGATTGTAAAACATTCCCTGAATCTAGTTGTTTCTCACTTTGTTGATTTTGGAAATTACTATGTTTATTTACTATTTAGGTTGGTTGAAAAGAACTAGCCAAATTTTCGTGAGGGGTTTCCTCAATTAGAATTGAATGTTTGTGTTTTTGAGGTTATGAAGTAACAAGAGGTTCTTGATGATTGAAGAATGTATGTTCTGTATCAAATGGAACACTTTTTAAGGTCTCTTATGAATTTAACTATTCATTTAGATTACCTTGATCCACTATGGTAATGTTCTCATCCAATACTTGTTGCATACTTTCAACCACATTTCCTTGTTCTTTCAAAGCTTTATTGTGAATTGAAGTGGCAATTAGGGAGTCAGTTAAGTCTATGACAAGTTGATCTACATATCATTTACTTATTATCTTGATCTTATCTAGAAGACCTAGATTTATGGGTTTTGACTCTATTTGTATTTCTTTGCCTTTGTTAGAGGAAGAAGGTATGTTCATTTGTGCAAAATCTTACTCTTGCCATTGTTGTTCTCCTTCTCTAACTAAGGTATGCAATTGTTCTATAGGAAAATCATAAGTTAGTCTAGCACCTAATTCTTTCAATCTAAGAAGGGCTTCATCTTGATATTTTTGGGGTTGACATCCATTGTAATCATCTTCCTATCTTACTATTGCAGGGATATCATCAAAAACAAGGTTATCTTGACCATCATAAAATTTCTCACCTTCATAACTAAGGCCATAGAGGCCCCACTAGGAGTGAACCTTTGAGTCATGTCTAAAAAGAGTTTATCTGTGTGTTTGACTAACTTTGGACCAATGTTTGACAACCAATCAAAGTATGCTTTGGCTCTCTCTTAAACAAATAACCAAGGTACCAATGAGACTATAAGGGAGGGTGGTTTGAAACCATGCACATTTTTAGAAGATTTGGTTCATGAGTTTACTCAACCTTTGGTAAAGTTAAAATCATATAGATCGAAAGAGAGTAAGGTAACTCAAAGACCCAAGGTGAAAACTAGCACACCAAAGCCAAGATCTTTGTGATACACCCACACTACAAAATCTAGCTTCAACTTCAACAAGTTGACCCTAGAAGTTTAGAGGAAATCTCTCTGGATTATGAAGAAGACAAAATGAACTAAGCAACTCAATATGTAAAAACATACGTGAATCACTAAGTATAAAGTTAGGACCCAATAGGCAGCACAACGTCACCACATGATTCTAGTAGGATAAAATATGTTCTAGGACCTAAAGCATGAGTGATACGCAAGATGACTTAAGTCTACCAAGATGATAATGTGATTTTGAGTCTTAATAAATGAACTTCAATCCAAATGAAAAATTGAACCCAAGTTAAAATAATCTTAGTGCACAAATGGTGAACCCACTTTGACACACCAACCCTTAGAACTCAGAAAGGTTCATTTTCGAATGTGGATTATAAATGAAGGATTTAAAAAAAATGGGTTAAATATCTAGACTCAATTAGGCAACATGACTACGTCAAAGTGGATGACATGACACAAATCTTTTAATAAAAATTTGAACAAAGAAAAGATGAATTTTCAATTTGGACAGCGTAATGCCTCTCTTGTTCAAGAAAATTGAGGATAATGTGTTTTGGTTAAGTTCATTGATTTATTAATAACTAGTTTTAGACACAAATCAAGACCAAATAAGCTAATGACAAAAAATAAACATCTTAAGTATAAACTGATAAGGTACAACAAAGTGGTGTCTACTAAACTAGTAAGGTTTTGATCATTCTAGGGGAATCAATTACACAATGACTTTCACGTCAAATGATGAAAAATACAAGCACAAAAATTGGGTGACTATGGTATTGGCTAGTTATAAAAAGGTCTAGTCCTTTTTACAACCACTACATCTTGTTGTTTGCTCAGTGTAGTGTGATGTCCAAATGCAAATGCGTCCCATGTGCAACTCTAAATGAGTCAAATTAAGTCAATGTTGGGAGGTGAAACCCTGGGATAGCTTCCTTAAATAACTCATGGGAGGTAATGATGTTCCCCTCATAAGCCAAGTTTTCATGAATATAAACAAAACATTAAATATAAAGACTTTAGGGTCATTTTCAAGATCACCCAAACTTTGATGAGTTTTTAGGGAGTACTTTAGATGACATTATTTCTAAGCTTTAGACTAGGCTACTTGTAATAGGAATGACACTTTTAATTCTAAGGGTTCCCTATTGGGGACAAATAAAAGAGCATACACGCAACATTCCTCTTTTTTCCAAACAAAAATTTAATTTAAACAAATATTGTAAACAAAAATTGACAAGTGTGTTCAATTTTATATCCAAAATGAAATATTTTGTGGTGTTCATTTGACCCCTTGGTCTTAGTTGTAAACTTTGAAAACATTCACCAAAAACAAGATTCCTAATTGATTTTTAAGCATGCAAAGGTGATTTAAACTTTTTTTGAACAAATATCAAACTTAGTCCTATAGCAAAATTGTTAGCATGTCCTTTAGCTTTGAAGCCTTTTTTAGCTTGGAACAATAAACTTTGAAAAATTAGCTCTCAGGTTTGTGTTTTTGGAAAAACATAGTGACCAACATCGGTTATTACCACCGACATCAATTAATAGCTAATTGAGATCTAACTGAAGTCATTTTTGCTAACCGACATCAATTAAGACAGGTAACCAATATTGATATTACTTGCCGACATCGATTACTATATAAAATCATGGCAAACAAAAACAACAAAATAAAGTTATAAAATCAGTTTTCAAGAGTTTTAAAGGCTCAAATAAATATTTTAGAGTTGCAAAATGATTTCCTTCATGTGTAGGATGTGTCTAGTCCCACTAGACGTGTCAAGATGTAGAGAGTATTACAAAGCAAGTTAGTCAAGCATTAGTCCATAAATAATGAAACATGCATAAAGAAATAACTAACCAAGCCTATCTATTCCTATGGGAATTACAAAGGATAACAAGAAACAAATGAAAGAAAGAAACACCATATTACCTTCCTAAATGGATTCACCATACCCATGTGGCTCAAAAACATGTTCTCCCTTGATCAAGCATCCTTGTTTTTGTCAACAGTGGTGGTAATCTCCTCTAATGCCTCAAGAACACTCCACAAAACCTAGGCTCATGATTCTAAATCACTAAACTAGCCTATCAATGAAGCTTGCAAATAAAAACTATGATCAAATACAAAGCCTTATGGAAAAAATTTAGAATTATAACTTTTCAATATTTAAGCTTTGAATATATTTGAGCATAATAACCTTGCACCAAAATAGCTTCGAAATGATGTTGTGAGGCCTCTTATTTATAGATATTTTGATTGGTTAGGATCAACCATGACCGTCCATCTCAAGATTGAGATGTGTGGCTATGGATACTCCTAATATTTAGAATTAAATCCATAATTATCTTCATCATGACTTTGGAAGAAGGGGCACTGAAGAGTCATGGGAGGCATTAACTAGGCATGGGTGACCCATAATCCTGATATTTGTGGCATTTATAGCCTATGGATGTCTTCCCAAAAAATGATGTCACTTGATGATGTAGATAATAAGAATCAATTTTAAAAAATACATATTAAATAACTCTCATGGAAAGTCCACTTAAGCTCTTGATTTGGATTAATTAGCCTTAAACAAGGTTAATCAACATTTATGAAATTATTTGAAAATTGGTCCTCAATTAATCAAAATGGTCAAAAAGTCATATTAGTGAGTTGTAATTTGACTCATAAAGAATTAAAAGGTAATGTTAGATGTGCTAGAACTGTATTTCCATTTAGGATGTTTCTAACACAAAATAACAAGGGTACGTGAAGTGTACCAATGAATTAGGAGAAAAAAATGATCCAAAGCACAAAAGGTGAAATTGTCATTTTGACTCGAAATGAATTGATCAAAGTTACCTAGCCCATAAATTGCATTGCCCCATTTAGGGATACTTTGACCTAAACTGGAACTTGTAAATGACAATTTCAAACCATTTAACGTGTTTTATGGATTTTGACCTAAAATGTGCATTTGAGTGCAATTCGAGTAAGATTGATAATTCCAACACAAATGGTGTTAGGAATTAGATGTATACAACCTTATTATGTGGAGGTGTCTCAATAATATACTCAGTATTTTCATGTGTATGGAATATTGATATTGTGGAGGACTTTGAGTATTTAAATATATGGGCACACCTAACTATCTAAATGGCAAAGGAGTAACTCGTGCAACCAAAATATAAGTAGACACTAAGTCTTGAAAATGTACTCGTTACTTGGGTCTAATAGATTGTGGACTATATTTACTCATGGATGTATGAGTTATTGTGGTCTAAAGGAATATCATAGTAATAATAAAAATCTTGGTAGGTTGGCTCATAGTAGAGAAAGCAAAATGTAATGGGCCTTGGGATATAATTTACAAAATTGACCTTGTAAATGTTTAGGGCCTATTGAGTCAGCTAAGAGAATAAAAAATAATATAATGTAAATAATGTGTGGATCTTTTTGTAGGAGGCACCAAAGAATCTAATATTTGTGTACTTACAATTGATGGATGACTATCTCTCAGATCAATAATAGTAATGAGAATTTTTTTTTGTAGTGATTGTTATTACATCTTGTGTAATGTATACTTATATATTAAGTCCCTATGTAGGACTTGTATCAATAACTTGGTTCTATTTGGGACTTGGATCCCTTTTATTTTCTTTCATAGAGATTTATATGGTGTTAACCATTCTTTTAGTTTGTTTCTCTAGAACTTGAGGTGGAGAGATAGGAAGTGAAGTCGATGATGTAAGTTCCTAGGTTATAAGTTCTTGCCTAGATTCTACTTTTGACTCTAATAACTCTCCTTATTGATTATCTTTTAATATTAAATCTATTTCAACAGAGTAAACCTTTTATTTTTCCACTTTTAAGTCTTTATATAATTTGGTTCCTCTTAACTTTGTTTCTTCTTGTCTAATTTCCTCATCCTCTTTAATTTCCACTAAATCCTCCTCTAGATCCCTCTCAGACTCATAAAAATGGCATCTTCTAATAAATTAGGATTTATCAAGAATTTATTATTCTTGTACAAACTTAGGGGACATAAGAGGGGTATTTAGTTTTCTTGGTTATGTATTCAGTGGTTTCCTATAAGGAGTAAGGGTTGGTCTTAAAGTGGGTGGAATGGAAGATAAAGGGGACATAGTGGTGGAAAGTGGAGTTGGATTGGCCAAGATCATTGGTGGATTCATAGTATGAATTGGTGACAAGGGAGAAACATGGAATTGTGAAAGAAAAGAGGGAAGACTCACCTATTGTACTAGTGTTAAAGGAGGCAAGGGTGCAAAATAAAGCTATCCTTTTATCCTATTATAAATTTTGGATTCCTCCACATCAGCTATATGTTGAGGAATAACAACACTTGTAGGTATGGTAAATTTTGGGAGATGTTATATATGATTATTAGGTCTATATACCCAAAGGTTCTTACCTATTCAATAATTTCAATTCCCATCTCTACCTCTAGTTGAGGAAGAGGTCCATGAATTGGAGTTGAAGTTCATTATTCACTATCTATCCTCTTCACATCCTCCTCTATGATAATAGGATCATACTAGATCCTGTGGGATACTATCATATACATGCCAACCTTATGCATATTTATATCAACCTCACTATCATCTTCAACATTCATGAATATAAAATCATGATTATACCATTGGTATCAATAGGAGATCTTAAATTTATTCTCACACTTCTTGAGGTGCTCCCTAACCTTATTTCTTGGATCCTAATACCTAAATGGTGCCCTCTTCAAGTCATAATGTGTTATAATTTTTCCTATAGAGTTGAGATGTTCCCACTTGGTGTATTGTATGTAACCAATGTTTAGAGGGGTTGTATGCAGGCTTCCTTATCTAGAACCCCTTAGTTCAGTATCCACATGCTATCAGATAATCATGCAATAATTTATTTTTCATCCACTTTGTCTAGAATAATGTGTGTTAGATTAAAATTTTGTGCCCTAGCACCCTCAATTCTTATTATAGTGAAGTCAAGGTAATACCAAAAATCACCCATTTTCTTAATGTTTCTTCTGATATTTATTTTAACCTAGGATGGCCCTATACACCATCAAATAGAATGTCTCTGTGAGTTTTTGGATTTGCCTCCTAAAATTTTAGATCTGAAGAATATTAAATTCATCACATACCCTATCCTTTGGTTACTTTATGGATGTTTCCCATGGCTATGCATAAGATAGGTGCATTATAGAAGTGATGTCATCTATCAAGTATGACATCATGTAAAAATTTCCATCTATCAAATTTGTTAGGTTACTGATTTAGTGTATTAAATTGGAGCTTATTATCTATCCCAAGGAAATTATTTTATCCAAACTCAAAATAATGTCCAACAATGGGACCCATATCTCATCGACATAATAAATTATTGGAAAGCCATATAGTAAATTTAATAGGGCCATGTCAATTCTTACCCCTGACCTGAAGACAACTATCAGGGTGGAGGAAATCGGGCCTTTGATTACGAATTTGATTGAGTTGGATTCCGATTGCTTCAATTTATCCTTGACTAAATTTGAAAGAAACGTTAAATCCACCATAGCTTGACCATAGGTTTTTTTAGGAATAGGGAGATTATAGTATTTTTCAAATGCATTCACACTAATGTAGGATATAAGGGTTTTATTAAGTTGGTAGTGCATTATTTATCCTAAAATTTGTCCATTTGTATATAAATCAAAAATGATTCCAATGCAAGGCATTACCTTTGGTTTTGTGGCTATGTTGTGTAGACCTATTGCCTTAATGGCCAAAATGTCATCTTTGTATCATTGTGTAAAGATAGACATTTTTTGTTTTGTTCCATATGGCTCTATAGCATCTAATTCCATATAGATATCTAAATAATGTTTCAATTGGTGTTCCAATGCGGCCAAATCAAATACTTTATCCATGAACTTAGTAGTGCCAGTAATAGAATATGTAGAATGATGAAGAGTGAAATTTCATGAAGCCTTTAGTACTTTACATGTAATTTTAAGTTATTTGGAAAGCATGAAGGTATTATGTCACTGGAGATCTTGATTTCACTAAGTGCACAAGATAGCAAGAAGGAAATTTAATCAAACTATGCTTTGCAAACTGAATATGTCACTTAATTTTTTTGGCTTTGAGAATTAAAGGTAGTGGATTGTAAATTCATGTGAATTAATTACATACAATGGATTTTAATTCACTAAATGCTTACTCATTCCTCATTTGACTTTGAATTTTGCATTGCCAACTTTTAGCAAATTTTTTTATTTCCATGTGGCATCTCTTTACTACCTCTAAGTGCCTTATCATCTTAACATGATAGATATCCTATTTTTGAGCCTCTAGAGATTACTTATGATGGCTAAGATGTTATTTTATAATTACTTAATTCAGTTGGGGACACATAGCATCATACCAATCATCCAATGGGTGATATACCTTGTCTTTTTTATCCTTGCCTCTTTCACTATGGATCCATGCGATGATGACATGTGGAAAGTTCTCACAAACTTCCTTTCCCAGATTATGAAATTCTTTGTTGTGCACTATGTAGTTTGTGGGTCATCGAGATGATGCCACATGGATGGTTGTCACTACTCTAGAGGGTATTCATATTTTGACTATGTAATTTGGAGCTTCGGTAGTCTAGTTTTATTTGTTGTTAAGCTTTTATTCGAAATCATAAGTTCTTTGCTAGATTATTCAAAATGTGTGTTCTTTTATCTTTTGATTTCATAGATTGGTTCTATTAAATCTGGTTGAAGGTCAATATAAAGGTGGCATACTTCCAAACTATTCATCTACATTGAGCTAGTTGTATGGTTCTATTTTTTAGATCTGTATATTTGTAGGAAGACTTTGATTTTCGTGGTTGGTTTTTCATCTGACTATTCTTTTATAAACTATGCTCCAACCGTAAATAATCATACTGAATTTTTTCTAGGTTTGGTTCACCTTTCTCTTATAATTTTGGATAATGTTAATTTTTTTAATTTTTTTAATAAATGAAGAAGTTATGGTGTTTTTAGTAACTACCACTCAAACATAATCAAATTTGGTGATTATTGCTAAAGCCTTTTTTATTATTTTTTAAGAATAATATATTGAGAAAGGATTGTAAGAAACTTGTAATTCACTTGAGAAGGTTTAGAATTTAATTTTGGTTCTATTGACTGGTTGGAATACTAGGGTCCCCTTGACTAAGTGCTCTTTATTTAAGTTCAAAGTGCATTTTTTATCAATAGACCTATTTTATGGCAAATTAAAACTTTAAAATATTGTAAATGGTAACCCAAAATTGAGTGCCATTTTTTTCAAAGTTGCTTGTTTTTTTATTTCCCACACATTGGGTTAATTTTTTTTGAAAATCCGCTACTTAATAAAATGCCATTTTTTGGGTCTCACCTTGGATGCATTTTCCACTGAGCTCGACGTCCTGTTTGCATAAACTTGTCTTCTTGACTTGCACTAATTGCTCTAGACACATTATCACCTAAGTCTAACATATTTTGAGTGTGCACTTACAACATTATGGGGGGATCAACATTTCACATTTCTAGGGGGTGTACTTGGCTTATTTGCACTTTCTATTCTGTTCTTGCACTTTTTTTTTGCAACAACTACAAATTGCACTACTACTACAACTCATTTTTGCACTAATGGATTCAAGTTCAATTAACCTACTAACTCCTTTCAACTATCAAAAATGAAAAATCAAGATGACAATTATTCTGAGTAAAGGTTTATATAAGATAACCATGAGTGATGAAACTAAACCTAGTACAGATGCAGAGATAGTTAAGTGGTATAACTATAGTGATGAAGCCTATGGGATATTATGTCTTTCTATAACACTTGATCTCCTATTTCACTTAGAGCCTACCAAATCACCTCATGATGTATGGACCATTCTGGGTAAACTATTTGGAAAGCAAGATGTGATGAGAGGTCACGAGCTTGAGAATGAACTCATTAGCCTAAGTTCTTGTAACTTTGACACCCTTCAATATTTCTTCACTAATTTCAAGTATTTGAGATTGAAATTGAAATAATGTGGTATAAAGAGAGAAGATGACCAACTTATTCTTTCTATAATCTCTAAGCAAGGTCCTAACTATTCAATCTTTGTCTCTACTTTCCATGCCACTAAAGTGCATTGGGCACTACATGGAAAATGCCCTCTTTAGATGCTTTCATTACCGACTTAACTAGGGAGCAAGATATGTTGATTTATATGGGTACATTGAAGTCTAAAAACCCTCAAGCCCTAATTATTGGGAATGGAAAAGAAAAGACTTGAAACAAAGAGAAGAAGAAGAAGAATAAGGATCAAGAGAAGAAGAAAGAATCAACCTCTACTAAAACCAACACTAAATATTCCTCTTCCAATGATAAACCTAAGAAAGAGAAGGTTAAGTGTGCCTACTATAATAAAAATAGCTATGATGAACATAAGTGCATGAAGAATCAAATAGATCACCTAACTCATCTCCTAGAGAAGCATAACATAGGTGTTCCCGAATCTATCAAGTAGAATTCATCAACCCAAGAATCTACTAAGGCAAAGCTAAAGAGAAAGAAAAGGGCAAAGCTCTTGTAGTAGTTGTAACTTCCACATCATCATGGGTTATTGACTCAGGTGCTTTCCACTATATGTGCTCTTCACTTGTTAAGTTTTCTTCCCTAGAGCCTTGTAGCATGTCTTTTATTAGCTTAGGTGATGACACTTCTGTACCAGTTATAGGGAGAGGGTCTATTGAAATGGAAGGAGGAACATTCAATAAAGTTCTAAGTTTTCCTTGTCTTTCAACCAATCTCCTATCCATGTATCAAATCACTCATATTGGTAAGGGCATGAGGGTTGAGTTTTCACCAGATTCAATTATCATTAGGAAGTTGCATAGTGATTCTATAGTGGTAGTGGGTAGGGCAGATCACCAAGCTAGGTTATACACCTTCTCACATTTTACACTTGATTCTTCTTTGACAGCATTGTTGACTCATTCGGATGGAGTTAAGAAATTATGGCATGAGCAATTTTTTCACCTTAACTACCGCTATCTTGAACAACTTAGCAAAAATGACATGGTTATAGGCTTGCCTCAAGTCCAATTCTCTAAGGGACTTTATGAGGGTTGCTCTCTTGGAAAGCACCCCAAAGAAAAATTTAACAAAGGCAAAGCTTGGAGGGCTTCACAAGCACTAGAGTTAGTACACAGTGATGTATTTGGACCTTTTCCCAATCTATCTTTTACAAGGGCTAAGTACATTCTCACTTTCATTGATTATTTCTTGAGATACACATGGGTATACTTTGTTAAGAAAAAGTCTAAATTATTTGAAGATTTTCAAGAATTCAAGGCTCTTGTTCAAAAACAATCTAAGAAATATATAAAGATTCTTTGAATTGACAATGGAGGTGAATATTTCAGAAATAGATTTGAACAATTTTGCACTATAAAGGGGATTGATTTGTAGTGCATAGTTACTTACAGTCCTTCATATAATGGAGTTACAGAATGCAAGAACATGTTCTTGAAAGAGATGGCTAGCTATATGATTCACTCTACATCCTTGACACCTTAGTATTGGGCTGAAGTCATTAATTATGCTTGTTATATCTAGAATAAGGTTCCTCATAAAGCTTTGAAAGACATAACTCCCTTTGAATCCTAGCATAAAAAAGAAACCTAATGTTGAGCACATTAGGGTTTTTAGATCTCCAATTATGGCACATATACCAAAGAAGAAATGCAAAGCTATAGAATGTTAGTCCTAGCCTTTCATTTTTATAAGTTATCTAAATGGTGTCAAGGGGTATCACCTTCTCCATCCGACCACACATGAGTTTTTTATAGAGAGAAGTGTTCACTTTCAAGAGAG
Organism: Torreya grandis; assembly: GCA_037957365.1. NCBI lineage: Eukaryota > Viridiplantae > Streptophyta > Pinopsida > Cupressales > Taxaceae > Torreya > Torreya grandis. Next base: position 650,810 of record JARHVA010007110.1, on the reverse strand, counting down.
TCCTAGAGACTCAACACTTGACACTTCTCCTTCATTGGATCTACTTGGACATGATGATTCTTCTTCCAATTTGGATCATTTAGAGCAGGTTCTTGAGCCAAAGTCATCATCTTCTTCTTCTATTTTAGATAGTAAGGATAGTGATGTAGAGTCATCTACATCCACCTCTAGTCATGTTTTAGAGGATGAGGATTCAGCACCTGACTCATCTACTTCTAGGCCACTTTGGGCCAGATAGACACTTAAGAGTGTAGGCACTTGGGTAGGGGATCTAGAAGATGATAAACATACTCAAGGAGATTATTAGAATGTTTTGCATGCCTTCTTTACTTCATTTTTAGATCTATAGACATTTTGAGAGGATTCAGGCATACCTGAGTGGGATAGTGCTATGCAGGAAGAATATTATTCCTTGATCAAAAATCACACTTGGGATTTGACTTCACTTCTTAAGGGAAGGAAGATAGTTTGATGTAGGTGGATATATCAGACCAAGTTTGCAATAGATGGATTGATCAACAAGTATAAGGTGTGATTGGTTACCAAGGGTTTTTGTTAGGGATCAACCAACAATAGATTACAATTGTGAAAGTAATAAATGCATAATTAAATCAGATAGACAAGTAACTGAATGAGATAATAGCAAGAACAAGAGATACAAGAAACCACCCTGAAAACTTGTATTAAAAAATTCTTTACAAAAGGAATACAATTGAAGAAACTTCTTTCTTCCACACCTCTCCTAGATGTATAGATCTCTCACTAGATCTCTATTCCTCAAGAGCTCTCTCTCAAGAACAATCAACTCCAACAAGCCTGGATTGATTCAATTCTGTACTGTTCTTCACATACCAATGAATTACTACAATAATTCACCCAACTACTACAATAAGCTAGGAAGATCTAATTCTACATATAGAATTAGGAGACTTGAGCATGCACTTCCAACAAACAGTTAAGCCACCTGAACAAGGGCTCTAAAAATAGTATTGCTAATAATAGAGACGCAAGCTTGAGACTACAACTCAAACTCATCATGCAAACACTCGCTTCTGTCCATGTAAATAGCTCTCTAGACACGCAGGTAACCGACGTCAGTTCCTGCTGCTTATCTGTGACCGTCGTCGGCCGACCCTCTACCGACATTGGCGTCTCTACAACTGCTCCTGACTGATGTTGGTCGCTCCTGACCAATGCCGGTGTCTGTGTAGACCCGCAACTGATAATGTATGCTCCTTGGTGAAGCTTTTAGCTCCACGCCCTAACAATCTCCCACTTGGAGATAAACAGCTGCACCAGTACCTGTACAGCAACATCTTCTAGCTCCACCATCTTCAACTCAATCATGAAGACCAACAGAAGTTGAATGAAGATTCAACTTCTCCTTTGTAACCTGTTTGGTTAACATATCAGTAGGATTCCTATCCGTATGGATCTTCTCCAGCTTCAACTCACCATCTTCCAATACCTGTCGTATGAAGTGATACCTTAGCTGTATGTGCTTTGTTCTTGAATGAAAGGCTGAATTCTTAGACAAATGGATTGCACTCTGACTGTCACTATACAATCTGTAACTCTCATGCTCCCTACCAAGCTCATCCATGAACCGTGTCATCCATATCATCTCTTTGCTAGCCTCTGTGGCTACAATATACTCTGCTTTTGTAGTTGACAAGGCAACAACCTTTTGCAACTTAGATATCCAGCTAACCGCCGTTCCACCTATAGTGAAAACATAACCTGTAGTACTCCTCCTGCCATCCAAATCACCTGCCATATCTGAATCTACATAACCATGTAGAGAAGTATCTGAACCTCCATAGCACAAGTGCCTACTGCTGGTTCCTCTCAGATATCTAAGGATCCACTGAACTGCTTTCCAATGTTCCTTACCTGGATTGGCCATATACTTACTTACCACTCCCACTGCTTGGGCAATATCTGGTCTAGTACACACCATTGCATACATCAAACTCCCTACTGCGGAAGAATATGGAACCTTACTCATGTACTCTACCTCATCATATGAATTAGGACATTGTTCTTTAATCAACTTAAAATGTCCAGCCAAAGGTGTGCTTACCGGTTTAGCATCCTGCATATTGAACCATTTCAACACCTTGTCCACATAATCTTCTTGAGACAATATTAACCTGTGATTTTTTTTGTCTCTCTTAATGCTCATGCCAAGGATTTTCTTCGCTGCTCCCAAATCCTTCATAGCAAACATTTGAGCTAATTTCACCTTAAGCTCAGAGATATCCTACATGTGAGATCCTGCAACCAGCATATCATCTACATACAACAATAGAATAATATATCTACCATTATCAAATCTCTTGAAATACACACAATGGTCAGATTGACACCTACTGTAGCCATGCTCAGTCATAAACCTATCAAATTTTAAGTACCATTGCCTAGGAGCTTGCTTGAGACCATACAAGCTTTTCTTCAATCTGCACACAAATTTCTCCTCACCCTTGACCTCAAATCCTTTTGGCTGTTCCATATAAATTTCTTCATCCAAATCTCCATGAAGAAACTTTGTCTTAACATCTAGCTGCTCAAGATGCAAATCCTCGAAAGCAACCAAAGACAATACAACCCTTATAGAAGTCATTTTAACAACAGGAGAAAAAATCTCACCAAAGTCAATACCTGGCTTTTGTGCAAATCCTTTTACCACCAATCTGGCCTTATATCTCATCTGTCCATTCTCACCTTCTTTCAACCTGTAGGTCCATCTGCTCTTGAGTGTTCTCTTACCAGCTGGCAATTCAACCAAATCCCATGTTTGGTTCTCTCTTAAGGACTCCAACTCCTCAACCATGCCACGCTCCCACTGACTCTTGGACTCCACCTGAATTGCTTCTTCAAAACTCTCTGGTTCTCCACCATCAGTTAGCAATAAATAAAATAAAGAAGGAGAATATCTAATTGGAGGCTTACTCACCCTTTCTGACCTCCTGATGGGTGTCTGAGACTCATTCACAACATGCTGTCCACCCAAATTCTCTGACAGTGACCAACCTCAGTCACCTCCAGACCTGTTACTGGCCGACATCGGTTCTTCCTGACCGACCTCGGTGCCTGTCCTATCGACGTTGGTCTCTGTACGGCCGACGTCGATTTCTGTACTGTCGACGCCGGTTCCTACCCTATCGACGTCGGTCTCTATGTTTTCCTGCAAGTGATTATTTCTTTTTCCCGTGAGCTCATCTTGGACTTTCACCTCATCCAATTCACCATTGCTCTGCTCAGATTGATTCAACTTCCTTAGCTGATCACAATATATCACTCTTTCATTGAAAACAACATCACGGCTCCTGATTACCTTGTTAGTTTCTAAATTCCATAATCTGTAACCAAAATCATCTGAGCCATAGCCTATAAACGTGCACCTCATAGACTTAGCATCAAGCTTCTTTCTATTTTCCTTATCTATGTGCACAAAGGCTTCACAACCAAAAACTTTGAGATATGAGAGATCAACCTTTTTACCTGTCCATGCCTCTTCTAGAGTACCACCATCTAGAGCTGTAGAGAGTCCTCTATTAATCAGGTATACTACAGTGTCAACAGCTTGTGCCCAAAACTGTAAGGGCAAACCAGCGTGCAATCTCATACATCTTGCACGCTCTATTATTGTCTTGTTCATCCTTTCAGCAATTCCATTCTGCTGAGGTGTCCTCGGAACCGTCCTTTGCCTGCGAATTCCATGCATATAACAATAATCTCTGAACTTATGACTGTAGAACTCACCGCCATTGTCTGATCTCAGGCACTTTAATCTTTTACCTGTTTCATTCTTAACCATAGCTTTCCAATTCTTAAAAGTCTCAAATACATCAGATTTCTCCTAATACAATAGATCCATACCTTCCTTGTAGCATCATCTATGAAAGATACATAGTACTGTGATCCTCCAATGGAAGCAACCTGAGCTGGTCCCCACACGTCTGTGTGAACAAGCTCCAACTTGTGCCTCTTCTTAATAGATCCAGTCTTGAGAAAACTAACCCTTTTCTGTTTTCCAAATACACAGTGCTCACAAAACTCTAGATCTATGCCTTTTAAATCTGAAAGCATAGCTTTGGACTTAAGAATTGACATCCCCTTCTCACTCATGTGGCCAAGCCTTGAGTGCCACAATTTAGCATCCACATCTGAAGTAGATAATACAGAAGGAGATTTGTTTGTAACATAATTACACAAATAGAGAGTACCTTCTCTCTTACCTCTGGCCATAACAAGTGCACCCTTGGTCACCTTCCAAGATTCTGCTGTGAGAGTTACTGTACAACCCTCATCCCCTAACTTTCTTGTATAAATCAAATTTCTCTTCAAGCTAGGAACATGCATCACATCTCTCAACATGCATGTGTTGCTATTCTGCATCTTCAGCTGCACTTTACCTTTGCCAATTATTTTACAGGGCTCATCATCCCCTAGATACACTATTCCAAAATCTCCATGGATATAGTCACTAAAATATTCTCTGTTAGGGGTAGCATGAAAAGATGCACCAGAATCTAATACCCAAGATTCTATATTATTATGCAGAGAGAAAATTAAAGCATCTTGTGCAATACCTGCAACCTTGGCTTCTTCCTTTCCTTCGTGCTGATTGTCCTCCTTAGGCTTTGACCAATAATCTCTGTTTATGTGCCCCATCTTTCCATAATTCCAGCATTTTGGCCCTCTGCCATTTCTGGATTTAGATCTGCCTTTCCCCTTAGATTTAGATCTTGATCTACCTTTCTTGCTCTTCTCTTTCTGCCTTCCCCTGCTCTCAAAACTTAAAGCATTCCCAGATGTCTCTTCTATGCTTTACCTGCATATTTCCTCATTCAAGATAACACTAACAACATCCTCTACTTTCAAAATATTTGATGCAGATGCAGTATTACTTACTGCCATTACTAAGCCATGCCAGCTTTCAGGCAAAGAACATAATATTAAAAGAGCTTTTATTTCATCATCAAACACTATATTCACTAAACTTAATTGATTCACAATTCCATTGAAATCATTCAGATGAGTAGAAACAGATCCACCTTCATTCATATGCAAATTAAATAACTGCTTTATAAGATATACCTTATTAGAAGCTGAGGGTTTTTCATACAAATTTGCTAACATAGTCATCAACTCTACCGTAGACTTTGCCTGTGATAAATTAGATATCACAGTGGATGCGAGACTCAGTCTTATAGACCCCAGAGCCTTTCTGTCAAGAACTTCCCATTCTTCATCCTCCATGTCTTTGGGCTTCTTTGCAACCCCACCTAACGGTAAGTAGAGATCTTTCTGATATAGATAATCCTCTATCTGCATTCTCCAATGTTGGTAATTTTTTCCATTGAACTTTTCCATCCTCAGTTTACTTTCATCTGCCATTGCTTCTCCCACTCAAACAAAAATCCCTGCAGAAACCCCTGTGAGAACCTGTAATCAATACACACTACACAGATCTGAACCACCTATTAGTGAACCTGAGCTTTGATACCAATTATTAGATATCAAGCTCTGAACCTGCAACCAAGGCTCTGATACCACTTGTTGGGGATCAACCAATAATAGATTACAATTGTGAAAGCAATAAATACAGAATTAAATCAGATAGACAAGTAACTGAATGAGATAATAGCAAGAACAAGAGATATAAAAAACCACCCTAAAAACTTGTATTAATAAACTCTTTACAAAAGGAATACAATTGAAGAAACTTCTTTCTTCCACACCTCTCCTAGATGTATAGATCTCTCACTAGATCTCTATTCCTCAAGAGCTCTCTCTCAAGAACAATCAACTCCAACAAGCCTGGATTGATTCAATTCTGTACTGTTCTTCACATACCAATGAATTACTACAATAATTCACCCAACTACTACAATAAGCTAGGAAGATCTTGTTGAGTTGTGGAGCTAAAAGCTTCAACTCTTTGCAAACAGAAGGAACAGGAAGGTTGTTGAGTTCCAGGAGAACCGGCGTCGGTAGAAGGACCGATGTCGGTCGTGACCAGTGCAGAAGGCCACTGGCAACAGCAGGGAGTAGGCTGACGTTGGTAGAACTAGACAAGCAGGGACCGACGTCGATCTCCTGTGTGTTCCAGAATTGCTTATTACACGGACAGTTAGTTAAGTGAACAAAGTGTTTGCATGTAAAGGCCAGTTAGAGTCTTTAGCTGCATGGATAATTGTCTAAATTAAGAGTCTAAGTTATTGTTTGAGTTAGGGATCTATTTATAGACCCATTGGCATGTATTGTAATTAAGGTATGAGATAGAAAGGAAGGCAAGTAAGTTGCTTCCATTGTAAGATCATTGAGTTTTAGGTTGTTGCAAGCTCATAGGGGATCTACATGTGAGTATGGTCTGTTGAATTGCAGGTTACAGGTTCATGGGAGATCAGCTTGAAGTGCTATAGAGTGCTTGGTGTACCGACAGGGTTATTACTGACTGGTTGGAGAGGTGAACACCAATTCTGTGTGTGAGTTGGTTGTTGGGACCATTTTTTGTGTAGGAGAGTGTGTGTGAGAAGAATTACTATACACTTGAGGTGTGGCAAACCTCTGAAAGGTGAAAGAGTGTGGCGGCTCTTTGTTGTATTCTTTTCTGTAAAGTGTTAATATAAGATAGTGTATTGTCTCTCATATTTTGTGCTATTGGTGAATTCTAGTTACTTGTGTTTCTGGTTATTTCCGCATTTATAATTGCTTATATTTGGTAATCATACTGTGCTCTTTCTGAGGAGCAAGATCCAACAAGAGGAATCAGAATAGGTGTGTTTATTCTTGGACTTCCCTAATGTTAGGATTGTGAAGCTAAAAGCTTCACTGATGCAAACAGGAGGAGGTTGCAGAATGAGTTGCTGAGTGTCAGAAGTGTTTGGCGTTGGTCTGGCCAACCGGCGTCGGCAGGGTAAGACAGGAAGGAAACCGACGTCGGTCATATATCGGCCGGCGTCGGCGACCCCAGGTGGACAGGGACCGACGTCGGTCGCCTGTGTAGTTCGACTGCGAATTAATTACGGGCAGTGAGTTAACGAACCAAGAGTTTGCATGATGAGTGCTAATTTTAGACTCATAGCTGCGGATCTAATTATGGTAATTAGATGTCTAATCATTGTTTGGATGAGATCTATATAATAGACTCATGGTTGTATTGGAAAAGTGTGCTAGGGAGTAAGAGAGCATAATTATAAGCTCCTTCTGTGTGTGAGGTAGAGCTATGGTGCGTTCCTCCTAGTGCCACAGTACCAGGTGTGTTGGTGCTGGATTGGAGAGCCAGCTGGGTTCTTCAAGAGTGTAGGATCTTGGTCACAGGTGCATGGCCTATATAGGAGATCTACATGGTAAGTAAGATCGTTGATCTGCAGGTGTATGTGTGTGCAAGGTCGAGGTTCACAGGTGAATAGAACCATTGCTTGATTTGCAGGTGTGCAAGGTCATACAGACAGCAACACAACAGGGAGCAGTATCAGGCAGGATCTACTTGGAGTACAGGTGTGTACTCGGATAGAGCAAGAGGAAGGCAAGGGAGTTCCTTCCATAAGTATGGTCTGTTGAATTGCAGGTTGTTGCAGATTCATGGGAGATCTACTTGAAGTACCTTGAGTACTTGTGGAGTGTGTGGAGCACTTGTGGTGTGCGTGGAGCACGGGAGGTGAACACCAACTCTGTATTTGAGTTGGGTGTTGGGACCTGTGAGAGGGAGAGCTTTGGGGAGAAGAATTACTGTTCACTTGAGGTGTGGGAAGCCTCTGTAAGGTGGTGGAGAAGAAGTGGCATCTTCTTTATTGTATTCTTTTCTGTATAAAGTGTTAATACAATTTGGTATTGTCTCTCATATGCTGTGTTATTCTGAATTCTAGTTACTTGGTGAATCTGGTTAATTTCCGCATATTAAGTTGCTTGGTATTAGTAATCAAATTGTGTGCTTCCGGTGTACATCCTCCCAACAAGTGGTATCAGAGCCTTGGTTGTAGGTTCTTGAGCTTGATACCAATAGGTGGTATATGAGCTGAGGTTGGAGGAAGCAGGTTTTGTGTTTGGTTACAGGTCACTCTCAGGGGTTTCTGATCGAGTGGGAGTAGAGCAACTGCAGATCAAAGTAAGCTAAGAATGGAGGAGTTGAAAAGCACAGATGGTCACTCACGGTCCTATGGAAAGAAAGAGCAGGTAAAAGATTATTGTTGGTTGGTAGCAGATCAGCATGAAGAAACTGAAGATACAGATGTAGCAGGTATTGTTGCACAGGATGTGTTTGTAGGTTTCTTGGATAAAGTGGAATCTTGGATAAAAGATTCGGTTGCCTCTTTCCATGCAGTTCTAGGTAGAGGAGCTGGTAAGCCTTGTCAGATTGTTGGCAAAGGCAAAGTGAAGCTGAAATTGCAGGCGGCCAACACACAGGTGTTGATGAAGGTCATGCAGGTCCCAGGTTTGGAGATATGGCTAATTTCTTCAGAAAGATTGGGTGATGAGAGATGCACAAGAACTCTCACAGCGGATGCACTTGAATTAGCTGGTGGTAAGAAAACAGGTATCCTTTATCTACTTGTTTATATTACTGATTCTTCTTTTGTTGCGGAGACATGGCTTCGTAGGCTTGGTCACATGAGCAGGTAGGAGATGCATGTTCTTAAGCGGAAGACAGATATATTTGACAGGCTTAAGAACTGGAAAGCCTTGGTGTTTATGGAGAAGATGGCGGACAGAACCCAGTGGATGTGGCTGGATACTTCTGAGCAGGGTAGTTTGGACATGGATTTTGATTCAAAGGAGCTCGCGGGTAAAAAGTCATCACTCACAGGCGAACACAGACACCGGCGTCGGTCAGGAGGAACCGGCGTCGAACAGACAGGTGCCGATGTCGGTCATGTGCAGACCGAAGCCGGCGATGTCGGGCAGGGTAAGACCGATGTCGGTCATGGGACCGACGTCGGCAGTATTTAAGACCGATGTCGGTTAGGAGAACCGACGTCGGCAGTAGGGACACCAGCGCAGGCAGGTTGGTAGTCAGGTACAGACGCATGGAACCGACGTCGGTCGGATGCAGACTGTGGGGTGACCGAGGTCGGTCACTGTAAATGAATTTTGGGTGGACAGCACGCTGTCAAGGAGTCTCAAACACCCATACGGAGGACTGAAGGCGTAAGTAGGCCCTCAAATTCATTGTTCCTCTTCTTTATACATGTTGCTGATTGTAGAGCAGGAAGGATCCAGGAAACAGGTGTGAGCTTGGCAAGGATGAGGATGTGATTCCTTGGAGGAGAACCAGACAGGTGTGTTTTGGTAGGGTTGCCAGCAGGTATGAAAAGCACAGAGACGAATGGATACCTTAGTAGAAGAATGGAGAGAACGGATACGTGAGACGGAAGACCAGGCATATGGTCTTGTGGAGCTGCAGGACAGTGGTACAGGTTTTGACAGGTGGAGGACGAAGCATGGCTTCAGTCAATGTCAGGGTAACTACTGTGGTTTTGTCTTACCAGGGGGATGATGAGTCGTGACATCATTCTGTAGCTGTATGTGGATAGTATGCTAGCTAGCAGGGGTGTACATACAGGGTTTTGCTAAGCTAAGGGTAAGATTAGTTTAGTGGCATGTCATGAGGAGTTTGGAGCAGCAGAATTCTTTGACATGGGAGGCATGGAGATCACAGGTTGATTTTGTCTCGAGTGGGAGCTGATGTGAATCAGGTGTTGGCGAGGTTCGGGATGCAGAGCCGGAGCACACTAAGGGCTGGACAGGTACAGTGTCTGAAATCACATGAGGTCTGGTATAGACCTGAGTATTCCCATGCAGTGGGAGCTGTCAGAGAGTTAGGAGCCAATTCGGGGAAGTGGATTCTCAGGTTTTCTGAGAGGGACCGGCAGCAGGTGTTGCTATGCAGGGTCAGGACTTCACTACAGGTGTTGTAGGTTCGGATGTGGCAGGGTACTCGGATGACAGGTGGTACACCATGGGATGTGTGGTGGGTTGTCTTCAGGTGGGAGCTTGAAGAGGGATACAAACCAGGAAATAGATTAGACGGAGTACAGGTACAGGTACAGTGCAGCTGTTTATCTCCAAGTGGGAGATTGTTAGGATTGTGGAGCTAAAAGCTTCACTGATGCAAACAAGAGGAGGTTGCAGAATGAGTTACTGAGTGTCAGAAGTGTTTGGCGTTGGTCTGGCCAATCGGCGTCGGCAGGGTAAGACAGGAAAGAAACCGACGTCGGTCATATATCAGCCGGCGTCGGCGACCCCAGGTGGACAGGGACCGACGTCGGTCGCCTGTGTAGTTCGACTGCGAGTTAATTACGGGCAGTGAGTTAACGAACCAAGAGTTTGCATGATGAGTGCTAATTTTAGACTCATAGCTGCGGATCTAATTATGGTAATTAGATGTCTAATCATTGTTTGGATGAGATCTATATAATAGACTCATGGTTGTATTGGAAAAGTGTGCTAGGGAGTAAGAGAGCATAATTATAAGCTCCTTCTGTGTGTGAGGTAGAGCTATGGTGCGTTCCTCCTAGTGCCACAGTACCAGGTGTGTTGGTGCTGGATTGGAGAGCCAGCTGGGTTCTTCAAGAGTGTAGGATCTTGGTCACAGGTGCATGGCCTATATAGGAGATCTACATGGTAAGTAAGATCGTTGATCTGCAGGTGTATGTGTGTGCAAGGTCGAGGTTCACAGGTGAATAGAACCATTGCTTGATTTGCAGGTGTGCAAGGTCATACAGACAGCAACACAACAGGGAGCAGTATCAGGCAGGATCTACTTGGAGTACAGGTGTGTACTCGGATAGAGCAAGAGGAAGGCAAGGGAGTTCCTTCCATAAGTATGGTCTGTTGAATTGCAGGTTGTTACAGATTCATGGGAGATCTACTTGAAGTACCTTGAGTACTTGTGGAGTGCGTGGAGCACTTGTGGTGTGCGTGGAGCACGGGAGGTGAACACCAACTCTGTATTTGAGTTGGGTGTTGGGACCTGTGAGAGGGAGAGCTTTGGGGAGAAGAATTACTGTTCACTTGAGGTGTGGGAAGCCTCTGTAAGGTGGTGGAGAAGAAGTGGCATCTTCTTTATTGTATTCTTTTCTGTATAAAGTGTTAATACAATTTGGTATTGTCTCTCATATGCTGTGTTATTCTGAATTCTAGTTACTTGGTGAATCTGGTTAATTTCCGCATATTAAGTTGCTTGGTATTAGTAATCAAATTGTGTGCTTCCGGTGTACATCCTCCCAACACCTAACAAGTGGTATCAGAGCTTTTGGTTGGGATACTAACAGATTGGATTAGATCTGGTTAGTGTGTTTTGATTATAGGTACTCACAGGGTTTCTATTTGAGTGGGAGTTGAGCAATAACAGAAGACAGTAAGCTACGGATGGAAAAGTTTAATGGCAAGAACTACCAATTGTGGAGGATGCAGATTGAGGATTATCTGTATCAAAAAGATTTGTACTTACCGTTGGGAGGGGTTAATTGCAAACCCTCAGATATGAAAGATGAAGAATGGGAGGTTCTTGATCGGAAGGCTCTGGGATCTATCAGATTGAGTCTTGCATCATCTGTGATTTCCAGCTTATCACAGTGTAAGACAACGGTAGAGTTGATGAAATCTTTGGCAAATTTATATGAAAAACCCTCAGCTTCTAATAAGGTATTTCTTATGAAGCATTTATCTAATTTGCAAATGTTGGAAGGTGGATCTGTTCATAGCCATCTTAGTGATTTCCATGGTTTGGTAAACCAGTTAAGTTCAGTCAATATTGTATTTGATGATGAAATTAGAGCTCTCTTAATCTTGTGTTTATTACCTGAAAGTTGGGAAGATTTGGTAATGGCAGTTTCTAATATTGTGTCTCCTTCAAAAGTCTTAAAAGTGGATGATGTTGTGAGTGTGATCTTGAATGAAGAGATACGCAAGAATAGCACAGGTGAATCATCAGGAAATGCTTTGAGTGTTGAAGGCAGAGGGAGGTAAAGAGAAAAGATAGAGCATGGGAGATCAAGGTCCAAGACAGGCAAGAGATCCAAGTCCAGGTATGGCAGAATAACCTGCTGGAAGTGTGGAAAGCAAGGGCACTTAAAGAGAGATTGCAGATCGGGTACAGATCAGCATGAAGAACATGAAGAAGAAGCAGATGTTGCAGATTATGCTGCACGGGATGCTCTGGTCAATTCTTTGGATAAAGTAGAATCTTGGGTTTTAGATTCTGGTGCCTCTTTTCATGCATCCCCACATAGGGAATTTTTTCATGAGTATGTCCAGGGAGATTTTGGAGAAATTTATGTAGGGGATGGTAAGCCTTGTCAGATTGTTGGCAAAGGGAAAGTGAAGCTAAAACTGCAGACAGATAACACATGGGTGTTAAAAGAAGTCATGCATGTCCCAGTTCTGGAGCAGAATTTGATTTCTGTTAGAAGTTCGGGTGATGAGGGTTGCATAGTAACTCTCACAGCGGACTCTTGGAAGGTTACCAAGGGTAAACTTATTGTAGCTAGAGGTAAGAAAGTAGGTACGCTTTATCTATCTACTTGTACTACTGATTCTCTTTCTGGGTTATCTACTTCAGCTATAGATTCAGAGATGTGGCTTGATAGGCTTGGTCACAGATAAGAAGGAGATGCTTGTTCTTGAGTCAAAGGATATGCTTTTGGATTTGGAAGGTATGGATCGTGGTTTCTGTATGCAGAAGAAGAAGGTAATGTTTCTTGAGGAATCCGATGTTAGTGACAAGAACAAGAAAGCTTTGGTTTTCAAGGAGAAGGTGATGGATAGAGTTTAGCACAAGATGCAAAAGAATTCTGAGCAGAGCAAGGGTGTTTTGGACAAGGATTTGATTCAAAAAGAGCTCGCGGGAAAAAGTCAGGTCTCACAAGAAAAACATAGAGACTGACGTCGGCAGGAAAACCAGCGTTGACATCCAGACAGGGACCGACATCGGCTATGTGTAGACCGACGTCGGTGACTCAGGGTAGATATCTACCGGCGTCAGTCAGGGGAAAACAACATCGGCAAGGTGGCAGTCACAGGAAACTGACTTCGATCATCTGCAGACTGAGACGTGACCGACACCAGTTATTGAGACGAATTTTGGGTGGACAGCAAGCTGTCAAGGTGTCTCAAGCACCCATATGGAGGATTGAAGGTGTAAGTAAGTTCTTAAATTCATCATTTCCTTTCTTTACACTACTTGTTGCTCACTTATGGCATAGGACCAGGAAGTTGTTGAAGAAGCAGAATAGGTAGATCTAGGAAACAGTGGGAGCTAGGCATGGATGAGGATGTGATTCCTTGGAGGAGAACCAAACAGGTGTTTTGGGTAGAGTGGCCAGCTGGAGGTAAGCACTGAGAGACGAATGGATGTTCAGGATAAAGAAGAGTGGAAATGGATACATGAGATGGAAGATCAGGGTATATGGTCTTGTATTAGCTACAGGGCAATGGAGGTTTGATCATTGTGTTTCTCTTTACCAGGTTGGATAATATTAGCTACATTATCCTATTACTGTATGATGTGCTTGTTGCAGGGTTACATATACAGGTATTGTTGAACTAAAGGTAAAGCTAGTTCAGGTGTTTGTCATGGAGAATCTGGGAGCAGCAAGATTCTTTGGCATGAGTGTGTTCTAGAGACATGGTAGGTCATATGTTGACTTTGTTTTAGGATGATTGTGTGAAACTGGTTAGCACGCCGATGGTTGGACAGTTCTATGAACAGGTGTCTTGATTCACATAATGAGGTTGAGTGCATGGTATGTACTAAACCTGAGTTTTCCCAAGCAGTGGGAGTTGTCACAAGTTGGAGCCAATCTGGGAGAGAACCATTGGAGGACAGTTCAGTGGATTCTTACAGGGACTAGCAGCAGGTGCACATGCTATGTAGGTTCAGGTTATTTTCTACATGGTTTGTAGATGTGGATGTGGCAGGTGATTTGGATGACAGGTTTTGCACTACAGGTTTGTGGTGGTTGGTCTTCAAGAGTGATCTTGAGGAGGGATACAAAGCCAAGGGAACAAACTAGACTAAGTATAGGTATAGGTACAGGTTGTAGCTGTTTATCTCCAAGTGGGAGATTGTTGAGTTGTGGAGCTAAAAGCTTCAACTCTTTGCAAACAGAAGGAACAGGAAGGTTGTTGAGTTCCAGGAGAATCGGTGTCGGCAGAAGGACCGATGTCGGTCATGACCAGTGCAGAAGGCCATCGGTGAAAGCAGGGAGTCGACCGACGTTGGCAGAACCATACAAGCAAGGACCGACGTCGGTCTCCTGTGTGTTCCAGAACTGCTCATTACACAGACAGTTAGTTAAGTGAATGAAGTGTTTACATGTAAAGGCCAGTTAGAGTCTTTGGCTGTGTGGATAATTGTCTAAATTAAGAGTCTAAGTTATTGTTTGAGTTAGGGATCTATTTATAGACCCATTGGCATGTATTGTAATTAAGGTATGAGATAGAAAGGAAGGCAAGTAAGTTGCTTCCATTGTAAGATCATTGAGTTGTAGGTTGTTGCAAGCTCATAGGGAATCTACATGTGAGTATGGTCTATTGAATTGCAGGTTGCAGGTTCATGGGAGATCAGCTTGAAGTGCTATAGAGTGCTTGGTGTACCGGCAGGGTTATTACTGACTGGTTGGAGAGGTGAACACCAATTCTGTGTGTGAGTTGGTTGTTGGGACCATTTTTTGTGTAGGAGAGTGTGTGTGTGAGAATAATTACTGTACACTTGAGGTGTGGCAAACCTCTGTAAGGTGAAAGAGTGTGGCGGCTCTTTGTTGTATTCTTTTTTGTAAATTGTTAATATAAGATAGTGTATTGTCTCTCATATTCTGTGATATTGGTGAATTCTAGTTACTTGTGTTTCTGGTTATTTCCGCATTTATAATTGCTTATATTTGGTAATCATATTGTGCTCTTTCTGAGGAGCAAGATCCAACAAGAGGATATATAATAGGTGTGTTTGTTCTTGGACTTCCCTAACAGATCTAATTCTACATATAGAATTAGGAGACTTGAGCATGCACTTCCAACAAACAGTTAAGCCACTTGAACAAGGGCTCTAAAAATAGTATTGCTAATAATAGAGACACGAGCTTGAGACTACAACTCAAACTCATCATGCAAACACTCGCTTCTGTCCATGGAAATAGCTCTCTGGACACGCAGGTAACCAATGTCGGTTCCTGCTGCTTGTCTGTGACCGTCGTCGGCCAACCCTCTGCCTATGTCAGCGTCTCTGCAACTGCTCCTGACCGACGCCTGTGTTTGTGTAGACCTGCAACTGATAATGTATGCTCCTTGGTGAAGCTTTTAGCTCCATGCCCTAACAGTTTTTCACAAATAGCCAGCTTTGACTACTCTAAGATCTTTGCACCTATTGAAAAGATTACTTCAATATGACTCACACTAGATATATCCATATCACATAGTTGGGGTGTGTACCAAATGGATGTGAAGAGTGCCTTTCTTCATAGAGACCTTGAGGAGGAGATATATTAAATCAACTACATGGGTTTATTTGTGATTCATCCTTAGTTTTTAGACTTAAAAAATCTATCTATGGCCTCAAATAGGCCCCTCAGGCTTGGTACGCTAAGATGGATTCTTTCTTCCTTATAACAGGTTTCACCAGGTGTCATTCAGACCCCAATGTTTACTTCTTATGGTAGGATGATTCTCTACTATTACTGGTACTTTATGTTGATGATATTTTGATCATTAAGAGTTCTTCATCAGTTATTACAGTGGTGAAGACATCTCTACAGGATAGATTTGACATGATAGACTTAAGCCTTTTGGATTATTTCCTTAGCATTAAGATTTCACAATCTGAGTTAGGGATATCCCTTGCACATCCAAAGTATGCTCTTGATTTTTTGACTTACACTTGAGGTTGACTATTTTACAGCATTGGTTGATGCCACTTGATATTGATAGCTTGTTGGTAGCCTCATTTATCTAAATCATACTAGGCCTAATATTTCATATGCAGTAGGACTTGTCTCTAGATTCATGTAGGAACCTCATGATTTGCACTGGAAAACAACTAAGATGATCTTTCACTATATAGAGGGTTCTCATAGATTCTAGATTCACTATAGATTTGGCACAGAGGTTGACTTGGTTGGATTTATAGATTCAGATTGGGCTGATGATTCTCTGACTCACAAGTCCACTTCTAGTTATAATTGTTTTTTGGGTTCTGGTCCTATCAGTTGATCTAGTAAGAAGTAGAATCTATTGTTATATCATCTATAAAGGTAGAGTATAGGGGAGTTGCTAACATATCTACTAAGGCTATTTAGATTCATAGGATTTTATCTGAGGTTGGCATTCCTTTTAGGCAGCCCACTATCATCTATTGTGACAACCAAAGTACTATAAAGATATACAAGAATCTATTTTAGCACCAATGGACCAAACACATTGAGTTTCACATTCATTTTATTTGGGAGCTTATTCATAATCAAGGCATTGACTTGATATTTTGCTAGTCTTCAGAGCAGGTTGTAGATATCTTCACCAACCCCTTCATTGAGAGCGAGTTCATTCATCTACGATCTCTTCTTTGGGTGTGGTCTACAACAATAGTAGCATCATCTTCTTGGGGGGCCTTCTAGCCTCTTCCTTTCTTTTATGTCTCTCTTTTGGGGGGGAGTTTTTTTCCTATGGGTTTTCTCCTTTTCTCTATTTTATGAGAGATTGCTTTGTATATGGGTACTTGATCAAGCCTATTTTTTGGGACTCATTATTTATTTTCACACTACCCACCTAAGTTGTGCTTATGGGGGGTGTTACTATAGGTTTTTTTTTTTTTTTTGATATTACTTTGTATATGGGTACCTGATCAGACTTAGTTGCCAAGACTCATTGTTTATTTTCACACTACCCACTTAAGTTGTGCTTGGGGGGGTGTTAGTGTAGGTTTTTTTTTCCTACAAGTTTTCTCCTTTTCTCTGCTTTATGTGAGATTACTTTGTATATGGGTACCTGATCAGGCCTACTTGTCAGGACTCATTGTTTATTTCCACACTACCCACCTAATTTGTGCTTATGGGGAGGTGTTAGTGTAGGTTTTTATTTTTCCCAATTTATTTAATTGGGAATATTATATTTGTGCACATGGAGTTTTCCTAAGGTTTTTCTCCTTTTATGTCTCTCCTTTTTTTTTTTTTTTGGGTGGGGGGAGTTTTTTTCCTACAAATTTTCTCCTTTTCTCTGCTTTATGAGAGATTACTTTGTATATGGGTACTTGATCAGGCCTAGTTGTTGGGACTCATTATTTATTTCCACACTTCCCACCTAAGTTGTGTTTATGGAGGGGTGTTAGTGTAGGTTTTTAGTTTTCCCAACTTATTTAATTGGGAATATTATATTTATGTACATGGATTTTTCCTACGGGTTTTCTCCTTTTATGTCTCTCTTTTTGGGGGGAGTTTTTTTCCTATGAGTTTTCTCCTTTTCTCTGCTTTATGAGAGATTGCTTTGTATATGGGTATCTGATCAAGCCTAATTGTCGGGACTCATTGTTTATTTCCACACTGCCCACCTAAGTTGTCCTTAGGGGGGGGGTGTGGTGCAGGTGGGGTGTTAGTGTAGGTTTTTATTTTTTCTAATGTATTTAATTGGTAATATTATATTTGTGCACATAGATTTTTCCTATATTTGGGGGATAAGCTTGCTTATATGGAGATTTTGTGTCATAAGAGAAGTAACTCCTTTCATCAGCTATTCTAGGTATGGGAGTTACTCCTATATTTTGGGCACCTATCACCACCTTTCATGGAAGAGTTACATTCTATTCATGGGGTGCCTTGACCACCATTTGAGGAGAAGTTACATTTGTGCTCTCCTATTTTTATGCTCCATTTGAGCCTATTTCCTTTAATGAATCATTAGTTTTCTCCACTTTTGTTTTATCTCTTGCAATATTCTTTTATATAATTTCTTCTTGCTTCAACAACATAGTGGTGTGCACAAGCTTTGTCTCGTGAGATCCTTCCAGCTTGTTTTCATGTTATCTAGACCTAGAAACATCTCTGATATAAATTACTTGTAAAATATTTTTATTGAAACACGTTTAAACCTTTCAATGACCACATTTTTAAAATTTGAAAGTCGAGGTCCATGATATCCATACCAAAAAATATTCTAGCCCAAATTCAACATATGATATAAAAAATGTAAATCAACTTTAGAGAACCTTAAAATTGTAACAAGTTTTGCTTATAGTTATTAAAAAATTAAACTCTTTTCATGTGAGCCAAACCTAAATATTCAATACACTTGTTATGATCATGAAAATTTTGAATGCAACTTGGATTCCCATTTGAAAATTTTGAATGTGGGGTGTGTTGGTAACAACAAATTTCACTTCCACATTTAATTATTAACACTTAAAATATATATTATTAACATAATTTAATTAAGAGTAGTTAATAAACATTTGGAAGAATAATTTATAATCACTCCAATTTTTTTGAAAAAATAAACTAGACATTTTTTAGTGTTTTCTGAAAGGGTTCTTACATGATCTACATAATCTAAATGTTAACAACTCAAAGACTTTAAGATGTGTTAACATGACTGGAGAAGAGGACCTAGTAATAAAAAGGTAGGCAATAAAAATATGTACAAGGGAACTAAAAAAATAACCAAAGAAACCATATAAAATGAAATTGAAAAAATCATGAAATCAAAAAAAAAAATTGATTGATAGAAAAAATTAAGATACTCAAGTGTAAACTTTGTGTAAGTGTAAGATATTTATTGGATTATTTAAAGGCTTACCATTTATTATATCTAGGTGATATACTCTTAGACTAGGTTTTTCTATGATAATGAATGGATTTAGCCAATGAGGTTTGAGGTTACCTTTATTTTATTTATCCACATTTTTTTAATTTTAATACCATATCACCCACATTAAATTCTCTAAACCACATATTTTTATCATGGCTTTATTGAGGTAATTATGGTAAATTATTATGTGTTGAATAACTAGAATAAGTGTTTCATTTAACACTTTCAAATAATATAATCTCTTTTCTTAATATCTATTATCATTAACAATAATATTTAGTGATAGTTGGAGTGAATGAATCTCAAGTTTTAAGGGAAAGAGTTCATTTGCACCATAGAATAGATAATAGGGGGTGGCCTTGTGGTTATCCTTGTTTTATATGACCAAAATGCATATGTTATTTGTTTACTTAAATCTTCCCCATATTTACTTATCACTTTATTAAATAATTGTCATATAAGTAGCCTTCACTTCGCCATTCCCTTAAACATAATTAAGATCTGAAAATGTATGGTGAATCTTATATTTATCATAAAATTTATTTACTATCTAATTTTAAAAAGATGAGCCATTATCATTGATAATGGGTGACAATAAGATAAATAGAGAAATGAAATAGGTCATGATAAATTTTTATATATCCTTATCCATGGTGGATTTAAAAGGTACAACTTCATCTAGTTTTTAAAAATATTAACTAAATCAGATCCCCAAATGGAAAATGACCAAGGAGAAATAATAGGTTTCAATTATTTAAATAGAACATGCATTAAATTACCATTTCTTTGAAATTTATCACATATTGTTTCCTACTCTGACATTCATGTTCCATTAATGGGCCAATAACAACTCATCCTTAACAACTTGTAATATATGGTTTTACCACTAAAGTGTCCAACATAGTCACTTTCATGAACCTCTTGTAAGGCCAATTGAGATTCTTTGCACCTAAGGAATCTATGAAATTTCCCATCAAAGGAAATTTTAAAAATGGTATCCCCAATCATAACATATCTAGTGGACTCTCTTCTTTGTTTTATTTTATCGTTTATTTAAAAGTGAAGGGGAAGAATATCCTTTGTAAAAAATTGTATATATCTACATACCAATATGAATTTTTTGTACCACTTTTAATTGTAAATACACCTAAGCTTCTAAATTTAGTAATTCAATAGTAGGTTGTAATCATTTAATGGGAAATATGGCATGATAATTGGTGATATCATTAGAAACAAAGTAAGAAACACTAACGATAGCATCCACATGGTGATTATTATTTTTAATAATGTTATCGATCTCAAACTCATCGAAACGGGTGATTTTGGACACTTAATTTTTTTATAAGGCACTTCTCCATAGTGTATTTTCCCTATTTTTATATACGTGGTCCACTTGTGTATAATTGGTTATTTTTAGGAATTCTCTTACCCTGTACTAACTTATATTTGTCCCTTAATCCCTTTAAATTCATTTTAAAGTTCACTAAATTATCCAAGTTCAACCTTGAGCTTAATCTCATGCATCTCTATGTTACTTCTCATCTCTTGCATCTTTGTTTTACCTTAAATGGACTATACATTCCCACTGATTATTCCTTGGGGAGGATCCAAATCCTATGAAACCTAAGGCTTCTATGTTTTCTCCTACCCATGCATTGACCAATTTTATTCCAAAAGCATATCCATTTACTTGATCTATTTGTCTTCGACCTAGTCAAAACATAGATCATGCCTCTTATGCACGTAATGTTAATCATGATTGTTTGATTTTATTTCACTTAAATATTTGAACACATTTAATTATTTACAAAGATATGTATCATTTCTCAACATTCAAAATTAAATATAAATTATTAATATGTACATTTTGAAGAAAGGGTCATTTTTTTAAGTTGCACAAAAATTATAACATATACAAACTAGGAAATTGAAATTACACATACATACACAAATACACATTTATATTGAGTTTATATATTAAAAATCAGCCTTATGATGTATGTTTTCCCAAATATCCTCTTCCACAGTTACTCCAACTACAAGGTTTGTGTTGATTAAATAATATTTATCTATAAAATTATAATTGAATGGTGGGCTTCTACATGGTTGACTCAAATGAATGCAACCCTTAAGACTAAATAGATAAATAACAAAATATCCTCCCTCACAATCCCTTTAGTTTCTATCTTAATGTAATTATTTTGACATATACATTATTACTTATTTGTTTGTTCCTTTCTACTAATTGCATTTCCCCATGTAATCCTTCTATATAATCTTATTTTCTCAAGTGACTTCCACTAGTGGAGGTCAGCCTAACAATGGGGTTATGATTGAATGGTTTCCTTATACTCAGTTGGCACATCATATGTTCCCTCTCATGATATGTTGCATCACATGATACACTTCATAGACATTTTGATTTTGATCAAAATTATTATCATTATTCTCTTCAACTAGTTATATCATTAGTATTAATGGTGAAAATCGAATAATTTTATTAAAAGAAAAGATCTTAGAAGACTCGAATTAGAGTTTACAAAATAGGACTTGTAAGAACCCCTTTGATCAGATGTTATAAAAAAAAAACCTTATTACTTATTTTCTTGTTCCTTTCTACTAATTGCATTTTCCCATGTAATCCTTCTATATAATCTTATTTTCTCAAGTGACTTCCACTAGTGGAGGTCAGCCTAATAATGGGGTTATGATTGAATGGTTTCCTTATACTCAGTTGGCACATCATATGTTCCCTCTCATGATATGTTGCATCACATGATACACTTCATAGACATTTTGATTTTGATCAAAATTATTATCATTATTCTCTTCAACTAGTTATATCATTAGTATTAATGGTGAAAATCAAATAATTTTATTAAAAGAAAAGATCTTAGAAGACTTAAATTAAAGTTTACAAAATAGGACTTGTAAGAACCCCTTTGATCATATGTTAGAAAAAAACCTTGAAAATTTTTAAGTATCATTCCAAGTTATCCTCCCAAAGGCTTTCTTAACTAAACTTAAAAACCACATGTGCAAAATAAAATCTTATAATTAACATGAATAATAGTATAGAATCAAAAAATAAATTTATCATTCTCAAACCATTCATTATAATATAATTAAATTTAATAAATCATTCAAATTTAATTTCACTATATAATTCAAATACATGTTTTAATAGTACATTCATTTTAAATAATCCTCGTATGCATCTATTCACAAATAAAGTGACTAAACACAAATAATTTAATGTTTATATTTCATTAAATTATAATTAAAATTGCAAATAAATATCTCAATCTATAATATTTACATAATTACATCATAATTACATTTACATATTTTAAAATAAGATACAAAAATAATTACATCCAATTTTCTATGATAGTCATACACAAAATATCAAGTCTTCTCAATGTGTGAACAGTAAGGAAGTATGAGATCACCATAGAAGTAAAGAACTATATAATAAGAATAAAATTATCATTTGAGGATTCACCTTGAACCACATAGCTTATTATATCTCCCACACACCTCTCATCCACTAAGGGTGGCCCTAGCCTTCACAATAAAGGTAAACACAAAACCAATAATAAAGAAGATAAAAATGTATACACAAGTCATATTGTAGCTAGTTTTACACATAAAATGCAATTATAGATAGTGAAGAATAATAATAAATAATAAATTAATAATATATAATAAGTATACATGATTATGGCCATAATACTAGGATTTGAATGAGTTCACCTCGTTGCAACCAAACTTGGTAGTCTACTTCTAATCACATAGTCAAAGTAAAACTAAGGGATTTACACAACCTACCGTGTATCCAAATTCTTAAGTACAAAACACAATATATAAATTTACCCTTGCCCCATCTATACTAATAGTGTTATATCAACATAATTACTCTATAAGGCAAACATGTCTCAAATCTTGAACGATCTCTAAAAACTACACCGGGGATATCGTAACACACAAGTGTCCCATACCACCCACATATGACAATATCATCTCTGCACTTGGATAAGGATCATTTGAAATCCAAAAAGTAAAAAATATTATATTAGGATTTCATTTTAAAAAGGAAGAAATAATAGTTTTTATTCCAATAGACCATAAACCTTAATCATAATTGTTTAGAAAAGGCTCTAGATAATAAATGTTTAATAGACATTGAGTACAATTTCCAACACATTTAGATTTTAAATCATAATGCTTCATAAAATTTACAATGGAAAATAAAGGTACAACACATATAACTAGATCTAGTCAAGGTTACAATTTCTTTATTTTCTATGTTTTCAATAGATAACAAAAGGATTTTGACTCTATAAAAGTCATAATCTCATGTATATTTGATTATCATTTTATAACTGATAGAATTTTTTCAAAAAGGGTAAGGGATTTATAAAGTAAAACCCTAATTTTCATCTAGTCCCTAAGTTTTTTTCATTCATTTTCATAGTTTCATAGTTATTTATTTCATACATCACAAGTCATTTGCAATTCATCCATAGTCTTAATATTTTTCTACTCACTTATACTTCATAGTTCACTATTCCAATCATTTTTATTCATTATGTTCAATTTTTTCTTCTAACTGATTTTCATGCTTTATGATGTTTCAAATTCCCATGTTTATATTTCATATTTTACTATGTAATACCATGTCATATATCATGTGAACTATCTATTCAAGTTAATTACATCACAATTCATTCTCACTAAACTCAAACCACCAATAGTAATGATAATAATTAGTAGTATATAGATTATGATTGAATCACTAAATATTGTGACTATTATTTTTAAAACCACATGATTCATAACATGCCACTAACTATTATGGTTAAATATATATGTATAGAGAGCTTGTGTCCTTAAATTTAAACTAAAAAACATGACATGTTTTAATTGAAAACATATTCTCCTTCATGTTACCCATTGAATTTTTTATCAATAATTTAATTCTATTGTTAATGAAGGCTCTACTATGATGATAGATTTACATTTTACCTTGTTTTACTTTTGAAATGAACATACCCTTCTAATACTTAAGCTTGGCATAACAACTTTACTCCCTATTCTAAGTAGGTACTATTAATACCTAGTTTATAAGTTGAGTTATAACCCACTTGGAGTTATAATATCTTGTGGTAATTTTGTATTTGGTTTATTAATTTTATGATAATATTTACATTATTAGTTATTTACAATGGAAATACCTATCATGTTTGTCTAAATTCCCATTTGGTTATTATTATGAAATACATAGGGTAGAGTTAGGGATTTATGCTTTTGTTTATAATTTTATTTTGAATATATCTATTCATATATTATGTTAATATGTTCTTGGTATATTATATGGTTTTTTTTAACTCGCGTTACTTGTAATGTTGTTGAAATTTACAATAGAATAATGTATGACTTCAAAGTATTCTTATTGATTGTAAAGCAATGAAAAGATGAGTAGTATGTTGTACAAGGGTTTTGTGGTTGTAGAAAAATTTTGGAAACATTTAAGATTTTTAATTTAGTTAAAAATAAATTATTAGGATTAAGGGCTTGGTTTTACACACTACCTATTGGCTATTATATCATATTGCATGGCAGAAAGCGAGATGGTAGTTAAACACTCTAAAATACCTTGTTAAAATCCAATCTAATTTCTTCTTATTGTCACAAATTAATAGATTTAATTGTTATCAAATTTTTATGACATGGTTCAGTTAAGTAAGAGTAACACTAAGTTATCTAAAATAATGAATAATTATGACTCTCCTATTAAGATGATTATGTTTTCATAAATAGATGTTTTAGTTTAATGGTAAATTGATAAATTTTATTCTTGATTATTGATAATGGTATAAGACTTACATTAATATCATTGTTTGGATTTATGTCATTGAGGATAGTAATCTTGTTTTAAAATTTTGGAATCTATGAAAGAACAACTTGTATTTTGTTTATGAAAACTAAATTTTGTTATATTTAAGCCCTTAAGTTGGACATAAACCTTATGATAAGGAAGTAACATTCAACATAATACCTTAGGTGTAACCTAGGACTACATGAAGTTAACCTTTTCATTTTTTTGTGTAATTCTTGACCTAATATCATAAATTCAAGAACACTCTAAGTGGATCCTAGGTAGATCATATTGGTTAAGCTAACTAAGATTAATGATATTGGCCTAATTCACCCAAATCACTATAAGGTGAAACCCAATTCATACAATCACTAAATGTTTGAATTCCACTCTCAGCTCTATGAGGTGATACTTGAAACCCTCCAAGTGAACTCAAATAAAAAAATTTAGACATGGTCCTAGTAATCTTCCATGATGTCTCAATTTTATTCCTATTACATGTTGGAAATTGACGTGTTGACCAACATTATGTATGTTTTAAAATTAAATTAAGGGTGACTTTGATTTTATTAAATACACTTTTATTGGTTTTTCAATTGCATTTAAGCCTTAGCATCCTTGATTATTAAAAAAAAATGTGGCTTGGATTTTTGAGGATTATTTCAACTTATTCTACCCTAGAATTTTGATAAACATTGAAACATATCCAACACTTATTTTTATTTTATATTAACCTAATCCACTTCCATATTAATGAAGCATATAAATTTTCCCTTTAGAGAGCCTCGTCTATTACTTATAAATATTCACATTGTAGTAATCTAAAAATTTCCAATATCTCACTTTCACTTAGGAGGAAAGTACTCTAAAATTGCATTGATATATGACTCCATTTTAAGTTAAGGGATTAAATAACTTATTTATACAATCACTCATCTCAAAATAATAGAGTTACAAGTACCATGTGTACTACTATTTTATATAGCATATAACATTTTGAAAATTGCATAAAACACATGTAATTATTGTAAAATATTACATGCAAAGCCACATAGTATGATAAATGTAGGTATTAGTATGCCCCAAGTATCATCTTGCAATAAACATGGTCATTAATACTTTATTAGTCAATATGTAACTCTAATGAGTATTGATTTTGTATACAAGTGTCATATAGTGTATAAAAATAACATCATGAAAGGGTTAGCACATGGGTATGATTACCCTTATGGCATAGCAAGATAGGGACAACAAACATGCCATAATGTAGAAAATTTATGCCTAGTATGGATAGATATATAAATGAGAAACATACACAAGTATCATGCCCCCATAAATTCATGGTAATTACCTTAAAATGTAGGCATGTCATTATATATGTGCATGATATAAATCATGGAATGAAACATATCATAATAACATGCATGGTAAGCATCATGGAAACAAGCATAAGATATAGAACATAATGACACCTAGGTTAGTATCATATAAGCTAGTGACCATAAATAAAATAGTGAGTCAAAATGTAAGGATGGACCTCATAAATCAATAAAATAAGAGGATCCTCTATGGATAAGGACAAAAATACACAAGCATATACATATACACATAATAAATGACTCACACATAACACTCAATGTAACCAATATAAGTAGATATCCATATAGAACATAAGATCTAGGTATTATTAAGATATATATAGTCAATGTAAAGTATCCCAATATGATAAAGTAACAATAAGGAAAATCATCACCATGATACTCTATTATATGAATATGCCCCCTAGCATAAGCATTATACCAATGTCATCATTGCCCCAAAAAAATTATTATGTAGGTACATGACATATTAATTATCCATAGTCATCTATAACTTGTATATCTACATAACACCAACTCAAACAAACACCATGAGAATTAGGTGTGTATAACATGGATATGAAAACCTCTAACACATGTAGATATGTAACCAAAAATAATATAATATTTTTTTTATTATTTTAAAATGTTTTTATCATTTTATAGTAAATTATTTCCCCTTAGAGGAAATTTAAGAGTCATGACCATCAATGTGCATAATGTATAGTCATGTATATATCCATTATGACAATCATTATGTGATAAGGTGTGAAAAGCATGTGGGACAAAAGGTCCCATTAGTAAAAGTGAGATAGTGTCAATAAGGCTTAAGGAAAGGCAATGTATGTATAAATGTAAAATTATGTAATGTTCAATATCAATGTAGTGTCATAATGTAAAAAATTTATACCCCCAAATGGAAAGATAGATAAATAGGCTCAAAGGTAAGAGGGACCAATAATATTCCACAATAAATGTTTCAAGTGCATGACATATAGATTAGGATCTAGGACATATATGGTGAAATAATTCCTCCTAATATCAAGACATGACATATGTCTTATGCATATGATATGCCTCTAAGAAGGCTAGGTATTTTAATGAATCACATTCATGGTAGTAGAAGCATGGATGATATTGTATGATGTTGTAATATGTATGTAGGTTAAATATGTGAGAATCCAATCATATGTATGATATGTATCATGGAAAAATTATCCAAATATATATACCATATAAATCATGTTGAATAAAGGTTCCAAGGACATGTGGAGACTAGACAAGGCAAACTAAGAATAAACAATGCACACAAAGTGAAAAATAGACAAGTAGGACATCAAAAGTTAATAGTCAAACCAAAGTGGAAAGAATTCATGTAATTTTATTGATCTAAAAATATTATTTTTCAATCAAGTAGAAGACAGATCAACTCAAGATGTAAAAATCAATGCCATCACAATGTCCCTAGACCCAGTTGTGAATTTTTAATAATAGGTGTATAAGATTAATTCATAAGATAAAATGTTGAAGCCCTTACTATGACATGATTGTAATATGCAATGATATAAATGATCTAATGTTTCTCATCAAACATGTTATCATTGTCAACATCAACTAATTGAGGCATGTCATTATAATCAAATTGATCATCCTAATTTATAGGTGTTATGATGAATCCAAAAAATGTAATAGCTTCAAAAACACACATAAAAGTGTAAAGCAAATTATTGAGTTGGAAATAGATAACTATACTATTTTTATTTTTATAATAAATACATACCATTCTCTACATAAATCAAAACTCATATATAGAGTTGTAATACATAATTAAAAAATCAATTAAAATCAAAACAAAATACCTAGAGTTAATTGAACATGTTATTTTTAGTAATTGTTGTTTTTAGTAACTTTTGCATGTGAGCTCAGATGGGCCTACTAGCTATCCCTTATTATCTACATGCATAAATAAATACTGAAGGTAAAATTTAACTCAACTTAACAACTATAAATAAAAATATTAAATCCAAAAAAATTTAATAAAAATGAAATTAAAATTAAAATGCAATTTTTAACCACTAGATGGCTGATTTGAGCCCCAAAAATTTGCTGAATGGTCACTAAGATGCTAGATGTATAGTGATATTTTAGAATTTTTTAAAATAGGATTAAATGGGTACTCAAATCAAAATTTAGGTCCTCTACAAGATAGGCTCCTGCATCATTCTTCTCTAGTTGAAAACAACTCAAATCCCATGAGTTATTCTAATTAAACTTCTATCATTTGTCCTTTTCCAACTTCCTCAAATCCCAACATTAAATCCAAGCATAATCTTCCTATTTAAATCCTTCCCATTATTATAAATACTTTTTGTAGGTGTCTTTCCTAGTATTCCTTGTCTTCTTGTCCAAAACACGTGTTATCTTTTCATTCTTCTTCTGCTCCTTCCAATCCACTTCATGTTATTTAATTTCATTGTCCTCTCCATGAAATGCATATAAATTAGAAACATTGAATACTATAGAAATATCAAAAATATGTGAAAAACATACCTCATAGGCACTGTCTTTTATTTTCTTCATAATTTTTCACATACCAATATTTTTATACTTCAGCGTGTTAATACATTCCTTGGGTAATATTTATTTTATTAGATATACCATCACTAACTCTCCTTTAAATAATTTTGGCCTTAATGTTACATATATCATTTCCTTATACTTGTCATTTCTTTCATGTATTTTTTTCCTTACTTCATCATATAATTGTTGTATGTGCTTTGTAACTTCCTCTACATCATCACTAACCCACTCAACAATTGGTAACTATACCAAGTCTAAAACACCCTTATGATTTGTACCATAAAAAATTGGAATGGTGACTTTCCAATTGTCCTATTCACTTAACTATTATATGAAAACTTAGCTTGTGGTAATGCCAAGTCCCATTGCTTGGGCTTCCCTCTACCAATGGATGTCAACAAATTTCCTAGACTCCTATTTACTACTTATGTTTGTCCATCTATTTGAGGGTGGTATGTAATACCAAATTATAGTTTAGTTCCAAATACATTCCATATATTCCTCTAAAATGGATTTGAAATTTTGTATCCTTATCTAAAGGGATGGGTTTTAGAACACCATGAAATCTAACAATATCTTTGAAAAATAGATATACTACTCTAGTGGTATCTTTGGTTTTATTTCGTGCATTAAAATGAACCATCTTAGGGAACTGATCTATAATTAAAAAAATAATCATTACATCTATGTGTGTTGGTATTCCTAATACAAAATCATGGATACGTAAATCTGTCCACAACCCTTTTTCCACTTGCAATGGTGTGTAAATACCTATGATTTATTCATGGCCTTTATCCACTTGACATAACTTGCATATTTGAACTCACATTGATATCTCTCTCTTCATATTTTTCTAAAAATACTTATCTTCCACCAAAGATATTGTTTTTATTTTACCAAAACGTCCTCCCAAACCACCATTATAAAGTTCTCTCACAAGATTATCTCTCATTAACCCAACTGGAATGCATAGTAATTTTCCCTTCAATAGATAGCCATCCTGATTAAGATGATCATTATTAATAAAATGTCTCACCTACTAATGTATTAATTCATTGTTCAATAATCCATACAAAATCTAGGTCAAAATTGAACAAGTCTTTAATAGTCTCAAATCCAACTACTTCATTCACCATAGTAGTTAACAATGCCACATACTCACTCAAATCATCAACTACCTAATTCTAATTTCCTGACTTATGCTTTAAAAAAGTATAACCTTACAATAAATAAATCCAATTTGCATTTATGATATTTAACTTCTTATAAATGTTCACTACCTTAAGGTTTCATGGTCTGTAAACAAAATAAACTCCTTAGGTACTAAGTAATGCCTCCAATGTCTCAGTGCCTCTATAATGGCATAAAATTAAAAATCATGTGTATAATATTTTTTCCTTGCCTTATTAAATTTATCACTATAATTTTTTATTGAGCTTCCTTCCTGACTCAATTTTGAACCAACACCCACATGTGAAACATCATAGTCTACCTCAAACACCTTACTAAAATCTGAGAATGTTTTTTGTTGAGAATGCCAAAATAGGGGCCTTTATCACCTTCTTATTTTGTTATTGGAAAATTTCTATTTTTTTCCTTATCTATGTAACTTCTTTTTATATACAATTTGCTATTGGTACAACAATACTATTAAAAAATCCTAAAACATAGAAAAGTCTTACCTATGATATACTTAATGGAGTATTCCACTCAACAATTTCCTTTTTCTTTTATTCATCCATTATTATACCATATTTTAAAATTAAAAATCCCCAAAATGTCAAACTTTTGTACATCAACTTGCACTTATTAAAATTTACATCGATATTTTCCTTTCTCAATAGTTATTGTAGAGTAAAAATTTTATTCTACGTTGCATTCCGATTTTTGGTTGCACACTGCAGATTTTGTTCTCGCATACCTTGGTCGTGACGACAGAATTTTGAAACAGAGCGCGGAATTGATTCATTTTCCATCTAAGTGTCAAAGAGCAGTGGAAGCTACCAAGTGGCATCATCCGAACACGGGTTCTTTTTCCCTTTTTGAATTTTTTTGTTTCATTTTTTCCCAAGTGTTGAATTTGAGCATAAGCTACCAAGTGTCACTTTTCGAGATATGGAACCGGCCAAGTGGCATCATCCGGGGTGCTTTTCATAACTTTCAAGAGGGTCGTGAAACATGCCACATATCCAATAACAACTTAGTGGAATGCACCATGTGTCGGCATCCGCATTCCTTTTCAGCACCCATGTTTCATCTATTTTTTGGCAAAAGGTTTCAATAAGCTAAGTATCAAGATCAGGTAGAAAGCACCAAGTGGTAATCACAAAAGGCTCTGGATTGCTTTTCCAGAAGAATGCAGAAGTCACCACATGTCAGCATCTGAGAGGCAGTTGGTTTAATGCCTTGGTTCAACATTTTTGGTTTAATACCTCATTTAATGTGTAAACGACATGCAGTGTTGAACTGTTGAACCATTTTTGGTTCAATCAGTTGTTTCAATGGCTTGGTTCATCAGGAAGTTCAAAGGAGTATCCCAAAAACCAAAGGGGTCAAGCACCCCTTTGAATGCAGTAAGGCATTGTTTCATTTTTGTTTAAGTGCCAAAGACAAGTAGAGGCCGCCAAGTGTCGCTTTTCAAGCCCCTTTCTACTCCATTCCCAAGAGCAGCGGAAGATGCCACGTATCTTCCCAGGAGCCACGGAAGCCTCCATGTGTTGACATCTGAGAGATCATCTTCAAGTTTCATTGCTGAATAAAGATTGTGGTGGGTCCTAGCTTTTATTTCAAAGGTCTATAGAAGCCACCAAGTGTCACCATCCGTAGGAGCCTAAAATGCGTCCCAAATATTTCTACAAGTATAGCTAAAGAGCAGGTAGAGATTGCCACGTGTCCTTGTAGAAGACAAGCAGAGATTGCCATGTACATCCTTCCCCCTTTTAAGAGTTGCTCGAGCAGGGAGTGCGGTGAGTCTTATTTTGTTGAAATTGCTAAGTATCAAAGAAGTGGATTGTGACAGGTGTCAAAGGCAGAGCGTTCTTGAGCAGGATGTAAGGTAAGTGAAAAGCACCGCATATCTTCGATAAAGATGTGAAAAGCACCAAGTGTCATTCTCTGATGTCTCCTAAGAAATAAGTAAATTTTTGGGAAATTGACTAAGTGTCCTCTTCCATTTCAACAGAACAAAGGGTCCTATATAGACACTTCCAGCTCAGTTAGAGTTTAGTTTGGGCCATAAATTTGGGAATGCATGATCAATCTGGAGGGAAAACTCAGCAAGAGTTATTTTTGGTAGATGGAGTATTTCACCGAGTATATTTTTGGGGCTGGTAAACATTGAAAGTGTCGTTTGTTTGTCCCTTGTGAATCACAAGTAGAATAGAATTGTGTGGGAAAAGGGGTGATGGAATGAGACATCTAAGGCTATAAAGAGGAGTGTAAGGATCACCAGAAAAGGGGGAGGATCAAAAAAGAGGGAGAGAATTTTTTGATAAAATTATTGTGAAGAATTTAGACTTTCTAGAGTTGTGATTAGGAATATCATTTGCCTTTATTCCATTTTCTCAAGTTGAAAAGTCTATGTAACTGTGCATGTTTTTGTGTCTTTTATATGGCTAAAGATTAATGAGAAGGCATAGTTATGTGCCTTTGTTGATGTTTCCTATATCATTACGAAAGTAGTCTAAGCTGTGAGCCTCTATTTCTATTGTTTCTATCTTTTACATTGAGCATGCCTTGTTTGCTCTTTAATGTAATTCAATCTTACATATATTTTCACTGTGCTTAGGATTAAGGATCAAAATTACACTCAGGTGCATCACCATAGTTAGATTTTATTTCTTTGCATTTGCATTTTTGTTTAAAATTCCTATCCCTTTTCTCCCCAAACACTTGATATAAAGAACAGACCAACTTCTTAAAAATTTGGAGGTTATTTCAAGACGCATGTCCCACATCTTGAAACTTCCCATTGTTGGTGTCTGAAACAAAGCGTAATTTTAAACATCAACAATTTTTGGCACACCCAGTGGGATCAGTCTTGAAGTTTCTTTCAAGACCGTATGAACTAGATAACTACAAGGAGTCAGAGCTGTGGACCAGTAACCAAATTACAATCTGCTACAAATCCAGGTATTCTTTTGCCACCTTTGGTAACAAGTCCAAGAAGAAGAGCTAACCAGTTTGTACCAATACCAATACCAAATATGGGAGCCCCTATACCCCCAAGAAATTATGCAAACTGGAACACTGGTAGTCCCTTAATCCTCCCAACACCACCAGCCATTTGGTATCCTATCCTAGTGAATGCCCTAAAAGCTCTACCCAAGTTCAGTGGGCAAGACTCTAAAATGCCTGCAGAACATCTTCAAGATGTATCAGATGTCTGTGCTATACATGTTATCACATAGAAAAATGTGGCCATAAGGTTATTAGCAGCTTCTTTTAAATGGAAGGCTTTATAATGGTATCAGTCTTTGACCCCAAATACCATATCTACATGGGATCAACTAGGAGATCTATTCTTTGAAAGATTTGCAAAAAAGGGTGATAAGTCTTCTTTGTTACAATAGTTAATCACCATTCAAAGGGGACCACATGAAGACATGACTGACTTCAATACTAGATTTTAAAAGACTTGGGATAGAATCCCTGCTATAGCTAGACCACTACCAGGTATGGCCATAGTGTTTTATCCCAAGGCTTTAAATTTAGATATATTTGTTATGATTCAGTCACTTGGAGGACACACTTTGCCAGAGGCTTATGAATATGCGGTCAGAGCTGAGAATCACTTAATAGATGCTGGAAAGTTACCTCCAAGGCCCCCCATGCCCATGTTCCCAAAAATTTCCTTACCATTACCTCAAGAAGTTCCTAAATCTATAAGCCCACCTGTGTCTATGTACACTTACCCTCAACCATCTGCGAAAGAACCTATCCCTACTCAGTCATCTGAGATGGATGATATCAAGAATATCCTAAGGACATTTTCCAATGAGTTGATCAATATAAAGAGATAGCAGAATACTTTCTCTAAGCCTTCTTATAAAATCTATCAAGGAAACAGATTTTCATCCCAACCAAACCAATATCAGGGTCCTCCAAAACAAACTAACCATCAACCAGTGAATCAATTGATTGCAGTCCCCACACCCTCACACGCCATTCCTCCCAACTCAAATAGGGAGATGGTTCTAGGGAAAAATAATTATGTGGATAATAATAATGCCTAGTGTTTCCCTTGCAATAATGCTCATACACCTAGAGATTGTCTTAGGGGTAATCTACAACAAAGGGTGGCAGAGCAGAGAAGAATGGATGGTCAGTTTGCCATTACTAGTGACAATCAAGCCTACCAGTCTCTTGGTATGCAGAATTCAGTCCTAGTGGCTCAGATGCAAGGAATGTCCTTGAAACAAGAGGAAGAAATAGTCCTAGAACATGCTTTGTTCTCATAGGTTGAAGATGAAGAATTAGTTTTCTTGAACGAGGCATCTACCTCCCAAAGACCAATGGTGCAATCTGATTATTACACCAAATCAAAGAAGAGAATGGTGGAGGAACCTGAGATTGTAAATGGTCAAGTCATGAATAATCCTTCATCTCAAGGGCAAAAAAATGTTATTTTTAGACAATAAGTGCCTCAGCCAGTGCAAGATCAAGGGACTCTTGCCTAAATTTAGGAAAAAACAAGATATCCTTATGTTCAAAAAACTCTGTCTTTGGGACCGATAAATGTAGTGGATCAATTGAAGAAGACTCCAACACAAGTGTTAATATGGGATATATTGGCTATTCCTGAATAGAAGACACTGCTACAACAAGCTCTATAAGGCCAAGTAGTGCCCAAAGGTACTATTACCAAAGAAGGACCTGCTAGAAAAGAAAAGCTCAAAGATACAGTTCCTCTGAAGACAACAGCGTTTGTGAACGATGCAGCACAAGTAAATCCAAACCAGAGCCTTTCTATTTGACTCTGATAGTTGGAAAGAAACTCTTGCATAATGCATTGATAGATTCAAGAGCTAATACTACAATGATGCCCAAGAAAATAGCTGATGCTTTGAAAATAAAATAGGAACCCCTTACAAAAGGAGTTATGCAGCTAGATGGCAAAGTAGTACAAACCCTAGGGAGAATTAAACAACTCCTATTGCAGTTATACACATGTCCCAATATGATTGTCAACCAAGATGTAGTAGTCATAGATATACCTCCTATTTTTAGTTTATGTTTATCTAGAGACTTTACAGCAAAGATGGGAGGATATATGTCTCTTGATTGGTCTCACCTCATCCTGAGAACCAGATACGGTTCGAAGATGAAAATTCTATCTGAACCACTATCAAAAGATCATATCACCAATGAACCAACATCCAAATTAGAGGTAGATCATGCTATGTTAAATAAGGAAGAAAAGATTTTTTTTGAAGAGTTAGGCGACAGGACTGAGCATGATCAAGAAGAAGAAAATAACCAGTTGTTGGCTATGATGCATAGCAACCCATATGGAAACTATGACTCCATTGGTCTGGGCACATACGTCATTTTTGATGAGGACCATGAAATACCAAATGTTATAAGGGAAGAGGCACCAACTACTAAAGATTCAGAGATTTAGACCTTGAATCTTGATGGGGCTAGAAGTAAACATGGTGCTGGAGCAGGAATTTGTCTTACTGTTCCAAATAGTGATAAAATTTTAAGGGCTATTCAATTCCAATTTGCTTGCACTAATAATGATGCTGAGTATGAATCTTTAGTACATGGGCTCCTATTAGCCAAGAAAAAGGGAATAAAGAATCTAAAAGTAAAAGGAGATATAGAATTAGTAGTAAAGCAAATTAGAGAAAAGGTAGCAGCCAAAAATGTGAGAATGAGATCCTACAGATAGGATTTGGGATTTGATAGATGATTTTAAAGCTTTCAATATCAAGATAATCCCTAGAAGTCAAAACTCTGAAGCTGATAGGATGGCCCAGATTGGCTTACAGTTTAATCCAGCAACTGGCTTATTAATTAACAATGAGTCAGTAAAAGTTATAGCAAGTATTTGAAAATGATGCTCAGATAGTCTCATTCTTACAACAATCAAATCAGTTTGCTGATCAGTTACAAACCAAAATTGAGGAAGCATATGGGGATCGGATTATACAATTGAAGACTAATAAGCTCCCCAAGGGCTTGATCACCTTAGAAAACTTATTTGATCCAGAGAATGTAAGCTTGGAGAAGAAAAGGTTCCAGGTAGACAAAGCAAATTATTCTGAAATAGAGGTGAGTCAAGGGAAAAAACTAAAAGTTAGGAATTCTGCAACTCAAGAAGAGAAGGAAAGACTAATTGAATTGTGCCAGAGATATGATAGAGTCATAGCTTGGAGCTATGAAGACCTTCATGGATACAATAAAGACATTATTCAACACACAATAGAATTGACTGAAGGGTCTAAGCCCATCAGATAGAAACAAAGGCCAGTAAATCCAAGGATTGAGCCTCTAATGGTAGATGAGTTGCAAAAACTTTTAGATTCCAAAATAATATTTCCAATCAAGCACTCAACCTGGGTATCAAATCTAGTACCAGTTAGGAAAAAGAATGGAGATGTAAGACTGTGTGTAGATTTCAGAGATCTAAATAGGGCATCTCTAAAAGACCACTATCCCTTGCCCTCCATGGAATAAATTCTACAAACTGTGGCTGGATCAGAGAGATTTTCTTTGCTAGATGGTTTCTCTGGATACAATCAGATTTGGTTGGCTAATGAAGACCAGTACAAAACTACTTTTACTACCAAATGGGAAACATTTGCGTATGCTAAGATGCCATTTGGCCTATAAAATGCAGGAGCCACCTTTCAAAGGGCTATGGATATAGCCTTTGAGGAACTTATAAATAGGATGATCTAGTCTATCTAGATGACCTCACTATTTTTTCAAAAAATGTTGATGATCATTTTGATCATTTTGAATCTGTCTTCAAGAAATGTCAGGATTTTGGGATATCACTGAATCCCAAGAAATGCATCTTTGTTGTACCACAAGGCAAATTGTTGGGACATATAATATCTAAAGGAGTTTCCATAGATCTTGAGAGACTTGTAGCTATAATGAACCTACCTCTTCCAATAAATAAAAAGGCAATTTAGTCCTTTTTAGGGAAGATTAATTTTGTTAGCAGGTTCATATCTGATTTTGCAGGCTTGGTAAGACCAGTGACACTCTTGCTAAAGAAAGACCTGATTTTTAAATGGACTACAAAAGGAAGGCAAGCCTTTGAAGAGGTC
Organism: Torreya grandis; assembly: GCA_037957365.1. Taxonomy (NCBI): domain Eukaryota; kingdom Viridiplantae; phylum Streptophyta; class Pinopsida; order Cupressales; family Taxaceae; genus Torreya; species Torreya grandis. The sequence continues at coordinate 613,908 of JARHVA010007110.1, read as the reverse complement.
AAGAAGGCTATCTCAATAGCCCCAATGCTTAAAAACCTAGGTTTTTCCAAGCCTTTTGTAATATATGTCTATGGAGGAGAGTTAAGCATTGCTGTTGTCTTGACACAAAAAGATGATAAACTAGAGGGAGAACACCCAATAGCCTGTTTCTCAAGAACTCTTAGGGATTATGAAACCAGGTATAACTTTTTAGAGCAACAAGCATATGCTATAGTAAAAGCCCTCAAGAAATTTAGGCATATGGTATCAGGGAGCAAAATTTTGGTACTTGTAGCTCACCCAAGTGTTAGAGAATACATCATGGAGGAAGAAATCACTAAAAAAAGAGCCAACTAGATTACTAAGATTCTTGAATATGATGTAGAGGTTAGACCCGCCAAGTTAGTTAGAGGCAAGGGTTTGTGCCAATATATGACCTAAGAGCTTGAAAAGATGATACCTGGGGAGACAGATAAAGAAGGAGAGATGGAGATGGTGTTAAGGATACAAGAGGTTGATCAGGAATCTTGGGTTGCAAGAAGGATTCATTTCATGAAGTATGGAATTTATCTGAGAGAACTCCCTCAAAATAAGAGGAGATACTATAGGATACATGGAGTTCATTTTGTTTTAATTAAACATGTCCTTTTCAGAAGAAATTCTAATGGCAAATTGTTAAGATGTGTAGGACAGGCTGAGGCTGAGAGAATACTACATGAGATGCATCATGGAATATCAGGGGGCATTTTTCTGCAAAGACCACAGCCATAAAGATAAGTGAGGTAGGATATTTTTGGCATACTTTATTTGCAGATTGTTATCAATTGGTTAAAAAATGCCAATCCTACCAATATTATATGGGGATGAGGAGGAATGCAGTAATGCCCCTTAGTCCTATAATTGTGGATGAACCTTTTGCTTAATGGGGTCTTGACTTCATTAGAATGATAAATCCAGTGTCTAGTATGGGTCACAAATGGTTATTAACTACCACAGATTATTTCACCATATGGACCGAGGCAGTCCCACTCAAAGAGGCAACATAAAATGTGATCCTAGATTTTCTAGGAAGTATCACCACTCACTTTGGGACTCCTCACACTATAATTTTGGATAATGTTAAAGCATTCTTGGGGTCTAAAGTATCTGACTTTGCATTAAAACATGGAATATATCTAAAAACTTCATCTAACTATTACCCTCAAGGTAATGGTTTGGCAGAATCGACTAACAAGAACCTGATCAGACTCATCAAAAGAATAGGGGCCAATCATCACAAAGAATGGCATAAAGTCCTTAATTTAGCACTATGGGCCAATAGAATCATGCCTAAATAGGTGATCAAGATGTCCCTATATGAGTTGGTATATGGAAAGTCAGTTGTAATTCCCCTAAGCTTGGAGATCCCTGCTCTCCAGTTGATTAAACAAATTGAAATTGAGGAAAATGGCCCCATGCAGGTTAGACTTGCGGAGCTTTTGGAGGTTCAAGAGAAGAGGGATACAGCCCATGGTTCATTAAGTAAGCATCAAGGAATGTTTAAGAATTGTTTTGATAAAAGGACTTTGAATCCTCATTTTGAAGTAGGTTCAATTGTTTTGAAATGGGATGCAAGAGCTGCCAAACCGGGTCAGCATACTAAATTTGAAGCATTATAGACTAGCCCATATAAAATTTGTGCGTACAAACAAAATAATTCAATCAAGCTGAAATCGATGGAAGGAGAACCTGAAGAGATTCCCGTAAATGGAATCTATTTAAAGTATTTTAGTTGACTTGGGTCTTTAATGTATTATAGTTAGATAGTTTCCCATTCCCGTATTGTTTTTGTCCCATTGTTATTTTTCCCAATTTTCATTTAAATAAGTGTTTTTAAAACATAGAGTCAGCGGCTCAGAAGGTTTTCAAATAATAAAATATATTCAAAATCTCGAAGCATTGAATGTTTCCCAATCTTTAAGAAATCTCTGAGGTACCTTGCACGGCCACTTGCATAACGTGTCTACCTCGTTGTCCCAAGAAGATTGAGTAGGATTCATTAACATTTATCTAAATTTAATGCCTTTTGAGACTTGACAGGTCCATAAATACCATTATTAAGAGTTGAAGTTTACAAAATCTCAAGCATTCCTATATTTATGAGAAAATATCTTGCTACTTGCAAAAAATTTCAGCACCCAGTAAATTTGCTTCAGTGAGAGTGTTTTGTTTACAAAGGGATCATACCAGTTACCATAGAGAGGACATAGAGATGTAAGGAGCATCATCTTCACAACAAAGAACTGGGATTTATGAATCCCTTGATAGGTTTTTGGCAAGTAAGTCATATGCTTTAGCTGTCGAGCCACCGTTGAAAGCCTATCCAAGGACAAGAATTCTAGAGGTTGGTCAGGCCAGTAACCTAGCAAAAGTAAAGGATTATGCAGATGGAATTATGGACCCAATCTTGCAAAGAGACAGCAATAAAAACCTTAGAGAAGGGGCACATCAAAGGTGCCTTTAGAGAGCTAGAGCAGGGCAATATGAGACATTTGGCATGAGGATGTGGACCTCACAACTGGCATAGTTCCTCATCCCGGCTATGCATCCATGCCCTGACTTGGTTGAATTATGTGTAGACTAGCTCTATGCACCCTCATGCACCACTCAGTAGGGTCCTTTCATGGTGCAAATCACACCACAGGCCATCAGAGACATGTTAGCCCTACACCATGATAGTACAGCAATGTTTCCCACTGTTGCTAAAATGTAAAGGATGTGGGCTAACGTCAATACCTAGTTAAGGTTCTTAAGAATCAAATTACAAATGGGTGATGACAACACTACTGTGCCCACTCTCCCTACAACAAGGGGCCAATTCACACAAGCTAGCCAAGACGCACTATCCATGATGGCTTTCATCTTTGGCATGAAAGATGATATGGTAGTTTACGTAGAACAAATGGCCATCCTCTTCAGGTTGAAGACTGTCGACAAAACCCAAGAATATTGGCTTGACTTTTCAGAGCAGATTGCTTTTACAATGGTAGAGCAACTGGCCCAGTTTAGGTCAAAAGGAGTGTTTAGGTGCTCTTCTTATTTGTTTCACCTCATGTTATACCAAAACATTGACCTCTTCACCCAACATATGCATTTGGACATGTATGACCCAAGTTTTGATCCCCAAAGGACCATTCCTATGTTCGCATGGACACATATTTTGTCAAGGACAATGACCCATATGATTTCTGGGAACTATTTGTTACCCCTAATCTTTGCTACCTCAACCCCAAACCAGTCATGAATAGATTATTTCCTAGTGTTTCAAACCTCCTGGCCAGTTGCCCAATTCTGTGTGACTTCTACTTTGGATCCCACCATATGATTATAAGGGTTAATGGTTTTTGTGGGGAACCAATGTTGCTACCAAAGATTCTAACTCTTAGGTTAGCATTTTTAGAGGTCACCAGGCAAGTGTCAATGGTGGACAATGATTAGGGTTCTTGAAAGTGGAAGAGGAAGATGTATGATATCCTGTGGATGGCAGGCAACATAGTTTTAGAATCCAGGGATGCTAAAATTTTGTTGCTTTGAAAGCTAGATTTCTTGGGGTTCCTGTTAGTTGAATACAAATGGGTATGCAACCTAAATGGTTACATAGCTTCTTGAATAAGGACTAATAGGGTTGTAACCAGGATTGCACATGAGGGCCACCCTTTTTGGGAAACCAGGAGAAACCTTATGGAAGACGCTCCTAATTTTTATGTTGAATTAGCAGATTTACCTCCTCTGCAAAATAAATCATGGAAGACTTTCTATGTTAAGTAGGGGGATTATGATCCCAAAGTCAGAATGACTTCTAGCTTGAGAAGAGCATTGAAGAATAAAGATTGGGATGTGGAGAAGATGGAAGCCTATTAGAAATATAAGCAGGATATTTCTCAAACCACCCATTCTTTTAGGAACGTAGACACAAACGAGAGGTGGGAAGAACTATGGGATGAGTGCCATCTCTCCCCTGCATCTAACCCAGAGACAACTGATTTGCCAACATGAGGTATAGAGCAGGAAGCTAGGCCAAGCCAAGAGCCACAAACCTCAAAACAAACTGCAGCTGTAGCAGTTGTGTCAATTTGGCCCCAACCTCTTGATGTCATGGAGAAATAAAAGAGTGTGGTTCATTTGCCACCAAAAGCTTCCCCATCATCAAAAGTCATTGAAGCTTCCAGTTCTCCACAAGCATGTCCGACGATAGTAGCGGATGTGGAAGGAGAGAGAACATAGCCATAAGAGGAGACACCCAAGAAATGATAGAGGGTGCATTTTTAGTTGGCTATGGAGGAGGAGATAGACACCCAACAGTGCCAATTATAGAGTGTCATAGTTGCTCCCCAGGTAAGTATCATCCCTCCTTCTCCTTCTCAATCTATGTCTTCTCCTATAACATCCCCCACCGCTTTTACCATTCCCATTTCTCACTTCACCCCATCTGTGCCTCCTTAGTTTTTAACGTTACCCCATTTCTCCCCCTCTATTCCCAAAAAATTATCTCCTCAGATTGCCCATAGCCAACAATTGGCTATTCAATACGGTCTGCCATAGGGACATCCTTTTGCGGGTGGGCACATTACCTCTCCTTCTACCTATCTGACCCAAGCAGATGCTACGCAGATGGCAAGGGAAGCTCAAAGATAAAAAGAGGACAAAATAAAATAAAGCTTTGGCTGCCCACATCTGCAGTCACAATTTGACCCCATTCAGCAGCAACTGACGGTGACCCATTTGTCACCCAACGTCGTCAAGCTGAGTGAGCAGATGTAGCCTGAGGATTACTCAATGGATGCAGTGGCCATTAACATGTCCCTTTTTAGGCACCAGGATAGAGTTGAGTTGTTAACTGAATCCACTTCTACAGTCACAAAAGACTACTTGAAAATGTCAAGAAGGCTACAAAAGATGGAGGCCGATTTGGCCAAGGAAAAGGCAAACTGTAACAGTTTGACTAAAGAAATCAACAAGAAAGATAATGAAATAGCAAGTCTGAATAAATAGTTGCAAGATATTGTTTCCCTTCAGATTCACCAGGTAGTCCAGGCCCAAAATGATTCCTTAAAGGGAGAGCTAACACATGCAAAGGATACAGCGATGACCCTTAGGCGGGAGAAAGAAACATTGCAAGGAAAATTTGAAGAACATCAACTACAAGTTACTCAATTATAGCAAAAGCTGTTGGGTGAACAAAACAATACTGCAGCTTTTCAAGCCCAGTTCCAAGCAGAGCAACAGAGAGTGGCACAACTGACACTAAAGCTGGATAATAGGCCAAAGAGTGTCAGAGTGATAAAATTGGTAAAGGAGCTCTATGAACCTATGTGGAAAAGAATCTCCTCATAGATTATCCAGCTCGGGCCTTCTCTCACCTTCCTGCTCAATGCACAAAAATTGTGTGAGAAGGTGGAAGATTCAGTGAAGAACACTCTGGCTACAGTCTTCGACAGAGTCATGGACTCCCAAACATTGTTGCAGATGCTCTATGACACAACGGATGCAACATTGGTAGCTGCAAGAATCATTGATAGAATGGTCACTGCAAAGCGAGTCAATGAGGTTCTCAGTTGCAATTCTATAGCCAACAGTTGTAGAGAGCTTCTCGAAGTCATGAAAGAAGGCATCAGCGAGATGAAATAGCATATTGAAGATCTAGTGTAACTAGGTCTTCCTTCTCCATTTCTTGATGACAACACAGTGCTAATGGTTTATCAAATTGAACCATTACTGCTAGCCAAATAGAATGATCAAATAGTTTTCTAGAACCTACGGGATGATTCATTAGTCTCAGAGGTAGAAGCTATTCTGGTTCCTGTTTCCTAGCTGGAATTCAAATTAAAGGCTATAGTTTAGATTTTGCTAAATTTTTCACATAATGATATCATCAACCTTGATTTAGCCTTCATTAAATTGTAGAACAAGTAGGGGTTATCTAACCATGAATGGTCCACCTACCAGATAGCACTTTTGAAGCTGTGAATTTTTGCAATTTTGATAGAGTGAGAGTTGTGTTTCTTTTTTAGCAGGCTCAAAAGTCTTGGGGAGTCGCCAGTAACTGTAGAGTAAAAATTTTACTCTACGTTGCATTCCAATTTTTGGTTGTGCACTACAGATTTTATTCTCACATACCTTGGTCGTGATGGCAGAATTTTGAAATAGAGCGTGGGCTTGATTCATTTGATTCATTTTCTATCTAAGTGTCAAAGAGCAATGGAAGCTACCAAGTGGCATCGTTTGAACACAGGTTCCATTTCCCTTTTTTATTCTTTTGTTTCATTTTTGCCCAAGTGTTGAATTCGAGTGGAAGCCACCAAGTATCACTTTCTAAGATATGAAACTGGCCAAGTGGCGTCGTCTAGGGCACCTTTCATAACTTTCAAGAGGGCCACAAAATGTGCCACATATCCAATAACAACTTAACAGAATGCACCACGTGTTGGCATCTGCGTTCCTTTTTGTCACTTATGTTTCATCTATTTTTTGATAAAAGGTTTCAACAAGCTAAGTATCAGGATTAGGTGGAAAGCACCAAGTGGCAATCACAGAAGGCTCTGGATTGCTTGTCTAGAAGAATGTGGAAGTCACCACGTGTCGGCATCTGAGAGGCAGTCAGTTCAATGCCTTGGTTCAACATTTTTGGTTTAATACCTCAATTAATGTGTAAATGGCACACAATGTTGAACCGTTGAACCATTGAACCATTTTTGGTTCAATCGGTCATTTCAATGGCTTGGTTCATCAGGTAGTTTAAAGGAGTATCCCAAAAACCAAAGGGTTCAAGCACCCCTTTAGAAGGTAGTAAGGCATTATTTCATTTTTCTTTAAGTGCTGAAGACAAGTGGAGGCTGCAAGTGTCACTTTTTAAGCCCCTTTTTATTCCATTCCCAAGAGCAGTGAAAGACGCCACGTATCTTCCCAAGAGCCACAAAAGCCTCCATGTGTCGACATCCGAGAGATAATCTTCAAGTTTCATTATTGAATAAAGATTATGGTGGGTCCCAGGTTTTATTTCAAAGGTCTGTAAAAGCTATGAAGTGTCACCATCCATAGGAGCCTAACATGCGTCCCAAATATTTCTACAAGCATAGCTAAAGAGCAGGCAGAGATTACCACATGTCCTTGTAGAAGACAAGCAGAGATTTCCACGTACATCCTTCCCCCTTTTAAGGGTTGCTCGAGCAGGGAGTGCGGTGAGTCTTATTTTGTTGAAATTACTAAGTATCAAAGAAGCAGATTGTGACAGGTGTCAAAGGCAGAGCATTCTTGAGCAGGATGTAAGGAAAGTGAAAAGTGTCACATGTCTTTGATAAAGATGCAAAAAGTGCCAAGTGTCATTCTCTGGTGTCTCCTAAGAAATAAGCAAATTTTTGGGAAATTGACTAAGTGTCCTCTTCTATTTCAATAAAATAGAGGGTCCTGTATAGACACTTCCAGCTCAGTTAGAGTTTAGTTTGGGCCATAAATTTAGGAACATGTGATCAATCTGGAGGGAAAACTTAGCAAGAGTTATTTTTGGTAGATGGAGCAGTTCACCAAGTAGTTTTTTGGTGCTGGAAAACATTAAAAGCACTATTTGTTTGTCCCCTACAAGTCACAGGTAGAATAGAATTGCGCAGGAAAAGGGGTGATGGAATGAGACATCTGAGGCTATAAAGAGGAGTGCAGGGATCACCAAAAAAGGGGGAGGATCAGATTAGAGGGAGAGAATTTTTTGAGAAAATTGTTGTGAAGACTTTAGACTTTCTAGAGTTGTGATTAGGAATATCATTTGCCTTTATTCCATTTTCTCAAGTTGAAAAGTCTATGTAACTGTGCATGTTTTTGTGCCTTTTATATGGCTAAAGATTAATGAGAAGATAGAGTTATGTGCCTTTGTTGATGTTTCCTATATCATTAGGAAAGTAGTCTAAGTTATGAGCCTTTGTTTCTATCTTTTACATTGATCATGCCTCGTTTGCTCCTTAATGTAATTGAATCTTACATATAGTTTCACTATGCTTAGGATTAAGGATCAAAATTACACTCAGGCGCATTGCCATAGTTAGATTTTCTTTCTTTGAATTTGCATTTATGTTTAAAATTCCTATCCCTTTTCCCCCCAAACACTTGATATAAAGAAGAGACCAGCTTCTTAAAAATCTAGAGGTTGTTTCAAGACGCATGTCCCACATCTTGAAACTTCCCATTGTTGGTGTCTAAAACAAAGTGCAATTTTAAACATCAACAGTTATAATATCATTCTCAATTACTCAATGTGATCTTATTTACTCTTATAGAGTATCAAAATATCATCAAAATACACTATTAAAAACTTTCCAATATAATCTCATATCATAGTGTTCATTATCCTCATAAATGTGTTGGATGTATTGAACAATTTGAATGACATCACCAACCACTCATATAATCCATCCCTTGTTTTTAATGTTGTATTCCATTCATCTACTTCTCAAATTCAAATTTTATATTATCCACTCCATCAATCAATATTACTAAAGTATTTAGCTCCTACAAAATACATCCATATATCATTTGGGTGAGGTATAAAAAGATGTATTTGATGGTGATCTTTTTTATTATTCTACTATCTACACACATCCTCCATATTTCATCCTTATTTGGAGTTATAAATTTATGGGTTGGACATGGACTCATACTCTCCCTAATTACACCCTTTCTCACCAATTCAGTCCTCTGTATATTCAATTTTGTATCCTTTTTTTGGGCTCATCCTATAAGTTATTTCATTAGGTATATTTGATAATGGAATTAAATTGATAAGATGTTGAATATATATCTTTGACAGTGACATGTATAGGGTATAACATCAGCATATTCCTTTAACCCATTTTATGTCATTGTCGTTATTTTCACAAAATTTCCTTACTCCTTGTTTGTCATTAAGGTATTAAAAAGTCTTGTAAACTTCATTTTCTTGATAGATTATTTTATGTGAAGCATGCTTTCTATTTACCCATCTCCCTTAAGAGGTAATAAAATTACCTTTGAACCATATTTTTAATAAGTATATGCATTTTTCTCTCTGTCATGGATTTTTATCCTATCATATTGCCATGGTCTTACCAAAAACACATGGCATGCATCTATTAGGATAACATCACCCTATGTTTCATCCCTATAAGTTTTTCTTATGGAAAACTTGATTAAACACCTCCTATCAATAGTAACTTCATTTCATTTTTCAAAGCATGAAATAGGATAAGGATAAGGATGATTTTCACATTGTAGACTTAATTTTTCTAACATTTCTTTAGAAACCATATTTTCACAACTTCCACCATAAAAAATAACTTTACAAACATTTCCTCCTAAAGTGCACCTAATTTGAAAAATATATGTATATAGTTATGAATCACCACTATGTTTATCCTTCACATGATCATTCCTTGAATAAATCATTATTATTCTCATCATAATATTCTCTCTTTAATTAGTTCTAACTTTTGGATTTTGTTCTTTCACCTTAGCCTCAAAAATTCACTATTGGTCAATCCTCTTGCCTCCTTTCTTGTCATGATAGTGAAAACACTCAAATGTTATGTGCCCTTATTCACCACATTTTTATCAAATATAAGGTATTCAAGTGGAATTCCAACCTCTACCACCAAATAGCATCTACCTCTCTAAAATCATCTTCCACTTTGATAATTTTAGAACCCTTGTCTAGTATCTTCTTGATTCTCCACCCCACATGATGTTTTTACTCTTGTGGGATTAAATACACCTTGTACCCTTAATAGAGATGACTATCCAATCTTTAAAATAAGATATTTCCTAAGATATTATCCAATTTAATTCTCTTCTACATTCAAATTTATGTGATAGGCATCTTCCATACTACTAATTTTATGCATGTTTAATTCATTTTGAATGGAAAAATTTAAATGATCTACATACCTTGCATCCATTTATTCCTCTATTTCATCGTGATATACTTATATGGATAGCTTTTTAAATTAATTTGTGTAATTATGTAGACTATACTCATTTTTCCTTAGATTTTAAAATATTTCATAGAGGGTTTGTGCATTATACATAGGGAGGAATTTCTATCTCAAATTCTTCTCCATCTTTCTCTTGGTCTTGATATTTTCCTTACCCTTCCTTTGCCTGTCCTTTTGTAAATTATCCCACTATATTATTACATTACCTTTTAATTTGGTACATGTAAATGTTACCTTATTTTATTCTGACATATTCCTCCAAACAAAAATATTCTTTAGAATTTTTAACCAATCTATTAACTCCTCTAGTGTTAGACTATCCTCATATTCTAAATCTTCAACCTTTATCCCTTCATTGTTTCTTTATAATGCCCTAAGTATCCTTTCATCAAATTATTATGGATCCTCTTATTTAATATCTAATTCATATTCTTTTTATTCATCAATGTCATCTCCCCTTTTCTGTTGTCTCTGACATATAATAATTTTAATAAGTTCATCCACTCTTTTCTACAACTCTTGCATATTATTTTTTATTTGTGTATAGCCTTCTCATCCTCTTTCCATCTTACTTAAATGTATTCTTCAAAATATAATTTTTTATCCAAAATAAAATTTGGAACTCAATAATAATTCACACACAATATTACCTTTAATTTTTATTCCAAATTTTGAACCAAATTTGATACCAAATGATGAATCCAAAATGTGCAATATCTCTAAAACACTTACAAAAGTGTATAGAAATTATTGGGTAGCAAAGAGAGAATTCTATAATTTGATATTATAAGTAATAAATCATATTCTTTAAATAAATCATAGCTCAAATATATAATTATCATAAATAAATAAAAAATCTAGTGAAAGTAAAAAGATTATCTAGAGTTAACCAAGTTATCTAGAGTTAAAAGACTTATCTACAGTTAATCTAGTGTAAGCAAAAAAATTATTAATTTTTGCATGCAATCTCTAAGGGTCCTACTAATTATCCTTTATTATCTATAGGTATAATTAAATATCAAGGGTGATTTTAAGCTCAATTTCATGCCGAAACATAGAAATATTAAATCTATAAATCTATAAAAATGTTAAAATGTTAAAAATAATATTAAAATGTAATTTTTGAGCTCTAGATTATTGATTTTAGCCCCAAAAAATTATTGAAATGGTTGCTAAGTAGATAGTGTGATTTGCATCTATGTAAATATATTTGAGGTTTTTTCTATAAAATGGCTCAATTGGGCTCTTGGATTAAAATGTGTGGCCTCCACAAGATAGGTTCCTACATCAAGTTGTAACATTAGGATATGAGTAAATGAATTAAGTTTGTCTTGCAGATGTATTAGTAGATGATTTCTCTTTAATAACTTACTCCTTTTTTCACTTTGTTACTTTTTATTCCCTTTACTTTTTACATATTTAAATATAGTGAATGTTTTTTTAAAATGAAAAGGTTGAGGACCATTAGGTGGCATTGGTTGAGTATTAGTCAAATTAGTAGTTTCCATGGGTTGTTTTGCTTCATTTTGAGTTTTTCTATCTTGTGATATGGAATGATAAACAATTTTTTTGGAAATTTTGGAAATAAATCATAATGAAAAACATCAATATATTTTAAATACAATGTCATGTGGCTTAGAATGCTTCATGGATTTTTCAAAAATAATTCATGATAACATTAAGAAATCTACTAATTATTCTTCAACCATGAAGATCAAGCCTCAAGATGTAGAAATAGTGGACCAATGTGATAATTTAACATTTTAAAGTACCAATTATATTAACTTTTAGAGTTATTCCTTCAAAGGTGATACAATTTTAATAGGCAAAATAGTGTTCATAATAAGGTTGTCCAAAATAAGAGGGGGATGAACTAGGGAATGTTGGTCCCATTATATTAGATGAACTACTTAGATCAGAAATTTCCACATAGTATATGATAAGTAAAGACATAAAACATATCTCTAAAAATTGTGTTTTAACCTCCATGTTAGATAACATGTCAATGAGGGTTGTAGTTTATGGTATGATCAAAATAAGATCACCTAAATAAATTTTATTATAGACAATTCTATTAGGATATGACCATCAAGTTTAGTTGCTTAAACCCATGTTTTTTTTGTATTCAACACTCACCTAAAACTTACTCATCAAAAGGAGTCTATATTCAATGCTCACTTATAGATGCTAAGTGTAGAAATCCTTCTTCAATAATCCAACTAAGTAGATTTCCTTTTATTAAACAAATAAAAAGATGGTAGTCCTCTTCTTAATGATATAATATATTTAATAGATAAATGATGTAAATAAATAAGGGTTTGAATAGATAATGGTTTCAAAAACATGTATTGCATCATGAAGTAAAGTGGGATACATCTAACTGGTCATATATTTATAGGTTTTGCATTTCGTTGTTATTTTATTTTTGGTGGGTTTCATTCCCATAGATGGAGATGGCTAAATACATGGAGTGATGAAAATGGATGGATTAATGAAGAATGGGGATTATTTTTTTAACATCCATGTAGGAAATATATGCAAAAATATGTGATGAATAGACATAGTGGGTTAAAATATTGTAGTCATGTCTCGAACCAAAAAAATAAGTCTTCAATTATTTTATATGCAATAATAATTTTTAAATGATAAATTATATCAACTTGAAGAGTTTAGATAGATATAATATCTATATTACTTATATATTTACTCTATTATATAAGGGGTATGTGGAACTTAGTACACTTGAGACATAATGTTCCTATCTTCAATTTCATGATGTTAAAGCATTAATTTGTATCTTCCAAATGTTAGTGTCACAAAAATTATGATATGGTTGTGATATTTTTGGACTTATAATTCATAGTAGTAGCTGGGATCAAGTTGATAGATTTCTTATTTCAATGCTACCTAGAAACTTACAAGAAAAATAATCAGTCTCATTTGGAATTATTTTTGTTAAATTTGGCACCCATCCCCTTCATATTTAAGTTGTTTTTCATTTAATAATTTTAATTTATATATTAAAATATATGAAAGATATAATAATTAGGTATAATATATACCCATCGAAGGTTCTTCAATTACCAATGAAGTTATGTGAACAAGGGTTCAATAACACTTGGTATGCTCAATGTGCAACTTTTTTATAGGTAATTTATATTGATATCAACCTCTTAATATAATTTTTATAAATATTCCATAAATTTTTAATAAATATATGCACAATGGTGTTAGAGACAAGATTTAAAAATCCTACATAAAATCAACATGGATAGAACCATCAAAACCATTGTACAAAAAAATGTATCTCTATATGAGCACTAACTTCAAATAGAAGATGGGATTTGTATTATACACAAGTACACCATGCTATATTTTATTTTATTTTATCATTTGGATCAATCACAAGTGTGTTATCATCAACTTAACATGGAGTTAGGGAACTTTATTCTACAATATCAACACATAGGTAAACTTTATAATAATGAACCAAAATAATCTAATCATTTTGTATTTAGGTGTCCAATGTATTATGAGATCAACGGTAGATTTTACTAAATATTTAGAGGAAATCAAGACTCTCTATGAGATATTAATAATTATGGGGATCAAATATATGTTGATACATTCAACAGAGAGATGACCAAAAACAAAGATGGCCTCTTTAAGAATTGTTAGCTCAACTCTTTATTACATGGTTTAACCTCAAACTCCTTTATTTAACATTAATTTCAAAGGTGAAAATGGACCAACATTTCTATTCATCACTCACAAGTTATTAGGATAAATATCTCAACAACTTAGCTCTTGTGCTTTATGTTTTAACTCAATTTTATCTTGCATGCTCTTATTGAAATGTACTTTTCTTGGAGTCCTATTAACCTATCATGGTTACTATTGGATATTAATAATATAGTATATTTTATTATATATTTTTTATGGGATCAATATAAAATATGGTGAAAAATCATTTTTATATTGAAATACATCAAGGAAATAGTATTTTTAATATAAAAATTTGAGCTCGTTTTATTTTTTCATAGTTATTATATTGTATATTTTGGAAACTCATTTACATAGAATTATTATAATAATTAATGAGACTCAACAACCATTAACCCTATTAAATATTTACCACGTTAATAAATATTTAAAGTACATAGTAGTTCAATTAATAATACAAAATGACTAGTAGATTTCGAGGTTTCCACATCACTATTTACTTCAAAATCATGGATTTTTTTTCCTAAAAAATATGATTTTTTTTGTCTTACATAAAATAATTTGTGATATTTTTCAATACAATGGATCACACAAAACAACATATTTCAATGCATTAGTAATTTATCAGATAATTTGGAATAAATTACAAGTGAATCAATTTTGCATCAATAAAAGTTGCATCACAAGTAACATCATGCTGCATTTCATTTTTTAAAGTGGAATTTTTTAATAAGAATTAATTTATAACCATTATTCTTGCATAAAAAAATAAGTCATTTTTTTCATCAAGGCACACTTCTATTTACATTTAAGCAATAAATTTTATATTTCTACATCAAAATTCAAATTTTATAAATTTCAATTTCTTTCTTGCTTCAATATTTATATTACTTGTATAATTATATTATAGAATAATATCAATTAGTTATATTATTATGGTATTTGAATTTATTTTATTTATTTATATGATTAGGATGTTGTGTGTGTTTTAGCATGTATGCGTAAATGGATATGAAGAGATCCAACTTTTTGTCTTTAAATCCCTCTTTCTATTAATAGCTTTTGTTTATGTTGGCTCTGAAATGCAAAAATAAGATTGATGGGTGTACATAACCTTTTTTTTTATGGCTTAATAATTTTAGTAATCCTTATGCATGGGTTGTATTAAGTTATCAAAATAGTACTTTTGTTGGGAACAACACATTGAACCTATGGCTTAATACCTTTTATGGGATGACAATTTGAAACTCAAATTTACTAATAGTTCTATGTCAATCTTATAATAAATAATCCAAGAAAATTAATCTAATCTTATAATTTTCAATAAATTTAATATGATATAATATAAGTCTTAAATCCAATCATAAAAACTCAAAAAAAATGGAAAGGGTAAGTCAGAAAAGAACTTTGACTAAAAGCAATAAATTATGAATTATGAAAACATCTTTCAAATTTTATTACAATATTAACAAACTAAAATTTGATAGAATTAGTAACACTCACTCCAATGATTTCACCAAAAATAGGAAGCACTAATTTAAATGTAGCTGAAACTAATATCTTACAAATTATAAATTTCATATCACATCCATTCATCCAAGTAATTAGGGCCAAGACATATAAAAATACTAATTAGTCTAGTAAAACACAAATTAGCCTTCCCCACAAGAAAGTATGCATAACATCAATAGAAATCAAAGACATTCAATAGTGAATTGCCCAACATTCATGAGAAAGTGAAATTCCTCCTTATATTAATTATGAAAAATAATAGTTTCTATAATCAACACTTATCTATTGATATTTCTTGAAGTTTAATCTTGTCAGTAATTCACCCAAAAATTGATTATTTTTTGAAAGGAGACTATGAAATACTTTTATATAAAAGCAATGGCATCACATCCTCCATGAATAATATTGTTTTTATCCACTTCTAGTTTAATTAAAAAATCATAGATGTGTGTCATTATAATTCGCACTTAGCTATATTTTCACCAAGTTAATTTTAATCAATCAATAGCATAAAGACCAATAAAAACAAATTTAGATCCTAAAACCTCATGAGTAATATAAAAGGTTAGTCAATAATACATTAGATTCAAACTTGAAAGATGCAAACCTCAATTAATTAAAGAATTTTTTGTATTGGATGTGTCTCAGATGTAGTTTTGATTGGTCTTTATTAATGCCAATTATATGAGGACATATCCACTTGAAACTATGGACCTTGTTGAATTGATTAAAATTATAAAATTAGTGAATAAGTTAGCTTGATAAAATGCCAGGGCTTTGTTATATCGATTGAACAGGTTGAATTACAATGCAAAGGGGTCTATTTATAAAAAAATCATATCAATGAGGACCCATATTCTTGAAATCAAGATGAACAATTATAAATGAGTCCTTAAATGTGCACATGGATCACTAATGTGATCCCTTCATCTCAATCAAGATTAAGGGTGGAGGATGACCTTTGAAAATATCAAATAAGAATTAATATAAGCCCTTCATCTTGTTTCTAAGATGAAGGGTGGAGGATTATCCTCATAATATCTTTGTGAAATTCATTGTGGACCCTTCATCCTATTTCTAAGATGAAGGGTGGAGAAACATTCCCTAGAAAGCACATGGATAACCAATGTGGCCCTTTAATCTTGTTTAAAAGATGAAGGGTTGAAAATGCTCCCTAAAATATCTCACAAGATTTATTATGGGCCCTTAATCTTGTCTCCAAGATGAAGGGTGGAGAATAATATTGTATATTAATTCACTTTATCAATTTAATTAGATCCTAAAAGAATATTCAATGGGATCTCAAGATCCTTTCTTTGCATCAAGATGCCCACTTGGAGAGAAAAAGAGGAATTAATTAATTTCAAGATAATTATAATTCTATTTTCAATATAATTATATTTATAATGATTATTTATAGAAGGGGAATTAATATCATTAATTGATCAGAGAAGGGCAAATTATTAAATTGACCAGAACATAGTAATTGAAGAAAGAATTTGACCAAAGTAGATAATTGATTAGAAAAATTAAAGATAATGGATAATTGAATAGATATATTTTTTTTTATGAAATATATATATATATTAATTAACCAATATAAATATACAAATAATTCACAAGAAAAATAGGTGGTATGAGAGCATGCCACACAGTCACACTAGGCACAGCCTAGGAACCAAAAATAGAAACACCATAAACTACTAGGCCCCACCTAGGAACAAGTCATCATGTCATCATAAAATAAATTATTTAGTAGCAAGATCAAGGATATAAGGTGGAGGATCCATATCATTAGGACCCCAACCTGAGCTTGACAAGTCATTGCCATCTGGAATTGGCTCCCAGTTAATCGCTTAAGCAGTGTCCTTGTCATCTTCTTCTTCCTATGTTCAAGTGGGTGAAATGGATAGAGAGAGCTTAGGGAACTTGTCCAACATATCTGACCAACCTCCAAGTGATACTCCCCAAGCATCTAGGCATAGAGGAGGAGGAGGAGCATCCTAACCATCCTACCTAGTAGGGGAAGGAGGCAGAGGCTACCACCCTTGCTACTACCTACGAGGGGTTATGCACTAGTATAGGGTACCATTTTGAGAGTGGTGCCAAGATCATCTATGATAGTTCCCACCACAAGGTGGAAAATCAATTTTATCTTCCAATCTATGTTCCCTAAGTGGAAATGGTAGAACCTAAGCCATGGCACAAAGAGCATATCCCTAATGGGAGAAAAGATCCTGAAGGTGACCAAAATCTATGGCAACTTTGTTAGCTTGAACTTGAATCTAAAAGAGGACATTTGAGAAGATATAAGACTTGCTCAAAGCATAAAAATTACAATCTAAAGAATCGGTATTAAACATAGCATTATTTCTTTCTTTCCAAAGCCAAAAGAGAATCTCTACTCTGAAAGTATGCTAGACTTGGGTATATTTAAATGGAAACGTAGGTTTATCTCCAAGAAGGATGTGCTACCAATGAAATAATTTAGGATATAAAGGCCTAAAGAGGTCATGAATCTACATCTAGACCCTTTTTGCTTTGGAACAATGCCGAAAAAGATGAGAGACCATTTCTAGATGGCCACAAAAAGGGCAAGTGGGGAGGGAAACTCCTAGCTATATGAGCCTTCTACCAATAGGTAGGCTTTTGTATGGTATACACCAAGAAAAATGAGTTAAATTGGGCTCCACACAAGCCCCTTAGATAGTGATAAAGTAGAATATCCATGTACTAACAAAAGAATGCCGTCCCTAATGGAAATTGAGCTTATCCACCATAGGCAAGTTGGGGTGAGCCATCCATAGCCAAGTTGAGGGGTGTAGTTGTGAAAGGGAGTTTCAACATACCACTTTCAATCCTTCCACCAAGGATGAGTGGAATGTACAAAAATTTTTGGAGCATGGTGGGTGGCACAGCATTAAGAATCTCTTGGTAGGATTCTTGATAAGAATCAGCTAACTAAAATTTAGTTTTCACTTCATCCCAAGATATCTAAGAGTGAGATCGCCTATAATAGATATCCTAGATAGTATGAATGCCTCTATGAAACAAATTGAAAGTGTTGATCCAAGGGACCTTAGATAGGGGAACTTTATTAAAATTAATAACATGAGACCACTAAAGTGAGTGGGTGCTTATAGACAACCCATCTCGAAAACCTGAGCCATTCTAGAGAAGCCATGGCTTGATCTTTTCCAATGCCTTTCAGATGTTTTTTTCTAAAAATGACCCTAAGATTTGAATGGGAGATTTAATAATAAGTAAATTAGAGAATTTGAGCCCTTTCCAGGCCTTCTTACCCTTAGGTAAGCCTGAGGAGATGCATTGTTAGACCAACACCTTCCAAACTTCTTTACCCTCAATGGTCTGCACAATCCATTTGGCACATAAGGAATATCCTTGCCAAGCTATATCAATGAGCCCCATCCCTTCGACATCCCACCTAAGGTAGAAATATTCCCAATCCACCTTATGGAATCCTTTACCCTAAGGAGAATTGGGCCAAAGGCAGTCTTTAAGCAATTTCTCCATCTTTTGGTAAGATTTCTTTAAAGGTACCCCACATGAAGAGTAGTACATATGGGTGGTCGCAAGTAATTTCAATTAGATTTGAAATTTTCCTACTAATGAGAGGGACTTGTCCACCAGGCATTCTAATTTCTTAGCAACTCTATCTACAACATATTGCCACAACATGGGTGGTGAAGCATCAAAATCAAAGGGGATGCCAATAAATTTAAATATTTTATCATGTTGGATCCACTTCCAACTGTAATTAGTAGTCCACATTGGCTGAGGGAGGTATGATTGCCTATAAAAATGAGTTTTTCATGATTAGTTACTAGATCTAGAGGCAAGGTAGAAGGTGTTGAGACACTGCAAGGCATTGTCCACATTGGTCTCATCATCAATGAGAGTAAGGATAGAATCATCTACAAAGTGACCATTAAGCAATTGCATATCTTCATGTAGATTCATGGCATCTAGAAGTAGCTAACTCCATAAACAAGCCCCCTAGCTTGGGAATTGCTAAGAATATATCCAAAACCCTCAATAATAAGCACATACAAGGTGGGAACTAAAGGGCATCCTTGGTAAATAGAGTGAAAAAACCAAATTGCTTAGAGGTGACTCCATTAATGTTGAGGATAGCCAAGGCATCTACAAAAATCATATGGATGGTTTAAATGAAGTTGGGCCCAAAGCCTAGGGCTATAAGCTTGGCCAGAATGAATGGCCACTTGACGGTGATAAGCTTTTTCAAAGTCAATTTTAATGAATATAGATTGTTTATTAAACCTTCTATCCCAGTCTATACCTTCTTAGACTGCAAAAATTTTGTCCAAGATATATTGGCTTATGATGAAACCTATTTATTAGGGTGCACGATGTGAAGTAATAAATTACGTAACCAGAGTGTGAGAGCCTTGGAAATGATTTTGTAAGAAACATTCAAGAGGGTGATGGGCTACCAATTAGAAATCAACTTAGGATCCCCATGCCTAGGTATTAATTTAATGTTTCCTTTATTTATATTTTTTCCCAGAGAATGAGTGAGAAAGGATTCTTGATAAACCTTATACAAATCACTGCCCACAAGATCCCAAAGGATTTTATAGAATTTATAGGGTAAATAATTAATTCTTGGATATTTGTCATTTTCCATGTGAGACACTACCTCATGCAAATCATCAATAGTGAGGAGCCTATTGCAAGCCAACTATTGGGTAAGAGTGAGTTTGCATTTCACCATTACGAGACATTACTAAAAGGCAATTTCATGCCCAACCAAAGATGCTTGAGATTTGAACACTTGTTGATAGTGGTTGTCAAAGGCTTGAATAATATGTAGGGTCTTTAAGAGTTTGTTTCCAACCTCAAAGATAACCTATATTTTTTGCTTCAAGTTCCTAGCTCACAGCATTTGAAAAAACTCCTTTGAAGAATTTTCCCCTATTTTAAGCTAGTGGAACCTAGCATTGGCTTAAGTTTCCCAGACATTGTAGTTTTATACAATATGGATGTGATTTTTAAGTAGTATATTCTAACCTAAAATATCTCATTGAAGGGATCCTTTTCTATAACTAAAGCCACATGGCTCAACCTTGAGGAAGTAATAAAGTAAGAGTGTCTCCTAATTTTAGCAAGTTGGCATCTATAGATTCATAGAAAGTGAGAGATCCTTTTGATGGCATCATCCCATGAAAAAATCCAACAAGATTCTTGGGATGGATGTGGATCCAAATTTCATACTTTTTGAAGATGTGCCACCATGGGTCCATGCTTGAGTGGAGAAGCGTTAAGAAATAATTGTGTTTTGTGTACTTTGGGTTTCATAAACTGCCATGTCACTTGGAACTAAATAGGGGAGTGGTCAAAAATCCCAAAATCTGGAAGCACCTACACTAGAGGAGAAAAACCATTATCAAAGGATAAGTATGGTTGGGTGGACATCATTGCCCTATCTAGGTGCTTTAGAATCTGATTGGGGCCCTATCTGAGATTACTTTAGGTGTACTAAATTTGTAGGCTGACAAATTAAATTAGGGTCATAAAATCCTAATTTAGTGCACATATAATACCACACCTCCCTTTTACCAATTGCCTAATGCATTTGTAAATGGCACACTTTATCCTTAGGAGATGCCACCATATTAAAGTCACCACATAAGTGTTAGGATCTAGAACACATAACTCTGATACCACTTGTTAGGATCTTCTCCTAAGAGCACAATTGATTACCTTTGTATAAGCAACTAAACACAAAATTTAACCTTAACTAGAATTTAGAAATAGTACAGAATATGAGAGACAATATAATCTATATTAACACTCTTCTAGAAGGAAATACAATGAAGAAATCACACTCTTCCCACACCTCTTGGGCGTACAGTAATTCTCCCTCAAGATTTCTCTCTCTCTCCATTACAATCACAACTCAAACACAGAGTTGTTCCCTCCACCAGTCAGTGACAATCAGCCCAATGGTTGTTGTTGCCTACTGCCAGTCCACCAAGTAGATCTCCTTGATCTTGCACACTTACAGATCTAACTGATCTTACTTACCATGTAGATCTCCCTGATCTTGCTACCTATAGATCAACTGATCTTACACACCTTGAGACAACCAACCCAATTGTTGTTCTTGCCTTCAAGTTGAGGATCTAATCCTTCTTAGTCCTTAGACTTGTCCTTGCTTACAATACAGCCCCATGGGTCTCTTAAATAGATCCCATACCAATAATAATTAGAAATGCAAACTCAAGACTAAAATTAGTCTTTACATGCAAACTAACTGTCTATCTAAAATTAGACTAGTTCTGGAACACACAGGTGACCGACGTCAGTTCCTATCTGACCGATGCCGGCCGACCATAATCGATGTCAGTTACTATGTACACTGAATATGACTGACGTCAGTTGATCAGACTGACGTCAATTACTTTAACACTCAGAAACCTCCACCATTTGCATCAGTGAAGCTTTTAGCTCCACAAATTAATAATCTCCCACTTGGAGATAAATAGTTGCATTTGTACCTGTACTTGTACATCCTCTAATTTGTTTTTGGCTTGTATTCCACATCTTCAAGTTTAGTCTTGAAGACCAACAAAATTTGAATGAAGATTCAACTTCTCCTTTGTTCTCAGCTTGTTAACATACCTACAGGGTTCATATCCTTGCTAGTCACTATGACTACAACAACCTTCCGCATCTCTGAAATCCAGCTAACCGCCGTTCCACCAATAGTGAACACATATCCTGTGGCACTACTCCTGTCATCGAAGTCACCTGCAATCTGAATCTACATACCCATGTAGAGAAGTGCTTGACCTTGCATAACATAAATACCTGTTGTTAGTCCCTCTCAAATACCTGAGAATCCATTGAACTACTTTCCAATGCTCCTTTCTTGGATTGGCCATAAACTTGCTGACAACTCCCACTGCTTGAGCAATATCAGGTCTAGTACATACCATGTACTCAACCTCATTATGTGACTTAGGACACTATTCATAACTCAACTTGAACTGTCCAACCATAGGTG
Source organism: Torreya grandis (assembly GCA_037957365.1). NCBI lineage: Eukaryota > Viridiplantae > Streptophyta > Pinopsida > Cupressales > Taxaceae > Torreya > Torreya grandis. The sequence goes on along the minus strand of JARHVA010007110.1, from coordinate 591,651 downwards.
TGCTTACCGGTTTTGCATCCTGCAAATTGAACCTCTCCACTACCTTATTCACATAATCCTCTGGAGACAAAATCAACCTGTGACTTTCCCTGTCTCTAGAAATACTCATGCCAAGGATTTTCTTTACTCCTCCTAAATCCTTCTTGGCACATGTCTGAGCTACTTTTACCTTTAGCTCAGCAAATCCCTGCATGTGTGACCCTGCAACAAGCATATACACTACATATAGTAACAAGATAATGTAGCGACCATTATCCAACTTGGTAAAATAAACACAATGGTCACATTGATATTGATATTGACTAAATCCATGCTTTGTCATAAACTTTTCAAACCTATACCACTGTCCTGGAGCTTGCTCAAGACCATATAACCTGGCCTTCTGTCTCCCCTGTCCATTCTCTCCTTTCTTTAACCTGTGAATCCATTCATCTTTTAGTGCTTTGTTTCTGGCTAGCAACTCTACCAAATCCCACGTTTGGTTCTCTCCCAAGGAATCAATTTCCTCATTCATGCCATGCTCCCACTATTTCCTAGATTCTCCCTGCATTGCCTCTTTAAAACTTCTTGGTTTTCCACCATCAGTGAGTAACAAGTAGTATAAAGAAGGGGAATAATGAATTTGAGGCTTACTTACCCTTTTGGACCTCCACATGGGTGTTTGAGACTCCTTGATAGCTTGCTATCCACCCAAAATTTATTCTAATAATGATCGATCTCAGTCACCTCTGGCCGACCTCAATTTCCACCTGATCAATGTCGTTTCCACCTAATCACCAATGTTGATTTCCTGACTGACATCGGTGTCCACCTGCCCGACATCACTGACTTTGGTCTACACATGAATGATGTTGGTTCCTGCCTAATCGACGTTGTTTCTCACCTGACCAATGTCAATAACTGTGTTTTCCTATGAGTGATGATTTTTACTTGCGAGCTCATTTTGGATCATAACATTGTCCAAATCAACACTACCCTACTCAAAATTATTCAGCCTCTTGAGTTGATCTCTATCCATCATCTTCTCCTTAAAAACCAAGGCTTTTCAGTTCTTAACTTTGTCAAAAACATCATATTTCCTCTTTATGCAATACTGTGATCCTCCAATAGAAGCTACCTTCTTTGTTGACCCAGTTTCAAGAAACCTCACTTTCTTCTGTTGCTTACAAAAATCTTGATCTATGCTTTTCAAATTTGAAAGCTTACCATTTGACTTAAGAACATCCATTCCCTTCTCACTCATGTGACCAAGCCTACAAAACCACATCTTTGCATCTACATCTGAAGTAGATAAAATAGAAGGAGAATCAGTAATACAAGTAGATAGATAAAGTGTACCTACTTTCTTCCCTCTTGCTAATACAAGTGCACCCTTGAAAACTTTTCAAGATTCTACTGTGAGAGTTACTGTGCAACCCTCATCACCCAACTTTCCTATAGAAATTAGACTCTTCTTTAGGATGGGAACATGCATGACATCCTTCAACACCCATGTGTTGCCTATCTGCAATTTCAGCTGCACTTCCCCTTTGCCAACAATTTGACAAGGCTCACCAACCCCTAAATAAATCTTTCCAAAGTCTCCATGGACATAATCATGGAAAAATACTCTATTTGGGGTTGCATGGAAAGAGGCATAAGAATCTAAAACCCAAGATTCTACATTATCCAAGGAACATATAAGAGCATCCTGTACAACAATACCTGCATCATTTGCTTCTTTATTTCCTTCATGCTGATCTTCTACCAACCAACAATCTTTCTTTACATGCCCTTTCTTTCCACAATTCCATAATTGATAATTCTTGCCATTGAATTTCTCCATTCTTAGTTTACTTTCTTCTGCCATTGCTTTCCTCCCACTCAAACAAAAACCCCTATGAGTGACCTATAATCAACAAACACTTAACACACTCTGAACCAGGCTCTGATGAACCTTCAACCAGGGTCTGATACCACTTGTTAGGATCTAGAACACACAGCTCTGATACCACTTGTTAGAATATTCTCCTAAGAGCATAATTGATTACCTTTGTATAAGCAACTAAACACGGAATTTAACCAGAAGTAATATGTAACTAGAATTCAGAAATAGCATAGAATATGAGAGATAATACAATTTGTATTAACACTCTTTGAGAAAGAATACAATGAAGAAATCACACTCTTCCCACACCTCTTGTGCATATAGTAATTCTCCCTCAAGAGTTCTCTCTCTCTCTCAATTACAATCACAACTCAAACACAGAGTTGTTCCCTCCACTAGTCAGTGACAATCAACCCAATGGTTGTTGTTGCCTACTGTCAATCCACCAAGTAGATCTCCTTGATCTTGCACACTTGCAGATCTAACTAAACTTACTTACCATGTAGATCTCCCTGATCTTGCTACCTACAAATCAACTGATCTTACACACCTTGAGACAACCAACCCAATTGTTGTTCTTGCCTTCAAGTTGAGGATCTAATCCTTCTTAGTCCTTAGACTTGTCCTTGCTTACAATATAGCCCCATGGGTCTATTAAATAGATACCATACAAACAATAATTAGAAAATCAGACTCAAGACTAAAATTAGTCTTTACATGCAAACTAACTGTCCATCTAAAATTAGACCAGTTCTGGAACACACAGGTGACTGACGTCAGTTTCTGTCTGACCGATGCTGGCCGACCATAACCGATGTCAATTACTATGTACACTGAATATGATTGATTTTGGTTGATCAAACTGACATCAGTTACTTTAACACTCAGCAACCTCCACCATTTACATCAGTGAAGCTTTTAGCTCCACAACTTAACAATCTCCCACTTAGAGATTAATAGCTACATATGTACTTGTACTTGTACATCCTCTAATTTGTTTTTGGCTTGTATTCCACATCTTCAAATTTAGTCTTGAAGACCAACAAAATTTGAATGAAGATTCAACTTCTCCTTTGTTCCTAGCTTGTTAACATACCTATAGGGTTCATATTCTTGCTAGTCAATGTGACTGTAACAACCTTCTGCATCTCTGAAATCTAGCTAACCGTCATTCCACCAATAGTGAACACATATCCTATGGCGCTACTCCTGTCATCCAAGTCACCTGCCATATCCAAATCTACATACCCATGTAGAGAAGTGCTTGACCCTGCATAGCATAAATACCTACTGTTGGTCCCTCTCAGATACCTGAGAATCCACTGAACTGCTTTCTAGTGCTCTTTTCCTCGATTGGCCATAAACTTGCTGACAACTCCCACTGCTTGGGCAATATCAGTTCTAGTACATACCATGTACTCAACCTCATCATGTGATTTAGGACACTGTTCATAGCTCAAATTGAATTTTCCAACCATAGGTGTGCTTACCAATTTTGCATCCTATAAATTAAACCTCTCCACTACCTTATTCACATAATCCTCTAGAGACAAAATCAACCTATGACTTTCCCTATCTCTATAAATACTCATGCCAAGGATTTTATTTGCTCCTCTTAAATCCTTTTTGGCACATGTCTGAGCTACTTTTACCTTTAGCTCAGTAAAACCCTGCATGTGTGACCCTGCAACAAGCATATACACTACATACAATAACAAGATAATGTAGTAACCATTATCCAACTTGGTAAAATAAACGCAATGGTCACATTGACATTGACTAAAGTCATGCTTTGTCATAAACCTGACAAACTTATACCACTGTCCTGGAGCTTGCTCAAGACCATATAACCTAGCCTTATATCTCACCTATCCATTCTCTCCTTTCTTTAACCTGTGAATCCATTCATCTTTTAGTGCTTTCTTTTTGGCTGGCAACTCTACCAAATCCCACGTTTGGTTCTCTCTCAAGGAATCAATTTCCTCATTCATGCCATGCTCCCACTATTTCCTAGATTTTACCTATATTGCCTCTTTAAAACTTCTTGGTTTTCCACCATCAGTGAGCAACAAGTAGTATAAAGAAGGGGAATAACAAATTTGAGGCTTACTTACCCTTTCAAACCTCTACATGCACATTTGAGACTCCTTGATAGCTTGATGTCCACCCAAAATTTATTCTAACAGTGACCGATCTTGGTCAACTCTGGTCGACCTCGGTCTGCACCTGACCAATGTCATTTCCACCTGATCGTTGATGTCGGTGTCCACCTACCCGACATCACTGACTTTGGTCTACACATGATCAACATTGGTTCCTGCCTAATCGACATCGATTCTCACCTGACCGATGTCGGTAATTGTGTTTTCCTGTGAGTAATGATTTTTACCCGTGAGCTCATTTTGGATCATAACATTGTCCAAATCAACACTGCCTTGCTCAAAATTATTCAGCGTCTTGAGCTGATCTCTCTCCATCATCTTCTCCTTAAAAACCAAAGCTTTCCAGTTCTTAACTTTGTCAAAAACATCAGATTTCCTCTTTATGCAATACTGTGATCTTCCAATAGAAGCTACCTTCTTCTTTTTTGACCTAGTTTTAAGAAACCTCACTTTCTTCTGTTGCTTACAAAAATCTTGATCTATGCTTTTCAAATCTGAAAGCTTACCATTTGACTTAAGAACATCCATTCCCTTCTCACTCATGTGACCAAGCCTACAGAGCCACATCTTTGCATCTACATCTAAAGTAGATAAAACAGAAGGAGAATCAGTAATACAAGTAGATAGATAAAGTGTACCTACTTTCTTACCTCTTGTTAATACAAGTGCACCCTTGGAAACTTTCCAAGATTCTTTTGTGAGAGTTACTATGCAACCCTCATCACCCAACTTTCCTACAGAAATTAGACTCCTCTTCAGGATGGGAACATGCATGACATCTTTCAACACCCATGTGTTGCCCGTCTGTAATTTCAACCGCACTTCCCCTTTGCCAACAATTTGACAAGGCTCACCAACCCCTAAATAAATCTTTCCAAAGTCTCCATGGACATAATCATGGAAAAATACTCTATTTGGGGTTGTATGGAAAGAGGCTTCAGAATCTAAAACCCAAGATTCTACTTTATCCAAAGAACATATAAGAGCATCCCATGCAACAATACCTATATCATTTGCTTCTTTATTTCCTTCATGATGATCTTCTACCAACCAACAATCTTTCTTTACATGCCCTTTCTTTCCACAATTCCATAATTGATCATTCTTGCCATTGAATTTCTCCATTCTTAGTTTACTTTCTTCTGCCATTGCTTTACTCCCACTCAAATAGAAACCCCTGTGAGTGACCTATAATCAACAAACACTTAACACACTCTGAACCAGGCTCTGATGAACCTTCAACTAGGCTTTGATACCACTTGTTAAGATCTAGAACACACAGCTCTGATACCACTTGTTAGGATCTTCTCCTAAGATCACAATTGATTACCTTTGTATAAGAAACTAAACACAGAATTTAACCAGAAGTAATATGTAACTAGAATTTAGAAATAGTACAGAATATGAGAGACAATACAATATGTATTAACACTCTTCCAGAAGCAAATACAATGAATAAATCACACTCTTCCCACACCTCTTGGGCATACAGTAATTCTCCCTCAAGAGTTCTCTCTCTCTCAATTACAATGACAACTCAAACACAGAGTTGTTCCCTCCACTAGTCAGTGACAATCAACCCAATGGTTGTTGTTTCCTACTGCCAGTCCACCAAGTAGATCTCGGTTCTTGTCTAATTGATGCCGGCTGACCATAATCGATGTCAGTTACTGTGTACACTAGATATGACTGATGTCGGTTGATCAGATCGATGTCAGTTACTTTAACACTCAACAACCTCCACCATTTGCATCAATGAAGCTTTTAGCTCCACAACTTAATAATAGTGTACTCTTAAGGAGTAGGATCCTGACAATAAGATGCAATGGGCATCAAGTAGATCATCTGCTATCCATCTCTATAAATGCTCAAAAGCATCATTTGAGGTATAAATGTTAATAAAGCCAAAAGAGTGGTTTTCAATGGTCAAAAGGGCCCATATTAACTAGTTGGTGGGGACCATGCCAGATTGCACTAAGTGCAGCCACCACCTTGAAAAAATGAATGCAATCACCCCTCCACATCCTACTTCATGATTGCTATGCAAAATAATACTATCATCTTGGATGAAATTACTAACAACCATCAATAAAAAATCTTCCACTTTAACTTCTTGTAGACAAATAATGTCCATCTCAAGAAACTTCCTTATGAAATCATGCACAACAAACTTGCATTTTGGGTCTGTAAGACCCCAAACATTCCATCAAAATAAATTCATAGATGATGGGTGTCAAGGGACATGTCCTCCAAGTCTAAACCTCCCAAGGAATCATACCGATTCTATAAAAAAATGCCCACTATTGGCATTTAAAAAACCATCAAATTACTTCTTCACAACATGTTCAACCTGATACTCTCCTTCTTTCACCTTATCACTCCTTTGAGGAGGGTTGTGAGAGTGCTTAGGCACATCCTACCAATTAGGAAGTGGAAGAGTGGTTATTTATGAATCTAAAAATTGGGAAGAACTAGACAAAGGAGCCTCAAGACCCTAGGACAAGATGTTAGCAGCTAGAGGTGTGTTGAATACCTTAGGTTTTTCTAATAATTTTGGGGCTTCAGCTTGGGAAGGCTCTTTCTTAACAAGAGCCTACTCCTGTAAGCTATTTCTTGATGATGACTTTCCTCCTTTGGGAATATCACTTGAACTTGCAGCTTTGGTATGGCTATTCTTCTTTCTTACTATAATCCATCTATCTTTAGCTAGCTTTTTACTAACTTTTAGAGAGGTCTTAGGGGGAGAGGATTAGTGGTTAGACATATTGTTATAGGCCAACTAGAGAGGACAATCTTTAATTTTATGTTTTATGTCTTGGAAACAAAAGTAAGTATTAGATAGGTTAATATATAGGACTCATTACGAGTGACTCACATCCCTAACTTGAATTTCCAAAAATTCCTTGAGGTCCCAAGAAAGGTCTACTCCTACATAAACTTACTTTTGCAGTCTAGTAGAGTAGAACCAGTTTTGTTCATGGTAAACCACCTAACCTATAGAGAATGTTATCTAGTAAATAAAGTGTCAATAGAGGAGCAAGGACCTATAAATTTGACCCAAACTAGGACTTTAAGAGTAGTGTGCTCCAAGACCACAAAGTCTTATGTTTAGGGGGAGAGTATCATGAGCAAGTTCTTGACATACCAAGTGGCAGACCTATGGAGGATTCTTCCTACATGGGAGGGGTCGACAAAATGGAATAGAAAAAACCCTTGGTCATATTATGGATGTTGTCTAGCTTAATTTTGTGAGATACCCAATGGGTTTGTACATAATATTGAAGCATACTTTTAAAGGTGATTCTCCCAAAATAATATCCTATCAAAAAAATTAACTCTAACCATTGGCATGAAAAATTAAATTGAGGAATAGGCAATATAACATCAGGTTCTAAAGCATTACTTCATGGTAAACCTTCAGGACAAACTTTCTTAGGCACTTGCAAGGGGCCATTGCTCAATATTTCATCATTTTTCTCCACATCTTAAATAGTTGGGATAGAATGGGGAGAAGTCATTTTAAAGGTTGGCCTCGCCTGAAGGTGAAAAACCCTAAAAGGTAATAAATACAAGTCTTGTAGGTAACTTAAGGCCATGGTATGACACAATTTGGACAAACAAAAAATCAAGGAATGACTTAATGGCACACATGGAGGAAACCCTAGTAGATCAAAAACTAAAATTGGCCATTAAATAGATAAATTGATCAAAGAATGATGATTGAATAGATCTAATACAGTGAATTAGCTCACCTAGATATGCCCTGAGGTAAACTCAAACACATATATGATATGAACAGATGAGTTTAAACTAGATTATGTGAAATTATGGGAAGTCATTCAATACTAAAATTTGACATGGATGTGATAAAATTGGATTGTTTACATTTGCCCCTGTTTAAGAAGGTGTTGCAAGATGTAGATGAAGCAATGAATTTTTAACGATTAAAAAGTTATAAAAATGATCATAGAAGAAAATTTAAGTATGTTAGTTTTGATGAATTATGTTAAAAATACTAGAAAATGGGTTCAAATATACCCCAAAGTTATTCTTGGTAAGCCTTTGATGCCCCCTTGAAGGGAGAGTTAGGAAAAAAATTGGCCAAGTGAACCCTTGAAATGATAAAAGAATAGTGGGTTGTATCTAAGATTAAGAACATGTATAAAAATGCATCTAAGATTAGGAAAAGGTATGAAAATACATCTAATATTAGGAACAAGTATGAAAATGTATCTAAGATTAGGAACATGTATGAAAATACATCTAATATTAGGAATAGATTGACAAGGGTGACTAAGTAGAGATTGAACAGATTGAACAAATTGAACAAATCTTTTGAAATAGATTGATCAAATAAATAGATATGTATGTGATTGATGGCATTGACATGGTAACCATTTTGAAACTTGATTTTTTATATTTCACATGACAGTATGCATCATAATAGAAGAAGTATCATGATAACATTCAGTTGTCAAAATGTGTAACAATTTGAATTTAAAATGCTAATGTATACAACTTAAAACAAGATATGGAAAATCAAGCTTTAAATGTACAACATAATGCACTTAAATCAATTCTAATTTAGATACAATTGTTCACAACTCAAAATCATGATATAATAATAAACACTTAAGTGGAAAACATAATGTACTAAATTAAGCCACCCAAGTATCAAACAACATATTGATAAGCAAATAAATAATTAACACATAAGCACATAAGCAAAAACAAGTAAATAGTCAATTTAAAAGTTAGTGTGTGTGAAAATAAGGCATTACTCTTTGAGACCAAGGGTATAACAAAATAATCATGACCAAGGGGGGAATATAAGAAAAGGAATGGGTGGTCGAGCTGACTCCAAATGCCATATAAAAGTGGGCATTGCCTACATAGTCTCATGGACACCATATCTAACATGAAATTTAACCCAAATGTAGGTCTCCCAATGATTTGGGATTGAATAAAATTGATGACAAGTTAACTACACATATTACAAAATAAAAATAGGAATAGGGACTCCTAAAATGATGAGAGCCTATAAGGAACAAGCTTGCCAAAATAAAAATCTATATGCTTGTAAAATTTTGAGAGCATGGGATAAAGGGATGGTTGAGTTACCTCAAAAAATTAAGAGCTACCTACATAGTCCATTTGGACCTCAAACCATTTTAGTTCGACCAAATATTGAGCACTAAAAATGATAAGTATGATTAGGGATAATAATATGAATAATTTGAGATAGAATGGTTTAGTTCACAAAATGACGAGAGGGTGAAATTAACTTGTAAAATGGAAAGAGCATGGAATTAAATTACAAAACAACAAGAGTGGGGAAATTTGGTCCCACTTTTTTAAATGTAATGCTCACAAGCAGATGAAAATCACCAATGAGTTACATTAGTATGTGACACCTAAATACAATAAAATGAAACCCAAGTTTAGAAACAAGATAGAAACTAATCAATTATGTAGTATTAGAGATGGGTACAAATTGGGAAAACTTTAGGATACTTAGTCATGCAAATTTTTAGGGTTTTTTGGAATATTTGAAATTTTTAGGGATTTTTGGAATAGGATATAAACAATAGTATTTTGACCAGAGAATGTACAAGAATAGGAACATAAAAATCCAAAAACACCAAAAAAAGGAAAGGAGGTTCATGGGTGCATGAACTTAATAATGAATAGGGAACATGAAGATGGTTGTTAAGACACCCAAAAAATAGGGAGGACCATTCAACAATAATTTGGAATAGGAGACAACTTCTTCTTTTGAAACAAGGAGTCAGGATGCAATGAGTGTGAATGAAATGAAGGAATGTGTCTAATAATTACAAAGAACTCAAGGAAATAATAAAAGTTAGACAAGTTGAATAATTAATGATGTTCCATAATGTGACACTTTTTATGTCAAGAGAGCCTGACACAAAAACTATTCTGCATTACTAATTTTTCATCTTGCTAAGTGTTTCTTAGATTCACCTATGGTACCTATATAATTATCATCAAACTAGGATGGTAATATGATAGGGAAGGTAGGAACAATGAAAGGATGCCCCCAAGATAGGGATAAAAGTAATAGGGAAAGATATAATGAAGCAGAGATGTCCCCAAGCATGAACATTTATAGACTAGAATATGGAAACTTTAAGCATGAAAGTGCTTAAGATGTATAATATTATTGACTCATTTAATTTATCACCTTCTTCAATAGCCAATATGTATGCACCAGACCCATAAATAGTGGTAACAACAAATGGTCCTAACCAATTTGGTTCAAACTTACCTTTATTTTCCCATTCAACATTAGTATTTTTTTAATTCTCTTTGAGCACAAAGTCACCAAGCTCAAACTCTATGGAAATGATTCTCTTGTCATAACCCTAATGTAGCCAATTCTAATAATACTTGAGGTGATTGAGGTCAGATAGCCTTTTCTCATCTAGAATCTCCAACTTTGCTAATCTAGCCACTTAGTATTCTTCTTCATCAAAGACACCTCGCAGTGAAATGCGTAGTGAGGATAGCTCAATCTCAATAGGAAAGATGGCTTCCAATCCATAGACCAAAGAATAAGGAGTTGCACTAGTAGAAGTGCAAACATTGGTACAATATACCCATAAGGATAGAAATATTTTCATTTACCAATCTCAGCCAAAGGTATTGATAGTCCTGTTAAGAATTTTGATCAGCATCTTCTTAGATGCTTCTACCTTTCAATTACCTTGAGGGTAATAAGAGGTGTAAAACTTATGATTAATGTGGAGCTCAAAACATAGGGTGATGACATCCTTATTTTTAAAAGACATACCATTATCTAAGATTATGGTGGAAGGTATGTTGTAATGGTAAATGATATGATTTAGAATGAAATTTTAAATTTGCTTACCGGTTATATAGTTGAGAGGGTTTACTTTTACCTATTTGGTAAAATACTTGGTAGCAATAAGGATATGTTTATGACCATATAAATAAGTAGGATTAATCTTGCCTATGAGATATAGCCTTGATGTTTAAAATGGTTGAGGAGTTATGACTGGTTGTAGTGCATGTGCCAATGCATTAATTAAATCACAATGTTTTTGACATGATATACATTTATTAACATATACACATGTATCTAATTCTATGATAAGATAATAGTAACCAGTACAAAGGAGATTCTTAGCTAGGACCATACTGCTAGTGTGGGCCCCATAAATCCCTTCATGGACTTCCTTAAGTGTTAATTTAGATTCTCATGTATTTAAATAGTGAATTAGAGTTCCATCATAGCCTCTATGGTATATCAAGCTGTAAATTATAGTGTAATGAGAAGTTTTTTGGATAAATGATTTTATTTGATTTTGCAATACATTAGGTGTAAGGACTTGAACATGGAAATAGGAGAAGATGTTATGGTACTAAGGGGAATTGGGACTAGAAATGACACATATCATCTCAAAATGTGAATAGTTATAAGCTGGAATAAGGAGATGCTTGATGATGAACTCATACTTTAGAAAATAAGAAGAGAGTGCAATCATTGAACTAATAGTAACCATATCATTAGATAATTTATTGTTAACTCTCAGGATCTGCTCAAACTAAATGGTTTTAGATTTGAGTTTGAGAGTGTATAGACACAATATCTTTAAAACTCTATCACTTATTGATATTTTCTCTCTTGTTGTAACCCATTGAGACTCAATCTCTATGAGTGCATGACTTAAATAGTGTACCAAGAAAGGGGTGGGTAGACCATTGGTGCTTCACAATATTGTTTTCCCCTATACCACCACTTGAAACCAACACAAAGCTCTTCCATACATTTCCTTAAGATTTAACATATATGTTACACACTCCTCTAAGTAATTCACCACCTCAAACATCCCTTACCTAAGCCAAAACCTCATTTGAACATTTATCAAACAAATTAACCCTACACTGACCTTGTTATTAAAATATAAGCATGTTACAGGATTAGGTCAGCCCCAACTGACCTAGTCCAAGACCTAATTACTTTATTTATTATAGAATAGGGTTGATTGGGCTGACTCTACTAGATAAATCTTTGGAAGATTTTAGGGTTAAATCCATCTATATAAACACATCTTTTTCACCATTTTCATTAGAGAAAGATATATATCATCATTTATTTATGCATTTGCTTATCCACCATTCTACTTGAGGATCCATTGCTTAGGTTTTCATACTACACTTGGAGAGAAGAATCTTGTCTTTTGGGATAAGTCTTTTGGATGTATAGGAGAAGTTGTGTATCCTAGAGTTGACCTATCTTTGTCATCCTTACAAACCAAAATAACCTCTTGTAAAACACCATTAGCCAAGGGAGAGATTGAGACTTGATGGATTCATCTTTAAGGTAAGTATTCCTAACTCTTGCTCCTCTTTATTTAAGTAGATATATTTGCATTTGTTAGCTTATGAATATGTTTCTCTCTCCATGCATTAGGATTACCTCTACATTGACTTGAGTAGAGTTATTATTTACATGTTTAGTTTTATGTTTATTACCCTCTTTTTATGCCACAATATTTGGTGAGCATTATATTAGTTTTACTTTACTTCGTATTTATTTTGATAAGAAAACATATGACCTAATTAGGGTTATTGTGTGGTATTACTTGACTAGAGGATTTGGAACCCTCTCTAGTGATATTGTGTAGTAAGTGTTATCACCAAATCTTGCACCCTAGAGGAGGGTGTTCAATCTTCCTCTAGATTTTGACATGGGAATACTTCCAGGTATGTGGGTGTACCTATGGTTGAAGTAAGCCTCTAGATTTAAGGGCTAGCTCCCTGAATGTGTCTTAAAATGATTATCACTTAAACTAGTGCTTACTTATGGAAAAAAAAGTTAGAAGTTTTCATGAAATGGAACTATTCTAATGAGTTGAAACATAGATATTATTTCCATATGACCATCATACTTCTTTCATTAATAAATAAGGCATACAAACTAGCTTTCAAGTTTTAAATAATTCTAACATGAGTGTTTCAATATGGAGGTGAGATGCATGAAGGCTATACAAGGTAAGTGAACCATAAGCTATTTTCAGATACTAAAGCTCATTTTACACTTAAAATATTTACCCATACACATTACAACACTTCATATGACCTTCTAGAATAGAACTCTTACATAAACATGAGAGGATAAGAGAAGCAAGGATATAAGATTATCACATAACCTCATCATACATCACTTTGCACATTTAGACAAATGTTCATGAACTCAAAACCAAACTTTCATTTATTTTTCAAAGGAAAAATAAAATCTCATTCCATCAGGGCTTCGCCATACATGGAATGGAATTAACTTACAAGAGCCAAAATGGCTACTACTTATATAATTAGAAAGAAGAGAAGAGAGTGAAGTCCAAGAGTCACTAGGAAATGTGTCATGATAAGAGGAGGATTTATACATTAAATATAATGAATTATAATATATACCATGCAAGGTATCATAGGCCAAATGTCCTTTCAAGTCATGAAACTCATGAAATGTGGCATAGGGTTCCTCATTATGCACAATAAAATTGCCTTCATAATTTTGCCTTCTTGGAACGTCCCACAAATGAATAAAAATAGGTGTGATGATTAAATTTATAGGTAAGGGTTTTATATAATCCCAAACATTCATTGGTTGCATCCCTAATCATTGATACTCTTTTGTACATGAGTTATCATTGCTTGTAATCTAAATAACTCCTCTTTCACTCACCCCTCACACTTGGCACCAAATTAGACTTTATTTTTCCAATATAATCCATAAAATTTAGTTAAAGACACTTCTTAAGACCCATAATATTCTTATATTCCTCAGGCAATCCTTAAAAATCCATTCACTTGAAGATTTCACTCTCTCACTAGCTTGCTTACTATGCCATCCTAGACTAGCTGAATTGAAAGCACTTTCAAAATAACTTAAGAGTTTTTTTTAAGAATTAAATGATCATATTTAATTATATTAAGTCCCAATATATCTCCCAAAGTTTATTTCATATTTTGAAACTCCTTATAACTTTCAAAATGCCAAAAATAGTAAAAAAAAGCCCTTCTTTATCTATTCATACAAGTAGGGTAACACTTAAAGTTGATGGTGAAAATATTTGGAGAGTCCTATACAATATATAACCACTTCCCAAGTCATTATATGCCATTTAGATATCTCTCCTTCTTCATTTTCCCCATCGGGTCATGAATCAAGGTTTTGGAGGGTTTTAGGCTCTTTCCACCCTTATCCTTTGCTCATAAAGTTGTGATTTTTAACTCAAGAACTAATTCCAAATTATGATTGATGATTACCCTCTAAAATTTTCCAATATCCTTTAGTCTCCATGCAAAGTCTCAATGTAGATATGAGCTCTCTAAGTTGCCTTATCGAGCTTTATTCTCTCATTTTGTGTAAGTTAAGATGGTTTTAAGCCCAAAATGGCTTTCCTATGGATTAATTTGCATTCCAAAATCTCAAAAACATCATATATTCCAATATTTACATGTTTCAAATTTTTATAATGCACACCTAAGGTTGAAAGTGATACTAACACCCTACTTGGGCTTTAGGCCTAAACCAGGCCAAATAGGCTTGTTTGCATCCTTGAAGGTCTAGACCATTTTGGAATATTTCATTCATTTTTGAATGTTTATTAATGTTGGTATATATGTAATTAATATTTATAAACATTATTATGAGGTTCAACCAATCCTTGACTCACCCTCTTATCTCCATTCTCCAAAATCTATAGGTTTGCATGTTAGGGGAGTACCCTCTATCGGAGACAAAACATATGGTACTTCCCCTATTTACCTAGAAAAATTAAATATTTGGTGAGATAATCCAAGTTATTTATATTAACTTCACAATTTTTTATAACCTAATCACTTGAATATCTTCGTCAATGCATCAAAACCTAAAACAAGCTTATGGAAAAGCTCACTGTCTGCAGGGTCTTGATGTGTATTGTGTGTTTCTCTATTGTAGCCCTTATCTACATGGTTTCCATATGTAAATATCTTATTGATACCATTATGATAATTATTAAGGTTAAAATCCATTTATCAGTCCAAAATTCCACATACTTTCTCATACACCTTTCCACCTGACTGGTCTAGACTGAGTGCATATGTTGTCTATGTTTTCTACTTGAAAGGGGCACCTATAGGTGACCTTGCATGTTTTAGGCCTTGAAAACAATTTATAAGCCTTATTTAAACTTTAAAAGGTAATTTTACAATTATTTTTACCTATCCACATCATTCTTACACTATGTTAACCCTAATAATATAACTTCTTAGCTCACTGTTATGTCATAATCAGCTACAACTAACTATTTTGGAACGAAATGGAGGTCTTTTGGAGAGTATCATTTTTGACACCTATGCCACATAGTTTTTTAATTAATTTTAAATTATTCTTATATTTTATGTGTATTTATTCATTATTTTTCCATGTCTTGGTTTGTATGATGAGGATGTGTATACCTACAATCAGCTATAAGTGGCCTTTTTGAATCAAGGCCCGCCTATAGGTATGCCTATAAGGATAAAAACCTAGTGTTCCACCTTCATTGGTTTCATTTGAAACACAAATAATAAACTTATCTTCCTATAAACATTTTTCATGGTGTTATATGCCCTTACATTACAACTTTGGGTGTGAAGTTCATTTGAAGTTCCAAACCTATATACAACATTGTTAAACCTCAGTGAACAAATGTGCATATTGGAGCTATTCAAAAACTGCTTTCCACTAGTCATACACTCTTTTCCTTTTGTAATGTTCTTAACCTATGTGGTGGATACAATGTGAGTGAATTTTTATGCATCAAATCTCTTAGCAACATTTTCATGGGGCATCATCAAAATGGTTGAGGCCTCTATTTTGTGTTTTTAGAGATTTTGTCCCTAACACAGTCATCCAACTTTGAAAATAACATCTTGTGACTAATAACCAATATAATGATTCACACACATTTATTATGGTATATTCAACATATTAGGACCTCAAAAAGGTTTCAAGGCATGCCAATACTCTCTATACATCTCCTTCATGTCTCTATGGTGACACTTGTAGGTGGACTTTTGCATATGTAGATAGTGAGAATGGGCAAGTTGGTAGTATATATGGTTTATGAGAATTAATGAGGTTTTTACCCTATAAAATACTCCAAATGTACTATTTTAATTATATATAACATTATTCATATTAGATACTCCCTCTCAATGTGATTGGTCTTCATAAGGTATCTATAGGCATGCATTGAGTTGTAGATAGGTAGTGAGTATGGAGACAACTAGTTTGTATGGTGTATGGACTTGCCATTAGTTCACAACATTATTAAAGGGTGTTTAAATGAATAATTATGACCTTGGAATACTTTTAAAAAGTTTCAATATATGTTTCAATGTGATATTTTCTCCATGACACTTGTATATGCTTATTCAATGGTTGATTGTGTGTGTATAGTAATTGACTATCATCATAGTCCTTATATTATTTAGAGGGGATTAGTTGATTTTACACACACTAATAAGATGTAAAACCTCCTTATAAATTTAATTTCTCCTCCATGAATGTGATCAAATCTCTAAACACTATGACCACAACTGAAACATGCAGAAAATTGATTGTGACACAATGTGATTGTGTGTTTGAATCAAAGCATGAAATTGTAAGACAAAGCATGAATAAGGTTATTTATATGTCATGAAATACATATATCATATAATATCACATCTACATGTAACCCTTGTAGATAACCAAACCTTCTACAAGTATTGAAACTTGATTGAGAACTCTATAGTGACACCTTCCTATAACTTGAGTTGTTAAGCTCATGAAATCATTACCAAACATGAAACTAATAATGGGAAGGATAAGAGGATATATTAAAAATCCTCTAAAATAAATTTATTATATTATTTTATGAACCTTCTCAAACAAGAAAAAAATTTGTAGGGTATGGGAAACAATAGGCAGAAAAACATAGTCAACTTATTAAAGATGGTTCATAAAGTATAAGCCACCATTTTCTACACTCTAAAAATAAAATTGAATATAAATGAGTGCACTATCACCCCCAAAAATCATTTGACCTATAACTTCTTCCACTGGTCATACCAAGCATAAACTTCTTGATTGATTTTGCATGTCTAAAAAGGTGATGAAGGAGAAAAATGGTTTTGGACCATTTTTAGCACTTCTAAATCTTATAAAAATTTTGAGTCCAATTAAGTTTAATAATCATCCCACAAGGTTGACACATGTACCACTCTCTCTCATAGGTCATACAAGTGCCAAAACTCCTCCTTTTACACCTATTTTCTTGATTTTAGTTAAGTACCTACAAATTTTAGTTAGTCTTAACATTCATAACAAGTAATATGACACCTTTTATGTTTTAAGGGAGTTATGAACACATGGACACCTTGAAAAATGTACCACTTGTATTTAATGCTCATTTATGACCCCTAAATGGCATCAAATGACCTAAGGACTAATTTGAGCTATGACCAAGGCTAAAATCATATAAAATCACATATAATTAACTATGACACACCATATGACATTATATTATACCCCTATATAAGTTTTTTACTATAAGGGGTTGACAAATTTTGACTTATGGTAAAAAATGGTCAACATTTTTGGTGATTTCCCAAAGGTGGTATGCTTGTTATGCCAAGCCCAGTCGGTTAATCCTATCCACTGGGACATGGAGTCACCTATACACCAATTTTGACACACAAATTTTACTTGAAAACACACCAAAAAATGGAAAACTAACAATAAATAACACACAAGACAAGAAACTAAATTAGCACACACTTTTGCTCATGAGCACTTATGGAACACACACAAACCAGACTAGCTAACTCAAACACAAAATAACCTAAGAAAAACACCTCTTCCTAGATCAAATGGGAGTTTGAAAACCCTCTTGCTTCATGGAATGAATGATTGAATCAGGCATGTAACCTATTGACCCTTGGCATTGATGCCTCCATCTTCTTCATGGTGTTTGCTAACTTCATTGGCATGATGTTCAATGAAAACAAAGTAGCTCCAACTAGCTCAATGATGGAAATGAGTTCCTCTTGCATCCAAACAAAATCAAATTTCCCATAGGATTCCTCAAATACAACCTCCAATGGTGGTTCAACAAGGCATACCTTCTTGGTTTCCATGATGCTCTCAATAAGATTAGGTCTCCTCTTAGTTGCAAGCTCTTCAAGCTCATTAAGGAGTTATACATAGTCCACCCAATATTTTCCATTGTCCTCCATGGAAAACTCTTTCTCCACCTTCTCAAGTGTTTGACCTTCAACTTGGCAAAGATCTTCAATCTCTTGAAAGAGATTCATTTGCAGCTGCCAATCATCCTTACTCTTCTTGTCATCTAGAACCACTATCTCTTCAACCTTTTCTTCTTGATGTATGAGATCATCAAGATGATCTTCTTTGTGATCCAAATCATCCAAGGGTGGTTCAAAATCAATCTGAGGTATGAGTTACTCTTCAAGGAATACATCTTCAACCTTGGTCTAATGATATTCTTTTAGGACTGCAACTTCTTGAGTACTGACTTGAAGTTCACCTTCATCCTTAATAGCACATTCAACTTCATGTATAAGATGATCATCCAAAACCTCATGATCAGTTATGGAGTCTTCTTCAAATACCTCTCTCTTCAAGTCTTTGCCACATTCCTCATGGACAGCCACAAAAGATTCTTCAATATGTTTCTCTTCATTCGAGAAGGTTGAATGGTTCTTGTGTTCACCAAGGGGAGTCCCTATGGTGATTTATTCCTCATAGTCAGTCATGACATCTCCTTGATTAGTTATGACTTGCGTTCTTTCCACTTCATTTTATTCCCTCAAAATAGGCTCTTTTTCAATAAGGGGTGAGGTATAAGGTTGATGGATAGGCTCATGTGAAGGAGATGAAATATGAGGTGTAGTGGAAGGTTTATGAATGGATTTAGGAAAGAGGATTACACTAGTAAGCTCATGGGGAAGTGATTTTTTGGGCTGATTAGAAGGGAAAACACCTACATAATTAGGAATGGCACCTTACCAATAGCTTCTTTGAGGCTCTTCAACAACAACATGCTCATTTTTAGGTTCTTTGTCCTCCCACATCCTTAGCCTATCTATTAAGAATTGAAGGCACTTTTTTTCCAATTTCATTTGTTATTTGATCTCCCATTGAGTTCCTTCTATCTCTTCAAACATCCCCAACATCTGCATACAAATTTGGGAAGCACCTCTTAACCATTCCATGAGATGATTAGGGAGCACATCATACTCAATGGCCTATGTTCTCATTTCATCTTTAAAAACTCGTAATTATGGTATGGATGCCAACAAAGACTTGATATAAGATGGAAATAATCAAGGAGGGGGAGGGTAATGATGGGGATCAAGACCAGCTTTAGCTTGTTGGATTTGAAGCTCTAATAACTCATATTTTATCTTCTAGTATCTTTGTGTATAATTGATCCATAAACTGGTTTTAAAATAGCTTTTTTTATAAATGGAAACTGAAATTCTGAGAATGAATAAAAGTGCTTAGAAAAACTTGACTATTCATTTCTTGACTTAAAACTCCCTATGTTGTATCACATTTAAATATGCCAATTCATTCTATTGTTCCATTAAATTCACTTGTGAACTGAATAAAAGGAAACTAGAATAAACTAAAAATGAAATACTTGACACAAGACATGATAACGGAGTTCACCTATTCATGTTACATCTCTAGGTTTGTAATTCGAATTCATTCATTAACAGATGTAAATATCAATATTTTAAACTTACATCAAATGGATTTTTGAAACTTATATCAATTCTAAATTATGATAGTGAAGGCTCACTCTAAATCAATCATCCTTTGTCAACAACATTATATTTTTTCTCTATATAAATGGGAAATATCTTCTCCATTCAGAGTATCCATAACATTCTGACAAATGGGCAATAACTGGTTCTTAGAGATAGTTATGTACATCCCTCCATCGTCACTAACTTATAAAATAGAGGCAATTAAGAATATAGTTACCTTCTAATAACCCTACAACTATTACATCCATAGCCATTGGCTTTATGAAAAATAGAAGTAATCCAAGTTTATAGTCACAGGTCTCTTGATCTCTCTGTCTGTCAATACAGAGGTAAAATACATATCTTCCTTATCTATCATGGGTCTTTGTGTATTCAAATAACCATAATGAAAAGATTACATCTGCCCTTATACAATGGACAACATCTAGGGAAACATATATATATATATATATATATATATATATATATATATATATATCATTAACTATCTCCCATAATCTCCCATAATTAAAATAGAAGATAAATGATCTGACTCAGGACAATGCCAAATAACATATATATATATATATATATATATATATATATATATATATGTATATATATATATATATATATATATATATATATATATGTATGTATATGTATATATATATGTATACATATATAGATATATATATATATATGTATACATATATATATACATATATATATATATATATCTATATATGTATACATATATATATGTATGTATGTATACACACACACACACACACACACACACACACACACACACACACATATCCCCTTCATCCAAAATCCATATATATATATATATATATATAAGATAAATGATCTGACTCAGGACAATGCCAAAATCTCCTTCTTGTCCATTCTGTCCTGATTCTATTTTACCTCATCGACTCTTAGTTTGAGGGGGAACACCTCCTCTCATAATTGAGGCAACCAAACCTTTGACCCATAATCTATTTTTTTTACAACTCATTGATACAAGATTCATAACAAAAAGGGGCAAAATCTAGACACTAAAAATCCACACATTATGGTTTTGAATGTCGCAACTCCCCTAGACCACTTTAGGACCATCTTGGGCCCACCCATTAGCCCCTCAATTACAAGCCAAACATAATTAGGCCTAACCCAAGCTAGTTTGACCAATGACTTAACCCACCTTTTTAACTCAACTTGACCCCAACCCTCAACCACTAATGGTCACCCTAACCATCAATAATCACCCTGACCACTGACGGTCAAGTTCCACCATCTAAACTAATTCAATTGACCCTTCACTCTAACTTGATTTTCTATAATTAGAATGTCTAATTTCCATGAAAGCCCATGTATGTCAAAATTAAAATTAGATAGCAATTTGGACCCCTTGTTAACATCTTGTTGCACCTCTCCTTCCTTGCCTATAAGAAGAGAGGAGTAAGAAATGAAAAAAGATCCACGACTTCAAGAGCTTTTGCATCCATATTTTCTTTATAGGTCACTTATTCTAGAAATCTAATGATCCAACCATCATGATAGATAGTTAACTTGCCACCACCCCTCAGCTAATAGATAAGTATTTTTACTCTATTAGAATCATACCACCAATGACCCAATAACCTCAACCATTCATCTGATAAATCTTTGGTAAGCTAAGTATTTATTTTTAGTCTATCAATTACTTTTTTTCCATTTTGGAATCATCCCATCACAAACTAATCTCCCATAATTACCTTCTATGATCCCATCAATCTAAATTTTTATCACCCAAACCCAACACATAGTAACCATTAACAGTCATCCCAACTACCAATAGTCTGTCCAATCGTTGATGATTATCTCAATTGTCAATGGTCACCTTAATCGTCAATGATCACACCAACCATCGATGGTCATTGTGTAAAAAAATAATAGCAAGCTATTTTCACCCACTTACCCTCAACAAAATCTAACTTTCTTTTCATTTCCCTATTTATAGACCCCCAACCTATTTTTTGAACCACACCCAACCTATTTAGAATTAGTATTGACCTACTTATTTCTATATTAGTCATTTCTTCATCAAGCACTTCTTGTATTCAATTTCAATATATTTTTATTATTAATGCAAGTACTTTATTATCTATTTTATAAATTTAATTATTTAAAATGTGTGGATTGATAGCACTCAAGGAAGATCTCACTTCCAGGATCTAGCTAGTGTTAGGCAATCCACCAACTATCTATCTAACCAATCATTTACTTTAGTGTTGTCTTATCAGGTCATCCTCTCAAGTTAAATAAGATATCTCTATGATCATTTGATTCAATACACGTACAACCAAATAGGTTTTTCAACCATACCTGTATCTAGTGTCTTTCTTCTTCTTTTCTCAGAATATAAGCTAAAATTCACTGAAACACACCATAATGAGAAGAATGATGTTTTCATTCTTGATATTGATGAAGATGCTCTAGATGGTGACACTCATGAAGAATAGAAGGATGACTTATGCATAAGATTTGAGGCCATATGTCAAGAATTTGACAAAATTGGTAATATTCTGTCTTCTTCCAATAAATGTATGTCTAGTGTGTTTGTTGATGAAACTAATAAGTAAGCTCTCAGGTGTTCTATAAATTATGAAAGTAAAGGGCATGTTTTTAAGGAAGATGGACCTCAATATACTATTTAAAAGCCTACAATTCTAGAGGGACATAGTGAGGTCAAGGCAGAAATTGTTGTGCCTAAAGGATAGTTAAGACATCCATCTAGCATTGAGCCATGTTCAGAGGGGTTGGAAAATAAAGAAGAAGAAATTGATACTCCTAAACATCAAGTATATCCTATTCAAGAAGATAGAAGGTTGAGGCAGTTGTCATCTTTCATATTCTATAGTATGAGGAATGTATATCAGGTATGGAAATGATCAAAAGGATTGCAGGTCTAACCAAGGCTCTTAGATATCAAGAAATATCATTCATTAAGATCCCAGATAGTTCACTTGCAAACCTAAGAATATTCAAAGGTGATAGGCTTCTTGATCACCTACATATGCAAGTGATTGGTGATGAGCATGCTCCTCATGCTAGGTTACCTTCATGGAGTGATAAAGATGCCAGGGGAACCGTCTTTGACCCTAGTTGAGGTATGATCAGATGTTTCACCTTAAGAGGTTTATTTTATAAATAGTAGGTTAGGTATGTGTTTCCTTTCTTATTCTATTGTGTCCCAATAAGTGCTTTTGAACAACATGTGTGTTTATATTTAATGTTTTGTTCATATTATTTTTTATTGTTTGGTACATTACAAAGGCAGTTTATATGTCTAGCCTGTATATTTATGAATCCATAGCCTGATGGACATGATTAGGTAACTAGTCAATGCATAGAAAGCATGCCACCCTTGGGAAATTACTAAAGATGCTGACCATTTACCCCACAGGCCAAAATAGATCAACCCCCTATAGTTAGAATCTTGTATAAGGAATTTTTATAATGTTATAGGGTATGTTGTGGCTCATTTTCTTTCATTTCATATACCATTCTAAGTTTTGGTCATGGTCTAGCTTAGTCCTTGTGCCTTTTGGTGTCTTAAGGGTCATTTTTGAATCATATATGTAAGTGGAAGATTTTCATGGTGTTGAGCAGTTGCAAGAATAGGTCCAAAAAAGCCAAAAGTTGCACTTGAGAGATATTTCAAATTTTGACTAAGTGTTGGGGAATTTTTTGGTAAAATTGTCCATGGCAAGGATCCTATAGACTTATTTCTTTTGTGAATAAGTTCCATAATAATTTTCCTATAGAACTAATTGTTTTAGGAGAATTGTTCACATCAAAAAGCTAAGTGTCATATTTATTTTGGTGAAATTGTCCACATAATTTTCCCAAAGGCATTATTCTTTAAGGGAAAATGTTTGACAAAAGTTTCAAAGGTAGTTTTCTTTTGGACAATTTGTCCAAAACACAAGGCCCACAAAAATTGATCCAAAACAAAAATCTTGAATGGTATTTTTTCTCGGGAAGGTGTCTTATGCAATTTTCCTAAACGGTCATTTCTCTCAGGAAAGGAACCAATGCAAAAATCTTGAAGGGTCAATTTTTTGAGAAAAGATCCAAAATTAAAAGCCCAAAGGTTATTTCTTTCAGGAAAGTGACCAAGACAAAAATTCTAAAGGGCCATTGTTTTAACCAAATGTCTTTTACAAAAATCTTGAAGGTTTTTGTTCTTAGGAAAGTGCCCTAAATGAAAAGTCTGAAGGTCATTTTCTTATAGGAAAATTATTCAAAAAAAATTCTTGAAGGTTCATTCTTCAGTAAAGTGTCCTAGACAAAAATTCCAAAGGGTCACAAGTGTCATCCAAATCAAAAGGTTTGCAGAAGAAGATAAGTATGAATTCTTTCAAGAAAATTGTCCTACAATAATTTCCCCAAAGACCTCATTTCTATCAGACATTTTTTCCACAAGAAAAAATCTTGAAGACTATTTCTTTCAAACATTTTGTCTAATACACAAATCCCAAAGACAAGGTTTAGTTAAAAGGTACAAGGGCACAAATTCTTTTAGGAAAATTTTTTGGTATAATTTTTCTAAAGGCATGAATTCTTTCAAATAATTTATTTCTAGGCAAAATATTATGTATGATTTATTTCAAACATTTTTTTTGAGACAGAGATCCTAAAGACATGAATTCTATCCAACATTTTGTCCATGAGAAATTGTCCAAGGCAATGATGAGGCAGACTCAATTCTTTTAGGGAATTATCCCATGATAATTTCTCTTGAAATTTTGTCGGATGAAAAATAGTCGTAAATAAATTATTTAAGAGAAAGTGGCCAAGACACAAATCTCGCAACAAATGTCTAGTAAAAGGTCTGAAAGAAATATCCTAAGGAAAATGGTCTGTAGTAAAAGGCTAAAACACAAAGTCCAAAAGAATTGTTTATTGTTGAGAAAATGCATAGGAAATAGAGTAACATTTGTATAAGTGTCAAAGTTCAAGCTCAATAGTCATCTATTGGATTCCAAATATTAATGGTCATTTAGACATCATTAATATTCCCATGAACATCAATTGATAGGTGCATGAACATTAAATTCAAGCCCCAGAAAATAATTATTGAAGTTTAAATATCCCATTGACGGTCATGCAGATGTCAAAGTTTGAACTCATGAAATAGCCATTGGAATTCAAAAGATAGGATCAATGATCAGCACTAAATCATATAGGAGATCCAATGGTGAGTGGTGATTGATAGTTTAATGGGCCCAAGTAGATCAATGGTGTGTGTTTAATCATCCAAATAAAGATCAACGATGAGTGAGGGTCAAAGAGGTCAGTGAACCCTGAGTATGAATGCATAGGTGATAAGTGGCATGAGTGCATGGGTCCTAGTAGAGGATCTATGAATTGTGTTCATTTACATCAAGCAGATCAATAGAGTCAGATGAATCAAAATATCAATGATTCAAGCTAGTTTTTGATAGCCAAATCATATGAAGGCAAGCCCAGGTGACTTAGATAAAGACCAATAAAGTAAATTTTAACAAGGTAGGGTGAATAAAAGGTATAGATCTCAGTTCAAACATGGTTTAATTCAAACCAAAGCCAATTTTTCAAAGGATTCCATCAAGGCAGACACATAGACTTCAATGGTTTCATCTCCAAGATGAACTATATGAAAAGAAACCTTCTCCTCACTATTGCATCCAATAGTAAACCAATGAAGAATAGCTAGCACTACGAAAAAGTCCTAATGGATTGATCTAATTATTCTAACCATATTGATGTAAGAACCCAACTTAGAACAACTTGATCTTGTCACTACAACCATCAGAGAAGATCAAGGAAGGAATAATGTAACTGTGCAACCGCATGAAGTGATGGGGATCAATCAAAGGTTTGAAGGAGCATAATTTGTAAAAGCAGTTTTAACTATGGTTCAAACATTTGATCTGATTGATTCCCCTTTTCAACTCTAAGGCTTCTTTTCTCTTACTTCATTTCTTCTATAAATATATCTCTTGAGCTATTGTAAAGTACCACCATACCATGTATGGCAAAGCTCTATTGGATTGATGTTATATTTTACTTTTGAACATTAATACAAAAATTTTGCTGAGTTTTAAACAATTATTTAAGTCTGTAAGTGATGTACAGTGATGAAAAGAGATAATTATCTATCCTTCCTTCCCTTATCCTTTCATGTTTGAGCAGTATTTCCTAGTCTAATAGGTCATATAGAGTGTAGTTTACTATGTACATCTTTTTCAAGAGTACAATTATCCTTAGAGTGTGCAATTTACCCTTTGGTTCATTTGCCTTGTGTTGCTCCTCACATCCCATCTCTATATTGAAATACTCATGTTAGAACCCATTAAATCTTAGAGACTAGTCTATATGTTTTGTTTCATTTGTGGTAAAAATATGATGGTCATATGGAAGACATTTTTGGTACATCGCCTCCTTTAGATTAGGATCAATTTATGCATTCTCTAACTCTTTTCCCCATAAGTAAGTAGTAGTTTAAGTGATAAACAGTGCATGATATATTCAGGGAGATAGCCCATAAATATAGAGGCTCATTTCCAATATAGGTACACCCACACACTTGAAAATGTTCCCATGTTGCCCAAGCCTAGAAGAAGCTTGAACAACTTCTTCTAGGGTGCAAGATTTGGTGACAACAATACCCCTACTACTAATAACATTGAAATTCTTATAAACCTTAACACTAGTGAAAAAAATATGGTTAATATGACTAATATTAGAAGAGTGGTTGCTTATATTGATTCAAATCCAACACTTACACATCACACCTCTAAATCATTTTGCATCATTCAAGACACTTCCCCATCTCATCTCATGGAATTAGGGAAAGAGTAACCAATACCCATACAATCACCACTTCTAACAACATAAATTGATCATACCTATCATACCATTGATATAAATTCTACTATTTCCCCAACTTCCATACCACAAGACAACATACCTCAAACTTCAAATAGTATTTCTCCTACTCAACTACAAGAAATACCTCAACCAACAATCACATCACCTACATTGACTCAACCCACTTGTAATTAACCTAAACAAACCATACCTTATCAACATAAATTTAATTTTACCTCCAACCCTCATTATCAAGAGCTCTTGCAACACTATGCACCTATATCTAACAATCCTCCCATGGGTTATGACGAATGGGATCTTATTGCAGAACTTTCCCATATCCCATCTCAAATGCCTTTCTTAGAGATAATGAGAACTTCTCTCTTCCATTTTAATTTCCTAAAGCAATTATTGTTTGAAACAATCATCCTTCATCCTCCTCTTGTAGGGCAAGAAGATACCTTATCTAAATCTGAATATGGCATACTTCAAAAATGTGAAGAGATGTCCATTTATGTTGATGAAATAGTGGAGACTTCCCTCTCACTTAAGTTCCCTATCTCTTATATGATTCCCAATGAGATATTTCTTCATGAAGATGATCTTCATTTATTCATTAGAGTCCAAATAGGTGATATCCAAGTTAAGCATGCTTTAATTGATGAATTCCAGGCACTTGTGTTGCCTCCCTTAACTTTATTAAGACACTTGGATATTCTGAATGCAACCTTAAATCCACATGAAGTACATGTCAAGGCTATGACAAAAGACAAATTCCACCTCTAGGTTGTGTTTAGCTTCCCATTACCATTCCTCCTATTATAGTCCATGTGAAAGTCATGATCTTTAACTTTTCACTCTTTTATAATATCTTACTCAATCAACCCTAGACTCAACGTATGAGAGCATTCGCTTCATTCACATGCCAATGTGTCAAATTTACACATAATGGTGCTATCTAAAAGATTCAAGGAGACACAAATCCTTAAAATTTTGAACAATTCCAAGAACATGTTGTCTTTAACATACCCACCCTTGAACCCTTACCTAGTATTCCATTCTGATAATTTCAACACTTTAGCTATCCAGTTAATTCCAATAGAGGTTATAATGGTCATCTCAAATTAATTGGGAGTATTCCACCTAACCTCTTAGACTCTGATGATGATGATCTGGATGAGATAAGCCTAAATATCAAAACTTTTGATCTTTCCCCTCGTATCATCACTCAACTTCCTCCTTACCTTCAACCTCAATCCAGTCAGTAACCCTCTAATGACATACCAGTTACCTTAACTAAAACTAGACACTCCATTTACGATGCTTCCTTGAATGATAAATTACTTATTATATGTAATATAAACTTATATACACCTGATTATGATGATGGGTATGCTTTAGATGACCCATTTTTATTTAGATTCATCCAAGCTAAAAACATTGAAGTTCTTAGATATTATTTTTCTTTATTTCAATATTTTCATTCTTCTTCTAGTATTCTTTCTCTTATAGTACCTAATATTAAATTTTCCACAACTATTCATAGTGTATAGGTGAATCACTCACATGGTACACCTCTATTCATAGTAGATCCTATAAAGAGTATGCTCATGGATCATGCCATGATAAGACCTTATCATTTTTTCAGATATCATGATCCCTCTAATCTAGTTCCTCAATAGTGTTTAGACCCACTGCACAACCATCCTTACCTATAGATGAGCCTAGTCAGGTTTCTACTTCAACTTCCCCCTTTATTGGTGATGGTCTTCATCCCTTACCTTAATTTAATCCCTTACCCACCCAATGGACATATCACCTTATTATGATATTCATAAAGTTATTGGTCATTGGACCAAAGATTACTATCTATATCAATAGCCCCATGCTTATTCTACCCCTTCAGCTAGTAAACCCCCACAATCTACTAATAGATGTATTTGTTGCTTCCATGAAACAAATAGCCATTTTTATACCCACTATCAAAAACTTAGGTAGTACATTGACACATTGTGATTAGTCACTGCCCAACCCAAAGATAAGACCATACCTCCTCCCAAAATACTTCCAAAGTACATCCCTTAATATGGGGAAGATTATTATCTTTGGAATCAGTATTCTACCCATCATATTGATCAATGTTGAGTGTTCCAATAGCATCTTTGCAATTTCCCATAGTCAACACTAGTACTAGTTATTCCTTCTCTTATAGGTCATTTGTGACTAAAGGTTCCTCCTTCTCCA
Source organism: Torreya grandis (assembly GCA_037957365.1). NCBI lineage: Eukaryota > Viridiplantae > Streptophyta > Pinopsida > Cupressales > Taxaceae > Torreya > Torreya grandis. The sequence goes on along the minus strand of JARHVA010007110.1, from coordinate 562,638 downwards.
TCAGTTGTACCTCCTGTTAGCTCCATAGATACCATTCACATTGAGATACCTATTCCTCACATTGATTATCCCACATATGAGATACCACATGAGCATTAATATTCTTCTTATACAACTACCTTTTCAGTTAAGATGATACAAAATGAAGACTTTTCATAGCTTTTTGCGAATCTTGATATTACTCTGGCTAACATTAGAATTCAACTACATGAGGATGTTTTGAATGTTATGGCTAATATTCATGGTCAAATATATCAGTATTTGTGAACACAACATGGTTTTCTTTCACATTATTCTATTTTATGATTTGGATTGGATTTGTGATCCATTTATATATCTTATACTTTTAACTATTTGTTAAAAATGATTTCACTTATCTATTTTGTAGGAACCATTATATTATGCTTTATGTGTTTTACATGGTTTAATTCTCTTTCACTTTTTCTTATGGCTTATTCTCATTCTTTACATGAATGCAAACTTATGTTTATGATTTTACTTTTTTCATGGATTCCTTTATCTTCTCTTTAATCATTGTTTTATATCTTTTACACTCAAATAAAGATAATTATTATTGTGACTTGGTTATACAACCCTGATTCCCTTAGTATTTTATCTCTACCATATGGTTAGTTAGCAAACAATACTTCTCATTGTACTACTTCTATAGACCAATCTATTTGGATCTCCTTTTTTCCCTTATTTCACTTTCACATATTAAGCAATCATGTAGTTTAAATTTGATATTGCATATTGATTCATAGGTAAGCCTAAATTTTTTAGTTAGTCATAGCCTTGGTTATTTAGCCTTCTTTAACCTAAAGTCTACAACTCATTCGTGTGTATCACTTTTATCATTCATGTTGGTTATTCCAAATCCATATGGAGGAGTAATCACAAAATTCATAAAAAGGTTAAAATCCAAATCATTTAAATAAAAGGTAGTGATTCAAAAGGCAACATACAATCCAAAAGTCTAATCACACAAAAAGATGTGATTTACTATCTTTAGAACATCTCTTATTTCTAATCGAATCTCAAACTCCATAGTTGGCCTCATGATAGAGATGAGGTACATTGGGGTGTGGTAGGCTAGTAGATTGGGATAAGAGAATTAAAAAATCTATAATTATTACCTACTTTATCACACAAGTGTCTAATATTCATAGTATACCGATGGCATTGTAATAGGTCCTAAGGAATGGGGAACATTATGTGGGAAGGTAGGACCATTTTACTTTCCTTGTTCATATAAAATTCATTAGTTGATCTTAATATCCCACCTATTTGCCTATATAGCTTTGTGCTTATTGTAAGTAGGTATCCTTTGTATTTTGATGGTCACTAGACTCTTAGTGTCTTTCCTTCTTAGCTAGTATGCCTCATGTTTACTAAGGTTTTCTCATCAAAAACTTATGTCATGTTTCTTACATTCCATATTTCATCACAACAATCCTAATATTTCCCCTTGATGAATATTATTTTGTTAATTGATCATACCCCCTAGGGTTTCCCCTTGTAAGTTACATTGTAAAATCTTGGATATGACCAGGTATTCCTTATAAAGCATTTCCTTATTTTTCCATTTATTACCATTCATCTCATTGGTGTTCACCTTGTGAGTTACAGTGTAAGATCATATAAAGTACTAGGCTCTCCTCAAAAATTACTACATTAAGACATATTTAAATTATTCCCACATGTATCTTTACCTCATTGGTGTTCCCTTTGTGAGTTGTAGTATAAGACCTTGGATAGGACCAGGCCCTCCTCATAGAATATTCTAATAAAAATTTCATATTATAACCAAGTCACAATAAAATTACATGCTTCAAATTTGAGATAATTTGTGTTACATTATGATTTACACATCATTTACTTACTTCCCATCTTAATTTAGTATGTTTTATGCTTACTTCATAAACACTTCACTTGTATCTTCTTATTTTCCAATTACATGTATGTTTACAACCATTTTATTAAATTACTCATACTTCCCATCTTGATTTAGTATGATTAGTTTGATTTATATTTACATTTTTTTTTCATACTTCCCATCTTGATCTAGTATGATTGATTAACTTTATTGTTTGTTTGTTTTTTATACCATTCGTTTTCACTTATTTTCCATTTTATTACAAATTTTCATACTTCCCAACATGATATAGTATGATTTTTATTTGTTTTAATTTGGTGTATTTATTTTACATGGTTTGAAAACATTTATTACCTGCTACTTTACCATTTTTTTCATCTTTTATATTTAGTCATCTTTTGCTTTTACACATTTCTCATCGTGTTATAGTGTGTATTAAATTTTATGATTATTTATACTTTTTAAAATCATTTTGATTTTATTTTTAACCATGCATGTGTATCACATAATTATATAAAATAAAACATACATCACATATTTTGCATAGTATAAACAACGAAATTAAAATACATGTGCTAGAAAGGAAATACATCCATCCATAGACAAATACTAATAATAGACCAATAAATGTCCATATCAATATATATAACATGATTTTGATCCAAATATAATATAAAATATAATAGATACAACTCTAAGGTTGTGCTTCATCATGTCTATCTTGTGGCTGAGCCATGCTGCCCATGGATGCCTATGACTGACCCCTCTAAATGGTACATTATAATGAGGTAGTTTGGGATCTCAAGCCATTAATTTGTCCCTATATATTGGCCATATATAATCACACATGTCCAAGCTCTACAGTGGTCACCATATGGGTATCTCACTCCTATGCCAATGCATGTCAGGTTCAAGCCTCTCCCTCTCATACTCCTATAGTTGGCTACAAGCCATCTCTTCGTACCTACAACTATCTATCAACCTCTCTCACCAATATAAACTAGATAGCATAAGTTGGGGTAGATGGTACCATAGGGTCTACTAAGGTGGATGACTCATATTCAATAACACTCCATCTAAAATATCATGGTGTACAACCACAATCATGGCTCCCTATATAACCTCCTTCATTATAGTACCTATAAAAAAACCAAATAAATATCAAATCTCATGTATATATATCTCAAACCATATATCTATCACTAATACATAAACAATAATGCAAATAGTAATCTATGTCAACAAATTATTAAATTAAAAAATTTATCACTAGTGTTGGTGTCACCAACCATGGTCTCCTTGTCAACTCGACCGCCGAGCACCTTCTCTATTGATTGCCTCCATACAAGTGAAAAACCTAGAGTCACCACCTAAACCCATCATGGTCCCCTCTTTAGTGGCCTCGCTATCAACTAATTGTGTCTCACAGTCATTATAAGATCACCATGTGTGACTACTTGTGCTTGTGTCCCCTCTTACCAATGGTACCTATGTCTCCTATGAGCTTGAGGTGGTTATTGGTGCCCCTGTTATGGCTCTGATCCCACATCTTCACCCTCAACATCCACAGCCATAACATCCTTTATACCAAGGTTTTTTTCCTTTTTTTTATTATGCTTGACTTATCTATGGTCTCTCTCATTGAGGCCTAATAATAGGTATCTCTGTAGACACCCCTGCACCTCCTCTCCCTCTTGAATCTCTATCATGTCATGTCTAATAAGTAGACAATACTAGAAGGGCCACCAGATGTGGTATGCCTATTTTACTAGGTACATGAGCTACTGGATGTGGCTCTACCCGTGAAGTATAATGGCCCATAATTTTAATGTAGTATAAACCAATAGAAACATTCACCCAAGTCAGCCATATGGTAGTAATATCAGTGTAAGGCTACCACACTATTTATCCTCATGTCATAGTCTATAAAGTTGGGACATGGGTCATGACACACACTACATGATCTTGCCTCCATTGTGCCACTAGAGGTAACCTATCATTGACCACATGGGGTAACCCAATTGGCCAATACATAAGGAATATCTCATAAATCCAAGTACTCAACAAAATGATAGGGCCCATCATATGTTTCCCTCACCTTAACATACCATATATATCATGCTTGGTCTATACCCAAATGATAAAGCTTAAATCATACAATACACCCTGCTCCAAGTTAGACTGACATAAGTCTACCACATATAGTGGTACCTTCCCATCTGACTTGTGACATAACACATGTGTTGTCATAAATCCTTCAAAGCCTTCTGGATATCAAAAATGGTCTAGATATACACATCAAACAAACTAACCCACAACCCAAGATAAATCTTATATGAGATTGTTGCCCAATGGGATAGAGCTCACCTCTCATCCTCCATATTGACCACATGGGGTAACCCAATTGGCCAATACATAAGGAATCTCTCATAAATCCAAGTACTCAATAAAATGATAGGGCCCATCATATGTTTCCCTCACCTTAACATACCATATATATTATGCTTGATCTATACCCAAATGATAAAGCTTAAATCATATAATACACCCTGATCCAAGTTAGACTGACATAAGTCTACCACATATAGTGGTACCTTCCCATCTAACTTGTGACATAACACATGTGTTGTCATAAATCCTATCAAAGCCTTCTGGATATCAAAAATGGTCTAGATATACACATCAAACAAACTAACCCACAACCCAAGATAAATCTTATATGAGCTTGTTGCCCAATGGGATAGGGCTCACCTCGCATCCTCCATATTGACCACATGGGGTAACCCAATCGGCCAATACATAAGGAATCTCTCATAAATCCAAGTACTCAACAAAATGATAGGGCCCATCATATGTTTCCCTCACCTTAACATACCATATATATCGTGTTTGATCTATACCCAAATGATAAAGCTTAAATCATACAATACACCCTACTCCAAGTTAGACTAACATAAGTCTGCCACATATAATGGTACCTTCCCATCTGACTTGTGACATAACACATGTGTTGTCGTAAATCCTATCAAAGCCTTCTGGATATCAAAGATGGTCTAGATGTACACATCAAACAAACTAACCCACAACCCAAGATAAATCTTATATGAGCTTGTTGCCCAATGGGATAGGGCTCACCTCTCATCCTCCATATTTAGTGCATCATATATGATATGATTCCCAAGAAGGGGAATTCCAAACAAGGCATGGACATCCTCCAAGGTGATGCCCACCTCTATGGTATCCCCCTCCACCTCCCATTAGAAAGTGTTGGTCAATCGCTCCTATGCTCTTAAGAACATGGTGACTAGATCAAAACTAAGTTGGATCCTCCTTATCTCTATGATGCCTCAAAATCCCAAGGAAAAAATTTGAGCTCAATCCACATTTGATAATCACTTCAATAAATCTGGTAGCCATGATGCATCAACTAGAAGCCAAAATCTCTGTCACCTCTACAAATTATCAAATAATAAAGAATGTATTATATCTTGATGTAATAACAATAAAACACATTTTTAAATATTATCAAATAGTAAAAATTAACTACTTCATCAGCCTATTTTTCTTATTTTTTCTTTTTCCTACACATTTGACCCTTTTAATACCATATCACCCCTATCACCTCTTTGCCATACTAAGTTAGCCATCTGCTATGCATTCAACCCATTCTTTCAAACACAAACAAATTTTTTGATACTAAATCATCCATTTCCTATCATTTGCATATTATATTTTTCATCTAGCACATAATTGACCTAGTTTAATAGAATATATTAGCCACATACTATGTAATGCATTGGCCATAATGTACTATGTCAACCATACCTATTTTTCTAACTAAAATGGCCCTCTGCTATGTAATTGGCCACCCATAATAATACTAAGTTGGTCCTCTACTATGCAATCGACTTCCTTGACTTATTTCATCTTTTACAGCTCAGTCAGTAGGGCTAACTCTATTATTTATTTTGCAGTGACTTTTCAACCACATACCATAAATGCATTAGGCATTTATTGGTTTGATTCTTTCCTACCTAGTATCTTATTTTACCCCTAATTTACCTAAAATTTCCTAGGGTCATTTTTGATATCTACATTTTGCCTAATATCTATTTTTCTATACCTAACTTAATGTCAAATAAAATTACCAAAAAAATTGAAATTAATGCATCACTTACTTGAGTTGCACTTGTTACGGCTACTAGGCATCCTCCACGTCAAAGTTGTTATCTCCTCACCATGGTCACTCTTGAGGCTCAAATAGGTCTCTTTGAGCAATATTTTCTCAGAATAGTAAAAATAATAAATGAATTAATTCTCACCTTATTTATATTTACTATTCAAAATTATTTACTTATCAATTATTTACCAATAGATTTCATTTTTTGTCAATAAATTTGTTTCTACTAACTCTTTTTTCGAACCAAAAGATGTTATATAATCTTAACAACATAGAGAATTTTTCCACATATTACATGTATATATTTTTTTTTAAATGATTTTTCACTTATTTTATAGGTTCACCTAATGTTCTGTACATTGGATGCCTTCTCATTTATCTCAATTTCATCCTCTTGTACAGCATTAAGGTAAGTAAAGGTATGTATTTTTCAATTATATCTTTTCATTTATCTTATTTTCTTCTTACTATAATTTAATTAGCTCAGCATTGTGTGTTATTATGTTCTTTTCCTGAATCACCATCCCATGTTACAATTGCATGGCATGTAATGAGCTTTGAGTGGGGCATATGTATACACACAATATTTTCAAAACATTATCAATTAATGATGTTTTCTCTCTTGCATGAACTTGTTGAGACTCAATCTCTCTGAGTGCACACCTTAAAGGGTACACTGAGAAAAAGGTGGGTAGACCATTGGTGATTCATAAGATTATTGATCCTTATACCGCCACTTGCAACCAACACAAACCTCTCATATAATTTACCTAAGATTTTGAACCTCCCTTACACACTATTCTAATAAATTAATTTCCTAAAATAGTCCCTACCCAATCCAAAACCTCTTTTTATCATTATTAAACAAATTCAGCCTAGGCCAACCCTATTCTTAAAATATAAACACGTTTACCTAGGTTAGCCCCAGTCGACCTAGTCTAGGACTTAACTATTTTATTTATTAAATAACATGGTCAATTGGGCCAACTCTATCGACTAAAACTTTAGAAGAGTTTAGGGTTATATTCGACTATATAAACACATCTTCTTTAAAATTTTCATTAGAGAGAGATAGAGATAATCATTTATTTTGTGCATCTACTTATTCATCATTCTACTTGAGGAGCCATTGCTTAGGGATTCATACTACATTTATAAATAAGAATCTTGTCTTGTCGGATAAGTCTTTTGGATTCATAGGAGAAGTTATGTAGCCTATATTTGACCTATCTTTTTTATCCTTACAAACCACACCAATCTCCTGCAAAGCACCATTGGCCAAGGGAGAGATTGAGGCTCAACAAGTTCATCTTCAAGGTAAGTATTCCTACCTCTTATTCCTCTTTATTTAAGTAGATATTTTTTTATTTGTTAGCTAATGAATATGTTTCTCTCTTCATGTATTAGGATTACCTCTACATTGACTTGCATAGAGTTCTTCTTTGCATGTTTACTTTTATATTTATTACCCTCATTTTGTACCACAAGCTTTGGTGATCACTAAATTAATTTTACTTTTCTTTGTATTTACTTTGAAAATAAAACATATGACCTAACTAGGGTTATTGTGTGGTATTATTTTACTAGAGGCTTTGTAACCCTCTCTAGTGATATTATGTGGTAAGGGACCCCTTAGTTAGGTCTAGTAGATCCATATTGGTCATGACCCTAATTTTTTAAATGTAATAACAAGTAGAAGTGATAGTGTGATTTATCTTCTTCGAGATAGGATTGATTTGTAGATCAGCTTCACTTTCCATTTTATACATAATGAATCACCCTATTAACACATATGGACTAAGTCAAGGCACAATAATAAAGCAAATAAATGGGTAAACAAGTAAACACACACATGCACACGCAGAAAACTAAAAAATAAAAGCAACATAAAGCATCTTATCATTAAGTAATTCAAAATCCATGCATGAAATCTCAATAAAAATAATTGGATGGTGCCCTTAGTAAGGATACGTGCAAGGGGATATAATGGGGATAGGATATCCCATAATAAGTTGTAGGCTTTGATTCGCCTTAAAGAGGGTGAAAGTTGTAAGTTGAAATGGATTGGTTTTACCCCAAAGAGGACAAAGTAGGGGGAAAGATGCAATCCAATGGGGAAAAGACACACCCCAATGATTATTGAAATGATTTGAACTAATAATGAAGTTGCCCTAGTAGAGCATATTTGCAAGGAAAGATACATCCTAATGGCTTAAAATAATTAGCTTAGTGATTAATCAAGTATTTTTTATTGGATTATAGTCAAGACAAATGTTTTTGAATTTAATGGCTTCATATATCTTCTACATATTTTAATCATTTTTAAATGTTTATGATTTTGTGGCTTTATATCTCTCATGGGGATTTTAAGCCTTTTCTAGTTTTTAGGATTTTCTGGTTGTATATCTCTTGTGAGGATTTTGAGCCTTCTTTAATTTTTAGGTCTTTATGTTATCTAAATGTTTTTTATTAGTTTTCAATATTTGATTGTTTTAAATTTTTGAATAAGTATATACAAAATGATCAAGGGGTTACTAAGAAAGAGAAAACTTATTCTATCACTGAGATGTGAAATTATAATGAATGGATGAATGAAAAAGGATAATGCAAAATAATAATGGACGATGATGTAAGGGACTAGGAAACTCTAAGGACTATGTCACATGGGAACCAATGTGTCTAGTTTTCAAAGTACTAATCAGATAATAGGCAAAAATGTTTCCCAAAATAGGTCTCAATATATGGTTTACTTTTATAATAATGTTAAGATGAGAAGACCGATGGGAAAGATAGGATCGGCTTGGACAAATAGGATAGAATGGCCAAAATGGTTGGTATGTAATGAATTTCAATGTGAATGAGGTTATAGGATTGAGATGGGGCTGCCCCAAAGTGTCAAGGTACTTGCAAATAGTGATTTATTTATGCATGATATCAAAAACCTAGTTTTCATCATGGTACTTACCCAAGGCACCATATACATGGTTTTCACTATTGGAAAAAATATTTCTCTTTCTTTTTTGATTTTTTATTTTATTTTTATATTTATTTTTTATTTTTTATAATCTCAATCAATGGAGGATTATGAGATGTATAAAGGGGACTCTTTTATGTCTAGCCCATACCCACTCTAAATAACTGCTCTACTAGGATATTGTTGTTGATGTGAACTACATTGATGATGTTTTGATCTTTGTTGGTTTTTGATTTTACTTCCTTCAAAGCTCTAAACAAGGTGTCCTTGTAACCTCCATAAAATAAAGTGTTGCCTAGGAAGGGGAATAAGGATAAGCAATGGATAAATGATCTGATTTGTATGGGTAATATAAGACTTGGGCAAATGTTGGGATCATAATAGGGGTATAAATGTTAGGATGCCAAAGGGAATTAAGACTAATAATTACACACATTTTTATTAGTTCTGAATGTTCCAATTATGACATAAATTTTATTTTGGCAGGGCTAAAGACCTCTGAAAATAATCTCAATATGACCACAATATTTTTCTACTCCTTAGGCCTGAAATTTGTTGTAATCTGTATAATTTTTAGATTATCAATTGTGTTGATATTGACTTCAATAATTTCCTCATAAAATAATTAATAAATATATTGTTTAGCTATTTGTGCCTCGAAGAGAGGTTTTCACCAACAATTTCTTCTTGATTTTTATTGTCCTCTAGCATCTCAAAGAAGGTTTCACTAGGAGATGTTGATTTTAGACTTTGATTTTCCCATAACACCTCAAATAAGGTTTCACTAAAGGATGTGTCTTCTAACTGATTTTTGCCTTAGATCCCTAGAACTTTTATAGCTAATATGTAGCCATGGAAAAAGGCCAATATTGTGTGATTCTATCAGTCCTAATAAATGATTATGGTAAATTGGATGTCAAGGCAATGGATAGGATAATTAATTTAAATAAGATGTATAATGGAAATGAAATGGTAAAAGTCAACATAATCCTCATAGAGGCTACTAGGAGAACTTGCATCGATGTCAAAGAAAATTTCATATAAAACCATTGAAGGATCATTGATGTTTTCAATTTGATCTACCAAAAGAGTGTAACCAATGTCATAATATCCACTAATGTATTATGATTCTAACTCAAGTGGATCTAAAAAAAGTGTGTAGTCGATATCATAATATCCACTAATGTATTCTAATTTTAAATCTGGTGTTGACTTAAGTGGGTCTAAATCTAATGTTGAGATTGATATTGATTCTGCTTTTGATGTTAAACCTAATGTTGGTTGTAAAGTGGAACCTGATTATGATATAGAAGTGGCCATAAAGATGGCTTATTGGATTGTGTTTCCCATAACTACCCTTTTCACTTTTCACTTGGAAATGAAAGCTTTGGGACAAAGGAATTTTTTTAAGATGGGGGTTTTTTACAATGGATGAAATATGAATTGTTTCTCCATAATGGGGTCTTCGAAAATGGGCTCATCAAGTATGGGTCCTTCATTATAAAGGAGACCTTGGCCAAAGGGTGACTCACCAAAAATTGACTTGTCAAGGATGGGTGATTTGATAAAAATGTAGAAAATGGGTCGATTGTCTTGGCCTTGAATTAGAAGTGGATGAAACTTATTGTTCTTGGGAAGGGGATCATGACATATCTTGATAAAATAGTTATCAGACTTGGATGCACTTGGGTCTTCAATATATGATGGCCCTTGGAGGGGATATCACATAATATGGATGGGCTATTGGATTTGATGTGGCTCTAGGACTATATTGGATTTCAAACTAGTGAATGAAATGTCAAGAGTAGAAGAAAAGTGGGATGGTTGTTGGCTAAGCTGAGAGAGTTGATCTATCACATATTGACTAATAAATGGAAATGCTAGAATAGGCTTAAGATCATGAGATTACATGACTTAGATTAACTTTGGAATAAAGGCCACAAGCAAGGATACATGAAAGGGGATTGTATTAGAAGTAATTAGCTCCAAAAAGAGTGGATTATTTTGATTTAAATGTCCCCAAAGAAGGCAAATGTGTTTGATTTAAATGGCCCTAAAGAGGGTGGATGTGTTTGATTTAAATGGCCCCAAAAAGGGTAGATGTGTTTGATTAAAATGGCCCCAAAGAGGGAAGATTGACTTGACATGATTGGCCCCAAAGAGGGTGGATTGTTTTGATGTGATTTTGATTAATTCAAATGGAAGAAAGGATGAATTATGTAGCTTTGCCATTCCCAACTAACAAGTATAGGAGATTAAATGGAAAGCCAATAATATGATTATAAATTTGGATGTTTGATTGATTTGGAATTAATTGGACTTGGTCAAAATGGACCATGATGCTTGAATTTGATTGGTTGACTTTGAAAAGGTTGACTTAAATCATTGACTTTATTTGACTTGGTCAATGTTGACCTTATTGGACTCAATGAACTTGGTCAAACTTGATTAGATTTTGAATGGTTGACTCAAAAAAGAAATGGGGTCAATATAGAACTAATGTGTAAAATTAGTTTCAACTTAGATTTAGGTCAAAATGAACCTGATTTGAATTATTTTCAATTGAGAAACATAACAAAATAATGGGGACAAATTACTATGTCAATTGGGCAACATAATGCTTAGAGTGAGATAAAGATGACCCAAAAATTGGGTAGAGTGAAGCCTTATCACATGAGTTTATAATGAAAATGTTTAGACTTAGGATATTTCTAATTTTTTTTATGTATAAAGTGTGTCACATAAAGATGAGTATATGACAATAAATAATTAATAACACACATTCAGAATAAGCGCTATCTTTAGTAGAAGAATGGGTGTGCAACTAAAGTGTAGTCCATATAACTACCTTACCAGAAGTGGTGACAAATTAATTTCACTTAACCCTGACTTTAATCATTACATCATGAAATCTTGGGGGAGGTTGGTTTCCCTCGTAATACAAATCATTTATGGCCAAAGGCCTTAATCTAAAATTTTGGCATGGATTTTCTAAATGTTCCCCAATATACCTTGCAATACATGGGGCTCAAAATCCATCAAAGAAGAATAAATAACATGAAATTCACAATAGGGTATAGCCCCTCCATGACCAATTCATTTGTAAATGTCTTAGTGACATGCTACTAAAAATTTAGACTCTGAGGGTGATGTTTGATAGTGTAGCATTAGGGTTAAACCCCTTATTGTTACGAAACCATTTATAGGGAATTTTGATATGCTTTTAATGATAACTACCCTTAATTTATATTCCCTATTAGATGTATAAGGTTGATACATATGCTTTCATATGAACCCCAGGCGTCATGCCCTAAGAATTTACAAGAAGGAGATAAAATCCACCCTGCATAATCAATAAAGAAGAAAATAGGATAATAATAATCTATTTGTTTTTTGTCACCCAGGAACCCTATAGAGGGAAGGGGAGAGCATACACATGATACATTATCAGCAATCAATCAAATCAAACACACAAGTAATGAAATAAAAGTAAACAAGTTTTTTAGAACACTAAATGCAAGTGTTGGATATTTTTAACTGCACTAAAAGATAGTGTTCAAAAGTGTTTACTTTTATAGAAATTAGGTCTTTATCAATAAATCATGCAATAAACAAGTTAATATTTTCAATTGTGGTCTTTGAAAAGCATGGGAATTTGAAAAGTTTGTTTAGCTCATGGGAAAAATAAATAATGCGATCTCACCATTTAGCAAGACAATCCCACCATTCAGCAAGGCAATCTCATTATTCTACAAATAGAAGAAATAAAAAATAAGAAATTGGTGATTCCACTAATTAGTAAGGAGATATCATTGATTTTCATGTTGATATATCTAACTACATAAAAACATAAGCATAATTTTAAAAATATATAAATAATCACCTCAACAATTTCATCAATATGCAAGGCGATCCCACAATTTTGATCACAATACCTCTATTATGGCCACATTATCACCACTACCATTTTTTATGGTTGTGTTTATCTTTTCAATACCTTCAATTTTATACAAATGAGAGTTCAAATGGATACACAAGTTAAAATTTATGGCCTCTAGAAGTTAGGCAGAAAACACTACATGGCGAATCTACCATTTTACAGAGTGATTCAATCGCTTTGGTGACAAATATGTTGTTTTGGCCCTATTTTGGTCATGATCCTATCATTTAGAAGAGTGATCCCACCATTTTCCTAAAAGACATAGAAAACTAGAAAATAAAATATAAAATGATACCACTATTTAGATATGTATACCATTGATTATAAGAAGTGAATCTGCCAATACACAAAGCATCCTCATCGATATGCAAAAGATATAAAAATCAAAAATGAGAAGAAAAGAAGGGAAATTAGGCTCAAACGCTGATCTAACTTGGTAATTAGAGGATTAAATAATGTTCTCAAGAGAATTATTGGGTGTGTGGTCCCACCGGGCATGCCAAATGTAAATCACAAGTATGAAAGAGGTTAGTTCATTATTAGTGATTTAAACCAAAATAATTTAACAAACATGGCATCTCAAGCATGACCCCTTTGATTGGGCAAGGTCTAGGAGAATGTAAACAAATAAAATGACATAAACCAAAATCTATACCTTCCCAATGGATTCATTCTCCAAACCAGATTAAAAACATGTTTTTGCCCAGATTGTAGAGCTAGGAGTCTTCGTCAATGTCACAAATTCATATGGATGACATCTTCCCTTGACTACTTGTGATTTGGGTAAAGGGTGGAAGAAAATGTGAAGCTTTTGTTTGATTTTTTTAGTATAATTTTCCACCAAAAAGCTTGTCTATAATGGCAAATGAGCCTTGTATTTATATACTTTTCAAACTAATTTTGATTGTTAGATCAAGATCAAGATTTGTAGCTAGAATTCAGTCCAATTAAGAGAGTTAATGCCATTAATATTTGGGGTTTGAGTCTAAATTAATTAGGCATGGGTTAAATAATTTGATATGTTCTTGCATTTATGCTAATGCTTGACAACTTGCCAAGTGATGTCATGATTCTTGATATTTGAATCCACTTACCATGTGAGTGGAGGGATAATTCAATTAATGAATTAAGAAAATAAGAAATTTCAAAAGCTATGGAATTTCTTGTTGGAGGAAGATTAGATCAATTAATAAAGGTTAATTAACTTAATGCAAATTGATATGACTTTTGAAAGTTGAATAATTGTTTGACCTAATCAATCCAGAATGTCTCTTGCACAGTCATAATTTGAATTATGGTGAATCTTATGATTAGATACAGTGCATTCCCCAATCAAGGAAGCCCCAATGCATTTCAGAATATGTATGTCATGTTCATAAGTAAATTTGGGTGTTTTAGTGATTTGTGACTTGATTTACGTGTTGTTACAGAAAGTCATTATAATTTCAAATTTGACATGAGAGTGATGAAATTAGAGTATATATAGTTACACATTGGGAACAAATTATAAATTCTTACCATCCATGGCATATTGAGCAAACAACTACAGAATCTAACAATATTTTCAAATCAAGCAACGATGATAGTGGCATATAAGAAGATGCACAAATGGAAATGGAATAGCATGAATGAGAACTCTTGTCTTGCATGCACCCATTATACACCACTACAAAAACTAAATTTGACATGATTGGCCTATGTGACTTTAACAACCACCATAATTAGAATGATAATAAGGTGTTGAAAAAACTACACATAACAACACCATAATTTATAGATTTACAACACATAACCACCCAAATTCTAGATAATTAGTGCTCAAGCTAGCCATTACCAAATGAGTTGTTAAATATACAAAAAATTAACTTCAGAATTATTATAAACCATGCCCACAAAAAAATATAGGGTCCATTACTCAAGATGATTATTCAATGAAACATAAGTATAGGGAAATCATACTTGATTGGTAGCATCAAACATGAACTAAATTGGCTCGTAAGTAGAAAAATTATCCCTTAATTCTCATCACTTCAACTAGTGTAACCGTATTCAACATAAATGTATCAACTATACATTTAATCCTTCGCATTCTTATCTAAGAAATGAAGGCACACGATGGGAAAGCACTAAAAATTTTCTAATAACAAATAAGACACGTTGAATATGTGTTCATTAATGAAATGAGCTTCATAGGCCCAAAGATGCTTAGCAATATAAATAGTCAGTTACATGAGGCATTCTCTCAAAATAACAACAAATATTAAGGTGGTTGCTAATTATACTTGTTTGGACCTAGGTCAACTTCCCCCCGGCTCCCCCACCCGCCTCCGCCCCCAATCGCCCCGTAGATGATATACGAATGTATGTGGACAAGTCATTTAGTCACACATTGTGGCAAATATTTGATACAGTTATAACATTAGACATAAATTTTCATCAGCAAGGATGCACCACACAATAACTACTATCTATAAATTTATTAACTAACATCATAAATTCAACCCTGATAAAAGAGGACTAGAATATCATCATGTCAAGAACGGAGTCGTTCATGCCTCTAAAAGAACATGTTTTTAAAATCTCAACGCATTTATATGTAACTAATAACTTGGCTACAATGCATAACAAGAAAATGTTAAAATTGTTAAACATTCCAACTGTAATATGCAAAATAAAATAGAGTAAACAACAAGTCATACCTAACTACAATGACACTCAACTAAATCTAATAGTGATTTTATGTAAAGAACAAAAGATTATGTTGACATCCAATACATGGATTAAAGCAGGGTTAGTTAATGGATATATTGGGGAAATTATTCACATTGTCTACAATCCATATTCAAAACCACCTACATTACCTATGTATGTGGTTATTGCATTCAAAAATGCTATGGTCCTCTATGGCCAACACATCTTCTAATTATTCCTATTACATAGAATAGTCATCGCCAAATGCCCCTCAAAATAGCATGGGTCCTAACCATATATAAATCATAAGAAATGACTCTCAATAAGGCAACAATTGATATTGACAACACCAATCATCAAGGCTTGACCTTTGTTGCAATATCAAGGGCACGCTCATTATACAATATACATATCTTCTCTGCATTTACTTTCGATCACTATACAAGAATGAAGAATAGTAAATATCCAAAACTCATAAAAGAAAAAGAAACAAGACTTAGTACAAAACCTCTATCACAATATTTAAAACAAATGTAAATTTTATCCGAAAACATAATAAAATTTGACGCATTAACCATTACTTGACACTCACATTAAAAATCGAACTTTACCAAAAAAATAAAAACACATTCTTCCTGACATAATTTACACCTTTGATATAATTACTAATAGATATGATCCACACCAACATACAATCTATATGCCAACCTTGAACTCATCATGTTGCTACTTCATGTCTAGTCTTCAAAATAATGTATATTTATCAATTTTTAATGAATACTTATTTATTTTAACACGTGTTGTCTTAATTAAGATTAGGGGAAGTTTTCCACTTTAATACAGAGAAAAATGACATCGTGAGTGGTTGAGACTCCATGAAAATTCTTTCATAAATGCCACTACATTATAAAATAACTTTATGGTCACGTTATGGATAAGTAGTTTTTAACTTTTAGATCTCCTAAGAATGACTATTAGAGATTTAATATTATTTTAAAAAAGGATTTTAAAAATGCTAAAGATGTAATACAATGTCATAAGTCGCTTTTAGGTTTTAGATCTTTAAGAGTGACTATAAAATTCATATTAAATGTTAAAGAGAATGTAGTGAATAAAGTACATGATAACATAAATAAGTAAGCAAAGCACATGGATGTTTATAAATATATGACATAATTAAGTAAGCAAAGCACATGGATCATCAATTTAGTATAACCGCTTTTTTTTTATAAATGATAAACTAAGGAGTTTCCTTTTTTCCAAGTTTGATTAGATGTCTTTTTTTTAAGGCATGGACACTTTGGTTTGATTCCACACAACCAATCTTAGTCTTGGAAAAAGATTAAACACAATCATAGAATTAATCCCTCACATTAATTAGATACAAGTGGGGTTAAGGGTGTTGGAGTAGAGTTAGAGTTAAAGTAGAGTTAAGTGAGTTATTTATTTTTTTAATATCATTTAAATATAATTAGAGTTAAGTGAGTTATTTATGTTCATAAAAGATGGGTTCTTATAAATTATTATTCATGAAATATAAATCTATATAGATTAATTTTAAATAATATAATTGAATTTTATAAATTAAATGATATAATATGATATATTGTGAAAATATTAGTTATATAAATAGATACAATTTGATTATTTAATATTTGTAAGATATAACATTTAAGTCACTATTTGTAATGTAAGAGTCGAGGAGGACTATATAAAGACAAGTGAATAAAGATGTAAAATAGATAGTTAAGGTTTGATTTGTCATTGATTTGGAGAGCATGAGGTGTGGTAGATAGGATTGGAGTGAAGGAAGAGTTTTATAAACACATAATATTTATGTTATCTTTTATGTTGGTCCAATAAATTCTGACATCGGCACTGCAAATGGGGAGGCTATTCTTATTTGAAGCAAAAAAATGGTCTTTAAATAGGGGCTTTACCAAATTAAGTGATGTAAACAAGAATGGGGGGTGGAATTAATGGATGCATTACTCCCCTACCAAGACATACACTCGTCAATGGACATGCACAATTAGACATAAGACTCGAACTTGGAAACCCAAAAAAAGTCTATTTATTAAATGAATGACAAGGATTAAAAAATATTTTATTGCACACACACTTCCCTCACAAAACTATGAAGAAGACAACTAACATCTCAATCTCTTTATTGAATGTCTGACAAGGATTACAGTGATTTTATTGCACACACACTTCCCTCACTAAACTATGAAGAAGATAATTAGCATCTCAATATCTTATGGAATATTTATGCTCCCTATTCTAGACACACATCACCCCCCCCCCCCCCCCGCTCTCTCTCTCTCTCTCTCACCCCTCTTCTATGCCTCTCCTAAAGTTGGAACTAAATGAATCTACCTCTCTGACTGACCCTTCCCATCTCCCACCAACTGATCTATATCTCATGTGATTGTTGTGACAAGTTACAGTTATTTTTCAAGCTCACTCTGTCTTGAAAAAGGGTCTAATGTCAAAAAAAGACCATCTAGACAATTATTTTACTTGTGCTTCCACTACGAGAAAATTTGTTACAATGGTTTTCTAACCATCAATTAATGCAAAATGACAATTTCAAAACTACTACCTGCATTGAACAAAGATTTTTTCATCATCCCAAGAAGGGGACAATTGACCTCTAGGAGATTAATGAAATTATTTCTACTTGGCATTCCTAATTTGATGGAGTTTTGATGATGTTATTGAGACTGTTATTGATCATATTTGATGTGTTTGTAATCTTGTTGATAAGGGTGATAAATCACACAAACATCCATACAAGCACACAATTGTGCACAAACCTTGCCTTGTCTTTTTGGTTGATGAAATATTGCTTATTTCCATAAAACCCATACATCAAACACCTAGTGTAAAATGAAATAATCCTCGAGATCTTGCTCATGTGGGCCTTCCATGAGCTCTTTTATTATCTTTCAGTACTTGGAAATTTCAAATGCACTCATCGAAGTTGCATCTTCAACTACTATATTCTTTCACTTAATCAAATATTCTTTATATTTCTAGTATCTTGTCTTCTTGGCAATTCTAGAATCAATCATTATCTCAATCTCTTCACTTTCCTTCTCAAGTAACTATTATCTCCAATCTGTAATTGGAAAATCTTAACTTGTATCTCTTCACTCATTTTTATCTCATAGTAAGGGTATAGACGCATTACATTGAAGATAGGCGATATGTCCACCCCATCTAATATCTTTTTATCATATGTGTTCCCTAAGCATATTTTCAAAATTTTGATTGGCCTAATCTTATTTGATTTGATCATATTGTATGGTCCTTAGGAACCTTAATGCAAATGTGCCAAAACCAAGTCATCTAATTATAAATCTTATTCTCTTTTGTTAAGATCTGTACACTTTTTATACTTCATGACTTTATTTTACAACCTTCTCTTCACTTTTGTATCCACATCATGTATACATGTTACATAAGCTTATGCTTTAGCACTTATTCTACCCATTTCAAATGTATATCTTAATTAACAAATGCCTCTAGGACCTTGTAACCATACACAATTTGGAAAGGACTCATTGTTGTAATTTTGTTAACTAATTTGTTGTAAGTAAACTCAACTTGTGCCAAAGTCATATCCCATTATTTAGGTTTATCTCCTACGAAACATCTTAGTAAATTTTCAAAGCTTCTATCCACTACCTCCATTTTAAAATCTATTTGTAGATGATGCGTCAAATTAAAACAAACCTTATGCCCAAATTTCTCCACAACATTCTCCAAAAGTGCCCAACAAACTTTGTATCCCTATCCAAGACTATGCTCTCCAACAAACCATGTAATATAACTATCTCCTTGAAAAATAAATTAGAAATGTGTGGGGCATCACTTGTCTTATTACATGCTATGAAGTGTTCCATCTTAAAAATTATATCAACAAAAACAAAGATAAAGTCATTACATCTTTGTCTTCTTGGTAACCAGAGAACAGAATCCATGCTTGTGTCCTTTCATGGCCTCTATGGTATTGGTAAAGGTTGATGCAAACCTAAATTCTGACTTTTACCCTTTGATATTTTTGAAAACTTTACATCTTTGTATAATTTTGTTCAAATCAACACTTATCCTAAGCCAATGATAACTCTTACTCGACTATGTAAATGTTTTATCGACACCAAAATGACTAGCTAGACCTCCACTATGTATTTCCCTTATCAATTTATCCCCTATTAATCTTTCTGGTATAAATAATTATTTTCCCTAAGACAACAAACCATCCTAAAAAATATTTTCTATCCATGGAATTCTATCCATGCCTTTTGGATTCATGAATGCTACCTATGCATCTCTAAAATCTAAATATTTTCATATAACTCAATTTTTGAGTCAAACCAAATGAATTTTATGCTCATCTCATTAAAATCAAGACATCTCCTACTCAATGCATCTACAACTTTATTTGAATTTCCACTTCTATGTTTCAACACAGATGAATAACTTTGAAGAAATTAAAGCCACTGCATATGCTTCTAATTCAACTTACCTTGGTTGTTTATGAACTATAATGCTTGATGATCCATTTACAACATAAACTCCTTGGGAAAAAAATAATACCTCCACTTATTGAGAGTTTATATCATAAATGGATTACTTCAACTTATTTTTCTCATTCAAATTCTCACTAAAGTAAGCAATGGGCTTACCTTTTGGACTCAAAATTACTCATAACATTGTCCCACTAGCATCACAATCAAAATGAAATATTTCTTTGAAAGATAGAAATGCTAACTTTGGTTCTTTTGTCACTTTTTCTTCAAAATCTGAAAAACTTCCCTCTAATACAATAATCCACTTAAAATATTTCTTACCACATTTCATTGTTTTCATAATGGGTGCACATATTCCACTAAAGTTTCTAATGAACTTCTAATAAAAAATAGCTAACTCGTGAAAGCTTCTTGCTTCAAACATAGTCCTATGTGATGACTAATCCAAAATTGCTCTTACCTTTTCTGAAACCATTTTCAACCTATTGCGTGTGAATACAAATCCAAAATATATCAACTCCTATGTCATGAAAATATATTTATTCAAGTTGACTAGAAAATTTTCCTCCTTCAAACTTTATAATATTTATCTCGAATGCAGTAAATTTTATTCTTTCAAATTCAAAATGTTGTCTAAGTAAACAATAATAAAATTACCCAAATAAGGCTTTGGCACTCCATTCATGAGTTTCGTGAATGTTATAGGTGAATTTGACAATCCAGTCATTCATGAGTTTTGTGAATGTTCTAGGTGAATTTGACAATCCAAATGGCATAACCAATCACTCATATAACCCATCCTTTGTCTTGAATGTGATCTTCTACTCATCACCTTCTCTAATTCTAATTTGGTGATATCCATTCTTTAAATCTATATTTGTGAAATACCTTTCTTCACTCAAATAATCTATCAGATCATCCATCCTTGGCAATAAAAATTTGTATTTGATAATGATCTTGTTAATGGATCTTGAATCCTTACACATCCTCCATTCACCACCTTTCTTTGGTGTGGATAGTATTTTAATTGTAGATTGGTTCAAAATCTCTCTTTTCAAACCCTTCTCCAACAGATCTTGCAATTGATCTAGGCACAAGATCCATATGATGACTAATGTTCCTTATATGTGGTAATTTGTCCAACAAATATTTTGAAATAATTTTAGCATATTATTTTAATAAATTATGCACTTCAAGTGGAATTTTGTTGACCTCTTTTTCAATCATAACTTGCATAGGTTTTGGAATAGATGCAAAACATGTCTTCTCCTCCTTTCCCTCCTTCAAAAATTATTTATAAAAAAACCAACAAAATCTTAGAGTAATTCCATCATTTTGGTGATAAATCTATTGTTTTAGTCTCATTTTGGTCACAATCCTGCCATTTAGAAGAGAGATCCCACCATTTTCCTAAAAAACATAGAAAACTAGAAAATAAAATAGAAAATGATACCAATTGAAATGGCCCCAAAGAGGGTGGATGTGTTTGATTGAAATGGACCCAAAGAGGGTATATTTACTTGACATGATTGGCCCCAAAGAGGGTGGATTGCTTTGATGTGATTTTGATTAATTTAAATGGGATAAAGAATAATGATGTAGCTTCACCATCCCCAATTGGCGGGTGCAAGATATTGAATGAAAAGCTAATAATATGATTTTAAATTTGGATGTTTAATTGATTTGGACTTAATTAGACTTGGTCAAAATGGATAATGATTTGACTTGCATGTTTTGATTTGGTCAAAATGGACCATGATGCTTGAATTTGATTGGTTGACTTTGAAATTTTTGACTTAAATTATTGACTTTGTTTGACTTCATCAATGTTGACCTAATTGGACTTGATTGACTCGATCAAACTTGATCAAATTTGGAATGGTTGACCCAAAATAGAAATGGGGGAAAAATATACCTAATGTTTAAAACTAGTTTCAACTTTGATTTAGGTCTGAATGGACCTGATTTGAATTATTTTTAATTGAGAAACACAACAAAATAATGGGGACAAAGTAATGTGTCAATTGGGCAACATAATGCTTAGAATGAGATAAAGTTGACCCAAAAATTGGGCAGAGTAAAGCCTTATCTTGTGAATTTATAATTACAACGTTTTGACTTAGAAATTTTCTTATTTGTTTGATGTATAAGGTGTGTCACATAAAGACGAGTATATGACAACAAATAATTAACACATGTTCAGAACAAGCCTTATCTTTAGTGGAAGAACGAGTGTGCAATCGAAGTGTAGTCCACATAAATATCTTACTAGAAGGAGTGACATATTAATTTCACTTAACCCTCACTTCAAGTAGTAAATCATGAAATCATAGGGGAGGTTGGTTTCCCTCGCAATACAAATCATTTATGGTCAAAGGCCTTAATATAAAATTTTGGCATGAATTTTTTAAATGTTCCCCAATACACCTTGCAGTATGTGGGCACAAAATCCATCAAAAAGGAGCAAATAATAGGAAATTCAAAAGAGGGTCTAGCCCCTCCATGACCACTTCAATCATAAAGGTCTCAGTGAAGTGCTACCAAAAATTTAGACTCTGAGGGTGATGTCTAATAGCATAGCATTAGGGTTAAACCCCTTATTGTCATTAAACTATTTATGGGGAATTTTACTATGCTTTTAATGATAACTACCCTAAATTTATATCCCCTATCAGATGTATGAAGTTGGTACATATGCTGAGAGATGAACCCTAGGCATCGTGCCCTAAGAATTCGTAAGAAGGAGATAAAATCCACCCTGCATAATCAACAAAGAAGAAAATGGGATAATAACAATCTATGTGTTTTTGTCACTCAAGCTCCTTATAGGGGGAAGTGGAGAGCATACACATGATAGATTCAAATCAATCAATCAAATCAAGCACATTAGTAATAAAATAAAAGTAAACAAGTTTGTTAGAACACCAAATGTAAGTGTTGGATATTTTTAACTGCACTAAAAGATAGTGTTCAAAAGTGTTTGTTTATATATAAGCCACGTCTTTGCCAATAAATAATGTAATAAACAAGTTAATATTTTCAAATATGGTCTTTGGAAAGAATAGGAATTTGAAAATGTCTTTGTTTAGCTCACAAGAAAAATAAACAATGTGATCCCACCATTTAGCAAGATGATCCCATCTTTCAATAGGGCAATCTTATCATTTTACAAATAAAAGAAATAACAAACAAAAAACTAGTGATTCTACTAATTAGTAGGGAGATATCATTGATTTTCATGTCAATATCTCTAACTATATAAAAACACAAGCATAATTTTAAAAAAGCATAAATAATTACCTCAATAATTTCATCAATATGTAGGGTGATCCCACTATTTTGATCACAATACCTCTATTTTGGCCACATTATCACCACTACCATTTTTTATGGTTGCGTTTATCTTTTCAATACCTTCAAAATTATACAAATGAGAGGTCAAATGGACACCAAAGTTTAAATGTATGGCCTCTAAAAGGTAAGCATAAAGCACTACATGGTGAATCTGCCATTTTGCAGAGTGATTCCATCATTTTAGTGGTAAATCTATTCTTTTGGTCCCATTTTGGTCACGATCTTCCATTTAGAAGAGTAATCCTACCATTTTCCTAAAAAACATAGAAAACTAAAAACTAAAATAGAAAATGATACGACTGATTATAGGAAGTGAATTTGTTGATACATAAAGCATTCTTATCGATATGCAGAGGATGGAAAAAAGGAAAATGAGAAGAAAATAAGGGGAATTAGGCTCAAAAACTGATCTAATTTCATAATTAGAGGATTATATAATGCTCTCAAGAGGATTATTGGGTGTGTGGTCCCACCAGGCATGCCAAATGTAAAACACAAGTACAAAAGAGGTTAGTTCATTGTTAGTGATTTAAACCAAAATAATTTAACAAACATGGCATTTCAAACTAGATCCCTCTAATTGGGCAAGGTTTAGGACAATGTAAACAAATAAAAAGACATAAACCAAAATTTATACCTTCCCAATGGATTCATTCTCTAAGCCATATGGAAAGTATGTTTTTGCCTGGATTGTAGAGCTAAGAGTCTTTTCCAATGTCATAAATTCATATTGATGACATCTCCCCTTGACTACTTGTGATTTGGGTTAAGGGTGGAAGAAATTTTGAAGCTTTTGTTTGACTTTTGTAGTATAATTTTTCACCAAAAATCTTGTCTATAATGGCAAATGAGCCTTGTACTTATACACTTTTCAGACTAATTTTGACTGTTAGATCAAGATCAAGATGTATAGCTAGAATTTAGTCCAATTTAGAGAGTTAATGCCATTAATATTTGGGGTTTGAGTTTGCATTAATTAGGCATGGGTTAATTTTTTTGATATGTTATTGCATTTAAAGCTAATGCTTGATAATTTTCCATGTGATGTCATGATTCTAGATATTTGAATCCACTTGTTATGTGAATGGAAGAATAATTCAATTACTGAATTAAGAAAATAGAAAATTCCAAAAGCTAGAGAATTTTTCATTAGAATAAGATTAGATTAATTGACAAAGGTTTATTAACTTAATGCAAATTGATATGACTTTTGAAAGTTGAATAACGGTTTGACCTAATCAATCCAAAATATCTCTTGCATAGTCATAATTTAAAATAGGATAGATTAGGTGAATCTTATGAATAGATACAATGCATTCCCAAATCAAGGAAGCCCTAATGCATTTCAGAATATGTATGTTAAGTTCACAAGTAAATTTGGGTGTTTAAGTGATTTGTGACCTGATTTATGCATTGTTATAGAAAGTCATTATAATTTCAAATTCGACATCAGAATGATGAAATTGGAGTGTCTACAATTATCATTGGGAACAAATTATAAATTCTTACCATCCATGGCATACTAAGCAAACAACTACAAAATTTAATAATAGTGTTGAAGCAAGAAATAATGATAGTGGCATACAAGAAGATGCACAGATGGAAATGGAATAGCATGAATGGGAACTCTTGTCTTGCATGTACCCATCATGCACCACCATAACAACTAAAATTGGCATGCTTGGCCTCTGTGACTTTCACAACCACCATTTAATTAGAATGATAATAAGGTGTCGAAAAAGCTACACATAATAGCACCACAATTTATAGATTTGCAACACATAACCACCCAAATTCTAGATAAGTAGTGCTCAAGTGAGCCATTACCAAATGAGTTGTTAAAAAAACAAAAAACTAACTTCAAAATTATTGTATACTGTGCCCACAAAAAAATATAGGGTCTATCACTCAAGATGATTAGTCAATGAAAAATAAGTATAGGGAAATCATACTTGATTGGCAGCATCAAGCATGGACTAAATTGGCTCGTACGTAGAAAAAATTCTCCCTTAAATCTCATCACTCTAACTAGTGTAGTCTTATTCAACATAAATGCATCAACTATACATTTAGACCTTCGCATTCTTATCCAAGAAATGAAGGCTCACAATGGGAAAGCATTGGAAATTTTACAATAAAAAATAAGACACATTGAATATGTATTCATTGATGAAATGAATTTCATAGGCCCAAAGATGCTTAGCAATATAAATAGTCGGTTGCATGAGGCATTCCCTCAAAATAACAAAAAATATTTAGGTAGTTGCTAATTATACTTGTTTGCACCTAGGTCAATGTCCCCCCATAAATGATATATGAATGTATGTGGGCAAGTCATTTGGTCACACATTGTGGCAAATATTTGACACAATTCTAACATTAGACACAAATTTTCATCAGCAAGGATGCACCACATAATAACTAATATCTATAAATATTAACTGACATCATAAATTCAAACTTGATAAAAGAGGATTAGAATATCATCATGTCAAGAACTGAGTCCTTCATGCCTCTAGAAGAACAAGCTTTAAAAATCTCAACACATTTGTATGCAACTAATAACTTGGCTACATTGCATAACAAGAAAATGCTAAATTGTTAAACATTCCAACTGCAATATGCAAAATAAAATAGAGTAAACAACAAGTCATACCTAACTATAATGACACTCAACTAAAGCCAATAGTGATTCTATGTAAAGAATAAAATATTATGTTGACATTCAATATATGGGTTAAAGCAAGGTTAGTTAATGGATCTATTAGGAAAATTATTCACATTGTCTACAATCCATATTCAAAACCATCTACCTTACCCATGTGTGTGGTTATTGTATTAAAAAATGCTATGGTCCCCTATGGCCAATACATCTTCTAATTCTTCTTATTACACGAGATAGTCATCGCTAAATGCCCCTCAAAATAACATGGGTCCTAACCATACATAAAGCATAGGAAATGACTCTCAATAAGGCAACAATTGATATTAACAACACCAATCGTCAAGGCTTGACCTTCATTGCAATATCAAGGGCACGCTCATCATATGATATTCATATTTTCTCTATATTTACCTTCGACTACTACACAAGAATGAATGATAGTAAATATCCAAATCTCAGAATAGAAGAAGAAGTAAGACTTAGTACAAAACCTCCACCACATTATTTTAAAAAAATATAAATTTTATCCAAAAACTTAATAAAAATATTCGATACATTAGTCCACTACTTGACACTCACTTACATTGAAAAATCGAACTTTTCCAAAAAGATGAAGACACATTCTTCTCAACATACTTTGCACCTTTGAAACGATTACTTGTAAATATGATCCACACTAACCTACACTCTATATGCCAACCTTGAACTCAATATATTGCTACTAAATATCTATTCTTCAAAATAATGTATCTTTCTTCTTTCTTTTTTTTAAAAAAAAACGATAACCAATTCTTTTTTTATTTGGGAGAACCTTTTAAACCCATGAGAAACAGTACCACCTAAAGAGTCAATTACCAATGACAAAAGAAACTCGAATAATATATTTATTTTTAATGTATATTTATCTTTTTTAACACATGTTGTCTTAATCAAAGCTAGGGCAAGTTGCCACTTTAATATAGAGAAAAATGACATCGTGAGAAGGTGAGACTCCATGAAAATTCTTTCATAAATGCAACTACGTTATAAAATAATTTTATGGTCACGTTATGGATAAGTTGTTTTTTAGTTTTAGATCTCATACGAATGACTGTAAGAGTATTATTAAAATGTCATAAGTTGCTTTTAGGTTTTAGCTATTTATAGGTAACTATTAAAATTTTAAAGTTGCTATAAAATCCATATTAAATGTTAAAGACAATGTAGTGAATAAAATACATATGATAAGATTGACAAATAAATATTTTTTCATAAATAACATTTAGCTCATGAATGTTTTATAAACATATCGGAGACACCCAAAGGAGAGCACATGCTCACATGCATGATCATCAATTCAGTATAACCACTTTTAATAAATGATAAATTAAGCATTTGCCTTTTTTCTAAGTTTGATTAGATGTTTTTTTTAAGGCATAGAGACTCTGGGTTGATTCCACACAACCAATCTTAGTCTGGAAAAGATTAAACACAAGCATAGAGAGATTATTGAATTAATTCCTCAGATTAGGTACAAATGGGGTAGCAAGTGTGATGAAATTTGTGGTTAAGTATGTTTGAGCTAGAGTAAAGTTAGATTTAGAGTTAAGTTTGGGTACTTTTCTCTTATGAACATCATTTAAATATAATTAGAGTCAAGTAAATTATTTATATTTATAAAAAATGGGTTTTTATCAATTATTATTTATGAAATATAAATTTATATAAATTAATTATAAACAATATAATTGAATCTTATAAATTATATCATATAATATGATATATTGTGAAAACATTAGTTATATAAATAAATACAATTTGATTATTTAATTTTTGTATGATATAACACTTAAGTCATTACTTGTAAGTAAGAGTTGAGAAGGAGTATCTAAGAACAAGTGAATAAAGATGATAAAAATAGATAGTTAAGATTTGATTTGTCATTAATTTACAAAGCATGAGGTGTGGTAGATAAGATTGTATTGAAGGAGAAGTTTTACAAACATATAATATTTATGTTATTTTTTATGTTAGTCTGATAAATCCTAACATTGATGTTACAAATGGGGAGTCTATGTTTATTTGAGGCAAGAAAATGGTCTTTAGGTAGGGGCTCTACCAAATCAAATGATGTAGACAAGAAGGGGGGAGGACAGGCAGGGGGCAGGGGGTGTGGGTGGAGGGGTGTTGGATGCCTTACTCCCCTGTTGAAATATACACTTGTAAATAGACACGCACACCTAAACACAAGACTCAAACATGGAAACCCAAACAAAGTCGATTTATTAAATGAATGACAGGGATTAAAAAATATTTTGTTGCACACACACTTCCCTCACAAGACTATGAAGAAGATAACTAACATCTCAATCTTTTTTATTGAATGTTTGACAAGGATTACAATAATTTTATTGCATACACACTTCCCTCACTGAACTATGAAGAAAACAATTAGCATCTCAATATCTTATAGAATTTTTACTTAGTATTTCAAATCAACACTTATCCTAAGCCAATGATAACTCTTACTCAACTATGTAAATGTTTTATCGACACCAAAATGACTAACTAGACCTCCACTATGTTTTTACCTTATCAATTTATCCCTCGTTGATCTTTCTGGTATAAATAATTTTTTTTCCCTTGGACAACAAACCATCCTAAAAATATATTCTAGCCATGGAATTTTATCCATGCCTTTTGGATTCATGCACATTACCTATGCATCTCAAAAATCCAAATATTTTCATACAACTCCTTCAATGAGTCAAACCCAATGACTTCTATGCTCATCTCATTCAAACCAAGACATCTCCTACTCAATGCATCGACAACTTTATTTGAATTTCCACTTCTATGCTTCAACACAAATGAATAACTTTGAATAAATTAAAGCCACTACATATGCTTTTGATTCAATTTACCTTAGTTGTTTATGAACTAAAATGCTTGATAATCCATTCACCACATAAACTCTTTGGGCAAAAAATAATATCTCCACTTATTGAGAGTTTGTATCATAAATGGATTACTTCCACTTATTTTTCTCATTCAAATTTTCACAAAAGTAAGCAATGAGCTTACCCTTTGGACTCAAAATTACTCCTACCACTGTCCCACTAACATCACAATCAATATGAAATATTTCTCTAAAATCTAGAAATGCTAATTATAGTTGTTTTGTCACTCTTTATTTAAAATCTGAAAGTTACCCTCTACTAAAACAATCCACTTAAAATATTTCTTGTACTAGATTTCATTGTTTTCATAATGGGTGCACATATTCCACTAAAGTTTCTAATGAACTTCCAATAAAAAATAGCTAACTTATGAAAGCTTCTTGCTTCAAACATACTCCTATGTGATTACCAATCCAAAATTGCTCTTACCTTTTTCAAATCCATTTTTGACTTATTGTGTGTGAATAAAAATCCAAAATATATCAACTCTTACATCATGAAGATAGATTTCTTCAAGTTGACTAGAAAATTTTCCACCTTCAACCTTTATAGTACTTATCTCAAATGTAGTAAAGTTTCTTCTCTCATAATACTAAAAATCAAAATGTTGTATAAATATACAATAATAAAATTACCCAATTAAGGCTTTGGCACTTCATTCATGAGTTTCATGAATGTTCTAGGTGATTTTGACAATCTATATGGCATAAACAATCACTTTTTCAACCCATCATTTGTCTTGAATGTGATCTTCCACTCATCACCTTCTCTAATTATAATTTGGTGATATCCATTATTTAAATCAATATTTGTGAAATCCCTTTTTTCACTCAAACAATCTATCAAATCAGCCATTCTTCACAATAGAAATTTGTTTTTGATAGTGATCTTGTTAATGGCTCATGAATCCTTACACATCCTCCATTCCCCACCTTTATTAGGTGTGGATAGTACTGGAACTGTAGATTGGATCAAAATCTCTCTTATCAAACCCGTATCCAACAGATCTTATACTTGATTCTTCACTTCCTCAATCTCCATAGGTGTCAACCTAGATGTTGCCATTTTTGGCAAACTAGATCTAGACACAAGATCTATATGATGAATAATGTTCCTTATAGGTGTTAATTTGTCCAACAAATATTTTGAAATAATTTTATCATAATCTTTTAATAAATTATGTATTTCAAGTCGAATTTCATTGACCTCTTTTGCAATCATAACTTACATCTAGGTTTTGGAATGGAAGCAAAACATGTCTTCTCTTCCTTTCCCTCTTTCCAAAATTCTTTGTAAAAAACTAACAAAATCTTAGAATTATTTTCCACCTCTTCCCCTCTTTCCTTAAATGGGCTCAATGTGAACATCTTACCATCCTTCACAAGTGTTTGGTTGTTTACTCTACCATAATGTACATATTTTTTTATCAAATTGCCATAGTTTACCCAACAACACATGGTATACATCTATGGGTATTATGTCACATAAAAAATAATCCTTGTAAGACCCAATATTAAAATTAATCATATTTAGTTTATTCGCTAAAATATGATGTCCCCTTTGTAACCAAGACATCTTATATGAATTGGGATACACTATTATTTTCATCCCTGTATTTTATAACATCTCACTAGTTACCAAATTATCTATGCTACCACTGTCAAAAATAGCCTTACAATACTTACCTCCTGATTTTTATATGGTTTGGATTATATTATTTCTTTGCACCAATTCATTCTTCTCCTTGACTAGTTTTAATAGTATTCTCTTCATCGTGAGAGCCTCTCCATGATCCGATTCCTCCATGTGATTTGGGGATGCATCACAATCCTTATCCACTTTTTCTAGGTGACTACTTGTTTAATTTATTATATTATTGTTATGAAATAATTTAGGCCATTTAAAATATTTATGTCTAACACATCCACATCCAAATAACTTACCCATTAATCATACATCTCTTCTTCTAACAATGCTTCATCTTCCTCTTGAATATTCCCCCTCCCTCTTTGTATTTGATCTTATTTTGAGAATTACTAGCTTCACCTTCATGAGCATTTTGTCCTCTACCATGTTTGTTTTTTTTCTTCTTTTTGAGAACCTTATTATCCCTCTTGATGTGTTTTTTGGTCTTCTTGACAAATTATCTTCTACTTTTAATGCACATTGATAGAATTCTTCTATTGAATTCAACTTGAACAATTTTAACTCATTTTGAATGGGAATACAAAGATCATTCACATACCTTGAGATCTTATTTTGATCATATTTAACATGACCAGCTCTAATGGTGATCTTGTAAATTCCTTTGTGTAATCCTTTGCCCACATTTCTCTTTGTCTCAAATTCTCCAATTTATTGAATAAACTCAATCGATAATAAAAAGGTAAAATCTTACCTTTTAACTTTGAAACCATCATGTTCCAAGTCTTGATTATATCCTTACCTCTTCTATCTTTTTTTAGTTTCATATGATCCCACCATAAGGATGCATGTTCCTTCAGCTTTACACATGAAAAATGAACTCTCTTTGGGTCCTCTATTGACTCTTAGTCAAAATATTTATCTAGCTCTATGATCCAATCAATAAGATCATCAAGGCATAAAATTTATCCATAACTAGGGTTGCCCAACTTAGTCTTATTACCCATATTTGCAATGGATTTCACAAATCTATCTTCTAGTTCATCAACTAGCTCTACAAAATTGAACTTATTTAGTTCCTCCTTCATTATCACTCAAATATGCAATTATAATTCATATCCTTGGTATATTCTCTATTAAATCCAATCTCACTTAGATTCCTCTCAACATCTCTACCAAGTCTTTTATTCTTGGTGTTCTTCCTCTTCTAAGAGATAGTCCTCTATATGCCATTTTTACTCAATATGACAAGCTTCTCTTTCAAAACCTGCAACTAACTCAATTAAAACCTCACACATTCAACCCATAAATAAAAACCATGTTTTAATACCAACTGATGCAAATAAGAATGGGTAAAAAATTAATTGCACTACCCCACCCCCTAGTTGGGACTTACACTCACCAATGGATACATAAAACTAGACACAAGACACATACTTGATAACCCAAACACACTCTCTTTGTTGAATGAATGCCATGAGTTACAAAGATTTAATTACATAAACATCCCTCACCAAAGTATGAATAAGGAAACTAACATCTTAGTCTCTCATGGACTAGTTACACTCTTTGTTATGGACATACATCACCCTAACAAGCTCCTCAAGAGTCTAATTATCTCTTTGTCTAGGGATACTCTTTTTTAACTATCTTGAATTTATACTAACTAAAGTTTCCTTTCTCTCTGACTCTTCTTAACTCCCACAAACTGATATGAATCTCACGTGACCATTCTGACAAGCTGAAATGACTATTAAAACTCCCTCAATTTTGGAAAATAATCCAAATGTTGAAAAATGACAATGTAGGAAGTTAATTTACTTTTTATTTCACTGTTGATGAATTTTTTGGTTAATATAGATTAGTAGTTTCAAGACCACTACTTGCATTAACCAATAATTTTTTCACCATCCTAAAAGGGGTCAATTGACCTCTGAGAGATGACTGAAATCATCTCTACTTGACATTCATGGTTTTTTGGAGTTTTGATGTTATTGAGACTATTGTTAATCATATTTGACATGCACAACCTTGTTGACATGGTTGACAAATTACATAAACATGTACACACACACAAAAACATGCACAAAATTCATCCCTTATTTGGGTTGATATAAGATTACTTGTTTCCCTAGATGTCCTACATCATCAAGCAATGTGCTTGAATAAATTAGAATTTGTTGAAAATTTTGTGGACTAAAATGTATTATGAACATGTCTCGAGTAGGTGGTCTCTTACATGGGTAATGTGTTTGGATAGTTTGGTCATGGGTTTATACTATAGGGCAGTGTTATACAGATCCATGTAGGTTGATAATATAAGAGTTGTCTAAGGATTACAAGGATAAAATCTTGTTTTGGTTATTCATTTATTATCCTCCCTATAGGGGTGAAGATCATATGTTATGGCTATATCAAATTACCCTTCTTCTTTCCAATATTGAGGACATATAAATATATGGGTTATTGTGATTAGAGGGTCACATTAAATGGTAGATCATCTCAATCTTGCATTAATTCTTTGGTTAAAGAATCATGATTTTGGTTTCTCAATGAGACTTTTTATATGCATCATAATCAACAATCTTCTTCTTGTTTGCACAAAAAACATAATAATATCATATATAATCTTCTACTTGATGCCCAGTTTTTGGAATAGATTACCTATTGGTATTCACACATGATCATTGTTAAATTCAATAGATTAACGATCCAACATTCCCATCTTATATTGTGGATAAAACATGTATGAAAGCCTACAACTATATTAAAGATAAATGATGAGTGCTTGGATAAGGGTTTTAAGAGTTGGATTATATCTTATGCAATGGTCTTCTAGATTTCATCTAAATATGGAAAAAATGAACTATAAACTTGTATGGATTTGTATTTATGCTTTGCCCTCAAATTTTGGTTTGAATATTATCTCAAAAGAAATGTGAGTTTATTTGGAGAATATAAAATACTATCTACGAAACTATGAAACAATATATTTATACGAGTTCTGTTAGAGTATGTGTGAGGTTGGATCTTGTCCATCTGCTTTTGGAATATATTATTTTAAGAGATATGATTACTAGTGAGAGCATCCTACTGACTAAAAATGCCTCATTTTGACATCACATAATATGTTCATCTATTTAGAAGTTGTTCCTTTGTTAATAATGTTAATAACCAGGATAAAGGCCAATTTCAACAACATTGATCCTATCTAAATTGCAAATAAAGAGAGATATTAGGAGGTTTGGTCCAAAAGGAAACTATTTCAGATAAATGATAAAGGGAAAAACTAGTGGAATCAGGGGATTCATTTGACATATTATTAGTTCTAGAGCTCAATGAGGTTACGACTAGGGGAAGATCCTAATATCATCAATTTTGGGTAAACTAACTCTTTACCGAGTGATATAATGATGTGAATGATGCATCTTTTGATGAAATTTTGAATAAGGATGATGGGAACTTACAAGCTATTATTCATGTTCCACCTCAGTGATTTGAAAAGGGAATAAGAGAAAATTATATATAATAAAAATGGTAATACACATTTTAAATAAGGATGGAAGATGATAAACAGTGGTAACTATTGTGATGTTAAGAAATGTTTAGGGGATGGGTATAATCAAAGTTTTAAAACTCTCATCAATAGGTTGTAATTGGCAATATAAAAATATATATTTTGACGTTAAGGCAAACAACCAGTATAAAGGCCATTCAATAATGAAAATAAAAAGAAGAAAAAATAAGTATTAAAGGTTAATAGAGAGGACCTTCAAATTATTTGTTTAGTGATATGATGATATGAGTGATGCATATCTATATGAAAAATTGAATGAGGATGGGAGCTCACCAACTATTGTCCTTTTTCCACCTAAGTCATTTGAAATGGGTCTAAGAGAAAAAAAAATTATACATAAGAAGAAAAATGGTAATACGAGAACTAAATAAGGAAAAATGAAATTAATAATTCTTGTATGCTAGAAAATGTCTAAAAGTTAGATATCATTAACAAAATTCTAATCATTGAAATATTATTGAAGAATAAAAAGAAGAAAAAACAAACAATTAAAATTATTAGAGAGATCTTTTAGTTATTTGTTTACGCTATAATTTACTAGTTGGAATGTTATTTGTTTATAACTTGTTTTATTTTTATTTTTTTGATAAGGTAAAAGGAGAGTTTGATGGGACCTCGCAACTCAAGACAAAGTTTTAAAATGATCACTAGAATCGACAACAAACACCAACGAATACCTTAGAACCAATGATGTCGTAGCCACCAAAAAATAACAAATACAACCTTCAACAAAAAAACACCCAACACACAACATAACAACAAGCCTTCTACCAAACTTCAACAAGATACCAAAAAAAACAAGCGAAATGTTACAAAGAAGATAACCACCTCCGCAATTCAATGCAAAAATATTGAAAAAGACCAATCATAATAATTCAACACATAAAAAATTAAAAATTTAACCAATGATCGAAATTTTTCTTCCCTTACCCAAAAAAAAAAAACTTTCGATTATCCTTTTCAAACATACTTGTGACCTACTTTATTTACTTAGAAGTGTTTGTGTGATCAATTATAACTCCATTTTGATTGTTTTTTCCTACCATAAAATTAGTGACTTCTATCCATTGAAATGGAGATTTCTATTCATTGATGTGAATGGAAAGGGAAATTTGCTTGACCTATCCTTAAAATTGGATTGGTTCGTCTTTATCCATTTTATCCACATTGCTTTCTCTTCATATCATATTCCAGATGACAACACCAATGATGGGGGCATCGAAAGCAAGAGATCCGCATATTACACATGTCCACATCGTAGAAAAAGAAAACAGAAAACTCCACTTGCAGTGGCCCCACATAGGAAATAATTATTTCCACAAAATAAGTGGATGGAGAGAACAAGGTCAACATATGATGGCCCCTCCATACGGTGAGGTTGACACAAACCTATCGTAGTGTGGCCCATAAACATGAGGTGCCTCCTCTGTTAAAAATTATATATATATATTTTTTGATTGAAATTTTGGTTTTATATGGCGGGGGTGATAGCTCATTTGGTTAGGTATTTCCGTCGTGCTCTGTCGGTCACGTGTTCAAGACCCTCCGCTCCCGTGGAATCAGATGGTGCGTCCGCGCCCCGTTGCCGCCGGTCACGTTAAAAAGTTTACCCGGATGCGGGTGTGTTACACACAAGTGACACAAATTTTGGTTTTATATGAATTAGGTATATATAATATTTTTTTAATGTAGTGTTAAAAATTGAAGGGTATTTATTTTGTTAAATTAATTCTTTATAAAATATGAAGACATAAAATCTGTAATAATTTGAAATGTATAAAGCAATTGTACAGGGGAAAATTTAACAATTATAGGCAAAACTTACAATACATGTTGATGTAGGATGATTTCTTCTAGGTCAATGTATATTGGAATTTTTTTTTAATATTAATATTATAAATTATTTTTCTATTGATTAAGTTTTTGGTTTAATATTAAAGATTGAAGGGATTCACTCTGTCAAATTTTTTCCAACATTTCAATATTAAAAATGATTTTGAAATTATATTGTGGGGACCTCATTTAATATGTAGTAAATTTTGGAAACTTTTTAAAGTAAAAGTTGAAAGAATTTCAATACAAATAAAGTATCTTTAAATTTTAATAGAAGGGCCACTTTTATTATGACATCGCCTTTACCATCATAAAGATTATGGTATATTGGGTTTATATTTTGTCATAAATCAAACTTTTCAATTAATATGGAATTCAGTTTTATTGTAAATATGAAAATTCCATAATTGTAAAAATATTTTCAAGAGACAGAGTTTAAATGATAAGACATTTTTAAAATTTGTTTTAAGAATATATTTAAAAAAATTTAAGTCATAAAAATGAGAAGAGGGAACGAACAAATAAACATACTGATTAGCAACTAATCAACCTTTATGTAAAGAAGACACAATTTATTTTTTTATTTTATTTTAAAATTATGCATTAAAAATTACTTTTTAAATTTATTCAATTTTATTTCATGATTATCAAAACATCATATTATTTTTTATCTCATACACAATTATAAGATAATTATTTTCCTAATTTTGATTATTATAGTGTTAATTCCATCAATATTTACCATTAAAATTTCTAAAGTTGTTTCAAACAATATGTGGTAATTATGCTGGAAGAGTTTTCATTGACAAGCTCATACCATAGATTTGTCTCACAACTAAGATGTCAATTAGATTAATCTCATAATTAATGGAAGATGTTGACAAAGCATTTATGACTAAATTATCAACAATAACAAATAGAGATTAGGAATCATGTGTAGACAACTAAGTTGTGCAAGCAGTGAATATGGTTCCTTATATATGTGCCAACAAGCACCGATATCATAAAAAGAACTTTAATTCTTCTCTATTAAAGATGGCCTCAACAAACATATGAAGCAAGCATTTGATGTCAGGTAGCCAACACACATCAAGGTTTGCATTATTCTAACAATGGGCTTGATTTTAGGGCTTATTTTTTTACTCTATTCAATTGGTTATAATAAGCTCATCTACTTAATAGATTTTGGTTTTTATAAGTGTTTTACACCAATTTTTTTTGTAATCCCAGATGTAAAGGCTCTCTTTATTCATTGTTTCTTAAGAAAATAAATTGTCTTGCCTATAGATTGTATTATTGGTGACAATTTGTTGAAGAAATGACAGCGATATGTAGAATTTTTGGCTCCATGGTATTAGTCAAATTGCCACTGTATTCAAGAGCCATGATTTTGATTTTGTTCTTTGGGCACCTAGGAGAGCTAGAGTTGACATGAGGATCACTTTTCATTGGATATGCAAACATAATAAGCTGTTAGGTTTTCTTTGAATTTGCTATTGGGATGGAGCCTATATATAATTAGGCTTACAGAGCCAAACGATGGAGCCTTCTAGGTATCATGCTTCAAAGGACAATAATCATTCTCCTCTGTGCCTCCATTTCCATTACCTCCCTCTAGTTTAACATGGAGCGAGTCTTTCCCTAGTGCAAATAGTACAAGCATATTACTAAAATGGCTAGGGTTTAGATAGCATGTGACCGTTAGAAGCTTTAGGGGTAAGAATGTTGCTATCATAGAGGAGGAAATTTGAGGAACAAAAATCTGGCTTCACAGAGATATAAAATAATAAGTTATAAGACAAATGAGTAAAAAAATGTCACCGTAAAAACAATTACTCTCAAAAGGCCATGTTCTCAAGATCCAACGGTTCAAAAAGATCTTAGAATCAGAGTCAGGGTCTTGTTGTTCACAATTTTGACAGATGTTGCTTTACAAAATGTGTGTAAATCCTCGTTGTTATAGTTGAAAGGGCATACATTATTTATATGCAAAATGCAATATTTATCCTTACAGTGCTTCAGTTAAGTGGTCCTTTTATTATTATAAACTTATTAATATATATATATATATATATATGGAGAGAGAGAGAAAGAGAGAGAATAGAATTATATTAAATATATAACATATTATATATTATATTAATATATAATATTATATGATATATATTTAATATACTTTTATTCTACACACACACACACTAGAAATTGTCCCAAATGTGCAAGTTATATCAGAAGGGGTGTAATTTTCTATTTTGGTAAAGTAGTGTTTTTTAAAATGAAAGAGTAAAATGACAATCGTACCTCAATCAAAACCTATGACTACTGACCTCATCTCACCTTTTGTGCACAAAATGTTAAGAAATAATAATCTGATATTAATTTTAATAATCTTTCTAAAATATCTTTTTTCATGACCAGTGCTCCCTTAGATTTTATGTTTTTTTGCTAGAAGGGATAAATAAGATGCTTACAAAGACAGGGTCCAATTGTGTCTGCCTTTTTCTTCCAAGTGTTTAAGTTTGATGTTTATGTATGTTCTTATGTTTGATTTAATTGCTCTAGGTATCAATATATTTGTTGAAATGGATGAACGTAAACTACATGATAGACTCTAGGACCTCAATGTCTTGTCTCCACATAAGTAGTATTACAACATTTTTTTCTTTGTGGTAATCAAATCAACTCTCATGATGTCCTTGTCCACCCTTGATAATATAATATAGGCCAATATAATATATTGCCACCCTATAAGTTACATACCCCTTTGTAATGGGTGCATGTTGTGTGAATCTAACAACTACCCTAAATCTAAGTCTGGTGTATGATATCACCTAAAATACCATGTCATTGCCCTTTAATATTACCAATCAACTCACCTTGAAATCTTTCACCACTTCCATGTTCTATATGGCCTTGCACTTTTCCACTACTTTATCATTGAGCAAACTCAACATGAAACAAAATATCTCCTCCCCACATTCATTGATTGTTGTATTACTATTAACGTTTAATATTAAAAATTGAGAGGATTTAATCTCTCAAATTTAATCAGACATTTTAATATTAAAAATGATTTTGAAATTATATTGTGAAGATTTCATTTAATATGTAGTAAATTTTGAAAACTTTTTAAAGTAAAAGTTGAAAGAATTTAGTACAGATAAAGTATCTTTAAATTTTAATAGAAGGGCCACTTTTAATGTGAATCACCTTTATCATCATAAAGATTATGGTATATATCTTATCATGAATCAAGTTTTTCAATTAATATTGAATTAAGTTTTATGTAGATATGAGAATTTTATAATTGTAAAAATAATTTCAAGAGACAGAGATTAAATGATAAGACATTTCTAAAGTTTGTTTTAAGAATATTTTTCTACATTTTTAAGTCATAAAAATGAGAAGAGTGGACAAACAAATAAACATACTTATTGATAACTAATTAACCTTTATGAAAGAACACACAATTTATTTTTTATTCTATTTTAAAATTATAAATTATAAATTATTTTTTAAATTTACTCAATTTTATTTTATGATTATTAAAATATCATATTCTTTTTTATCCAATATATAATTATAAGATAATTATTTTTTTAATTTTGATTATTATACTATTAATTCCATCGATATTTACTATTAAAGTTTCTAAAGTTGTTTCAAATAATATGTGATAATTATGCTGGAAGCTTTTTCATTGACAAGCTCATACCATAGATTTGTCTCACAACTTATATGTTGCTTAGATTCATCTCACAATTAATGGAAGATGTTGACGAGGCATTTATGATTAGAATTTCAAACTTATACTTGGTCATATGGGATATGTTGACTGTCGACACTAACAAATAGAGAGTGGGAATCATGTGTAGACAACTAAGTTGTTCAAGCACCGAAGATGATTCCTTATA
Organism: Torreya grandis; assembly: GCA_037957365.1. NCBI lineage: Eukaryota > Viridiplantae > Streptophyta > Pinopsida > Cupressales > Taxaceae > Torreya > Torreya grandis. The sequence continues at coordinate 522,513 of JARHVA010007110.1, read as the reverse complement.
CATGTGCCAGCAAGCATCGTTATCATAAAAAGAACTTTAATTCTTCTCTACTGAAGATGGACTCGACAAGCATATGAAGCAAGCATTTGATGTTAAGGATTTCAACTGGTAGCCAACACATATCAAGGTTTGTATTATTCTAACAAAGGGCTTGATTTTAGGGCTCATTTTTTTACTCTATTCAATTGGTTATCATAAGCTCACCTACTTAACAAAGTTTGGTTTGTACAAGTATTTTACACCAAGATTTTTTTTATAACATCAGATGTAGAGGCTTTCTTTCTATTCGTTGTTTCTTAAGAAATTTTTTTGCCTCACATATAGATTATATTATTCGTTATAAATTGTTAAAGAATTGAAAGTAATAAGCAAAATTTCTAGCTCCATGGTATTCGTCAGATTGCTACTATATTTAAGAGCCATTATTTTGATTTTTTTCCGTGTTCACCTAAGATTCATGATGGTGACAAGTGTCACCAACTTAATAACTCAGATTGGGTTTGAATAAGTTTACACAAATTAGTCTATGTGAATTGCATAACCAAGATTATGTGACTTGGCACAATCCCATAGTCACCAAGCACAAAGTGACTACCCATTGCTTTAGGTACTTATGAAGTTCATGATCCTGTGAAGGCATGATGGTGACAAGTGTCACCATCTCAATGGCTAGGGTTTGATCACTAACTGCATATGATTTAAACCTTACATGCCTTATCAAAGTTATTGTTGAGGCATTATTCATGAGGGCCATATACAAGTGTGAATGTATTATAAAATGAAAATGGTCCTTGTTATATGTGCAATTATAGATAGCCTATGATGAGGCCACATGCCACTCATCCCGACATCACAACCTAGGTTCACTCAATTGAACAAATTTCCCTTAAGAGAGGTCAACCTCAAACATAACATTGAACCTTGAATGGATCATGTGAAAATTGTGTAATCCATAAACCAATGAGTATTTAAATCATGGTCCATATTAATTGAGATATGTATCAATCATTGACCTCAATGACTTATATGGTAGTAAGTGTTTGCATATGATGATCATGTGAACATGAATGAAAGGCATAGTTTACACAAATATTTTGTTATACGATGTAATGGGGCACATGGAGATATAATGGTGTGCTTAATTATATTGAAGTTATGACATGAACAAAGTTAATTATTTTACAACCATGTATTGCATCAAACATGGCATTAAAATCCTTAGTGAACCTCGTGAATCATCTCAAGTTGTAAACCTAAGATCCTATGATTTCAACACGTGGGTGGTGTTGATCACTTTAATTTTTTGGTCACATATATATTTGGTAGAGAATACGCATGTCAAGTTTTTGTAAGCCAAAATTAATCTTTGTGCTCAATTTTGTTCTCATATAAGTGCATTCATCTCAGATAAAACTTTGTAAATAATATCCACAATCCTAAAAGTTACAATATTAAAACCAAATATAATATTATAATATAATGTCATTGTGAATGATAATTGTATTTCGTCACTAAAAGGACAAGCTTTATACATCTCTATTCATGTGATATATTTTGCGAGATTTACAAGAACTTTTTTTTAAAAGTAAGAAGATAAAATTTGGAAAATATAATCATCTTAACTTTCCCCAAAAAATCTCTATAAGCTAATAATAGAAAAATATTCAAATTGCAAATACATTACAACCCCCAACTGCCATTGTAATATAATAATAGAAAAATATTCAAATCGCCAATACATTTAACAATGTTAACAATAAAATGTAGAAGAAAAACTATATTTTAAATAAATTTAAAAAAAAAATTCTAAATATTTTTGAAAATATTAGAATTTGAATATTTACACTTATATATCTACATAAAAGTGATACTATTGTACTCTATTTACAAATGGAGATTAGTATATTACTCCTACCTAACGATAATAACTAAATAAAATAAAATAAAGGCAAGCTAATTTTCCTTTGCCTTGTACATGATTACTCAAATTAAGATAATTTGATTCAGAAAAAAGACAAACAAAATCATAAGCATATCATTTTATTGACAAAAATCTTATATGTATGTATGTGTGTGTGTGTGTGTGTGTGTGTGTGTGTGTGTGTGTGTGTGTGTGTGTGTGTGTGTGTGTGTATACACACACACACATGCACATGCATGTGCACGTGCACACACACAAAAGTAATTGTCACAAAGGTGCAAGTTATGTCAAATGGGATGTAATTTTCTATTTTGGTAAAGTAGGGTTTTAAAAAATGAAAGAGTGTAAATCAACAATCGTACCTCACTCAAAATCCATGGCTACTAACCTCATCTCACCTTTTGTGCACAAAAGTGTTAAGCAATAATAATCTGATAGTAATTTTAATAATATTTCTAAAACATCTTTTTTCATGACCAGTATTCCCTTAGATTTTATTTTATTTTTCTAGTAGGGATAAATATGATGCTTACAAAGACAAGGTCCAATTTTGTCTGCCTTTTCTTCCAAAGGTTTGAGTATGATGTTTATGTATGTTCTTATGTTTGATTTAATTACTCTAGGTGTCAATATATTTGTTGAAATGGATGAACGTAAATTACATGATAAACTCTAGGACCTCAATGTCTTATCCCCACATCAATAGTATTGCAACACTATTTCAATCCACACATTAGACATGGAGCCTTGTGGCAATCAAATCAACTCTTATGATGTCCTCATCCACCCTTAATAATATAATATGAGCCAATCAAATATATTGCCACCTTGTAAGTTGCAAACCCCTTTACAATAGGTGCAAGTCATGTAAATTCAACAATTGCCCCAAATCTAGGTCTGGTGTATGATATTACCTAAAATACCATATCATTGCCCTTCAACATCACTACCAACTCACCTTCAAATCTTTCACCACTTGCATGTTCTATATGGCCTTGCCCTTCCCTACCACTTTGTCATTTCTCAAGCTCAACATGAAACAAAAAGTCTCCTCCCCGCACTCATTGATTGTTGTATGAAGGAACACACAACCTCATTCTCCACCATCACCTCCTCCAAAAAAATTAGTTTATATAGTCTTTCACTTTACAAAATATAAAATTACATCCCTTCCAGTGTAACTTGCACCCTTGAGGAAACTTGTTAGTTAGACTTGCATATAGAATGGTTCTCTAAAGCTAACTTGACCCTATTTTCTATGTCTATTATTATGTAATAATTTTTTGATTTTAGTTCTAAAATAATTCCAAAACATTTAGCCAATAAATGATAAAGGACAATTTATATGTAACCAATGATAAATGAAAATTTCTATGTAACAAGTGTCATGATGTGGCTTTATTACCTGTTGCTAAGATTAATATTTAGATTTAATCAGGTTTTAGATTTTTATTGTAGTTACAGAGAGTAATAGATCTCATGAGCCCATAAGTACATAATTAAAGTGACTGTGTTGAGTCCATGATCCTGTGGATTCATGATGGTGACAAGTGTCACCAACTTAATAACTCAGATTGGGTTTGAATAAGTTTACACAAATTAGTCTATGTGAATTGCATAACCAAGATTATGTGACTTGGCACAATCCCATAGTCACCAAGCACAAAGTGACTACCCATTGCTTTAGGTACTTATGAAGTTCACGATCCTGTGAAGGCATGATGGTGACAAGTGTCACCATCTCAATGGCTAGGGTTTGATCACTAACTGCATATGATTTAAACCTTACATGCCTTATCAAAGTTATTGTTGAGGCATTATTCATGAGGGCCATATACAAGTGTGAATGTATTATAAAATGAAAATGGTCCTTGTTATATGTGCAATTATAGATAGCCTATGATGAGGCCACATGCCACTCATCCCGACATCACAACCTAGGTTCACTCAGTTGAACAAATTTCCCTTAAGAGAGGTCAACCTCAAACATAACATTGAACCTTGAATGGATCATGTGAAAATTGTGTAATCCATAAACTAGTGAGTATTTAAATCATGTTCTATATTAATTGAGATATGTATCAATCATTGACCTCAATGACTTATATGGTAATAAGTGTTTGCATATGATGATCATGTGAACATGAATGAAAGGCATAGTTTACACAAATATTTTGTTATACGATGTAATGTGGCACATGGAGATATAATGGTGTGCCCAATTATATTGAAGTTATGACATGAACAAAGTTAATTATTTTACAACCATGTATTGCATCAAACATGGCATTAAAATCCTTAGTGAGCCTCGTGAATCATCTCAAGTTGTAAACCTAAGATCCTATGATTTCAACACGTGGGTGGTGTTGATCACTTTCATTTTTTGGTCACATATATATTTGGTAGAAAATACACATGTCAAGTTTTTGTAAGCCAAAATTAATCTTTGTGCTCAATTTTGTTCTCATATAAGTGCATTCATCTTAGATAAAACTTTGTAAATAATATCCACAATCCTAAAAGTTACAATATTAAAACCAAATATAATATTATAATATAATGTCATTGTGACTGATAATTGTATTTCGTCTAAAAGGACAAGCTTTATACATCTCTATTCATGTGATATATTTTGCGAGATTTACAAGAACTTTTTTTTAAAAGTAAGAAGATGAAATTTGGAAAATATAATCATCTTAACTTTCCCCAAAGAATCTCTATAAGCTAATAATAGAAAAATATTCAAATTGCAAATACATTACAACCCCCAACTGCCATTGTAATATAATAATAGAAAAATATTCAAATCACCAATACATTTAACAATGTTAACAATAAAATGTAGAAGAAAAACTATATCTTAAATAAATTTTAAAAAAAACTTCTAAATATTTTTGAAAATATTAGAATTTGAATATTTACACTTATATATCTACATAAAAGTGATACTATTGTACTTTATTTACAAATGGAGATTAGTATATTACTCCTACCTAACGATAATAACTAAATAAAATAAAATAAAGGCAAGCTAATTTTCCTTTGCCTTGTACATGATTACTCAAATTAAGATAATTTGATTCAAAAAAAAGACAAACAAAATCATAAGCATATCATTTTATTGACAAAATCCTATATTTTGTTGCCTAAAACGTTGGTAAAATAGAAACATGATGCAAAGCCCATGATTGAAGAGTCTTGGTAAATGATGTGGAGAGAACACTTTCAATTTGGAAGACAAGCACTTGTCCCTCACACATTGCATGCCATCCATTTGGATGTTGTTTCCCCCTTCTATTGGCCTAAAAATCTCATATAACCCAAAGGTATGTATAACATTTAATTTTTTTGATTTAGAGTCTTGGTCCACTTTATTCTATATTAGTGCATAAAACAACAAGAGCAAGGGCTTCTACTTATGTTAAGAATATGACAGAAAAGGCAACAAAAAAAGATTTAGATTTAACTGAGTTGGCCTTTAGTCATATACTTAGAGAAAAGTTCCCATATGTTCATGTTAATGATGGTGCAAATTCTAAGCTTATTTATTATGACAAGGACAAGTAATTGTTATTTAAATTATTGGACCAAATAACTTCATTGTTTGTTGATGGAATGTTGTCGTTATTTTTGTTGATTTCAATCATGTATCATATTTTTATTTAGTTTTCTTCAAGATTTTTGGCTCTGAAAAGATGCCCTGTAAGAACCACGATGTTTTTAATAGTCACTACGAAGTCACTCAAATTTTTATTTTTGGGGCTCAAACATTCCCCGACACTTACTAGGGAATTTGAGTTGGAAGACTTGAAATGGATAATTAGTTGTTATCCACAAAGACAAGGTATCCTTTTAGCTTAGTTACTTGAGGAATCACCCCTACCTTAATGATATCTGAAGGGTGTTATATTGGTGTGGTCTTGGTTTATTTCAAGAATTACTTGGAATGAGTTGATTGTAACCAACACCATCGCTAAGCCTGACCATCGCACAAATTAGAGGGTCATTGTTATAAGTGGTTGGCTTTGTTTATTCATAGTTGTCCTTTTCATCTGCAAAATTATCAAGACCTCTAATAATAACACCCACCAAAATGTTGGGGTCACTGCTTTTCTTGTTAAACCACAAGGAGTAACCCCTTTTGCAACTCACAAATGATGAGTCGACTTTGTAAGATACTATAGATGAAGCTTTGTGGCAAACTTGACGAGGGTATTTGTTGCCATATCTAATAATATAGCTTGTTGCTCTTAGTTGTCCTTGAGGTTATAATTAATCTGAAAATATAAAACACCATAGTAAGTGGGCAACCACAACTTAGACAAGGGAAATCTTCAGGGATTTCTCAAAAATATTGTACAATTTAATAGACAAGGTTATATGAATGGATCAAATAAAAGGAAAACCTTCTAAAAACAATTTCAAAATCTAAGTAATGATGCAAATAAATTAAGCTCAATAATTGTGATGATGCAAATAAATTAATGTATTCTTATCTTATTTTCTTTGGAAGTTGGTTTTATTATTAATCAAATCCATCTTACTTATCTAAGCTTTCAAGATTCCCTACTTTTTTCTTTTTGTAACATAAAGAACAATTTCAAAATCCAAGTAATCATGCAAATAAATTAAGTAAGATTTTGTTAAGGCTAGAAGAACACCATATAACGAACCCTAAGAGTGAAGAATTAATGTATTCTTATCTTATTTTCTTTATAAGTTGGTTATATGAATGGATAAAATAAAAAGAAAACCTCTTAATAACAATTTTAAAATCTAAGTAATAATACAAATAAATTACACGAGATTTTGTTAAGGTTAGAAGATCACCATATAAAGAACTCTAAGAGTCAATAATGAATGTATTCTTATCTTTTTTTTTGGAAGTTGGTTTTCTTATTAATCAAATCCATCTTACCTATCGAAACTTTCAAGATTCTCTAATTTTTACAACATAAAAAATAATCATAAAAAATAATTTCAAAATCTAAGTAATAATACAAATAAATTATGTGAGATTTTGTTAACACTAGAAGATCACCATATAAAGAACTTCAAAATCTAAGTGATAATACAAATAAATTATGTGAGATTTTGTTAACACTAAAAGATCACCATATAAAGAACCCTAAGAGTCAAGAATTAATGTATTTTTATCCTTTTTTTTTTAAAAGTTGGCTATATGAATAAATTAAATAAAAATAAAACCTCTTAAAAACAATCTCAAAATCTAAATAATAATGTAAATAAATTATATAATTTTTTTTAAAGTTAAAAAATCACCATATCAAAAATCCTAAAAATAAAAAATTAATATATTCTTATCTTATTTTCTTTAAAAGTTGGTTTTCTTATTAATCAGATCCAACTTACCTATCTAAACTTCCAAGATTCTCTACTTTTTAGATAATAAATCCATTCTACAACAATTTCATTATATTTATGCTCTAGAATAATTTAATTAAAGTTCAATTGTTGCATTCATCTCCACATGAGAAGGAAAATCTTAACAAACCAAAAAAAACATACAATATCATTTTTATTTAAACATTAATAGTTATCATCATAGGTGGATGCATCCATCAAGGTCATCTCAGTCTAGGGTTGGAAACCCTTAGTCCTCCACTCGTCTAGATTACCATATAACATCCATGAACATATTGAGGGTAGGTTTGCCATGCCAGTTTTTATATCAAGACTACCATAATATTTATAACAAAAAAAAAAGTGATATAAAATGGGTTTACAGAGATTGTTAATTATCATAAACAATTCTACAATAAAAATAATAATAACTAGATGTAAAACCATAACCTAAGGCCCTGATGATCAATGATAGAGAATAGATGGGTCTCGTAGAGCTCAATCATGGATGTGTTTTGAGGGAGCATTTGCTTCAACAATATAAACTACAGCTCTGCACTCGAGTTTTTGGTTTTCTTTAGTAAGACTTTCATCTTGGTCAACAAGACTCCATTGTAATTGCTCTACATGTTGTTCTTTGCCCTTGAGAAAATGGAGCTTCTATTTTGCTCTCTTCAATATTTCCTTGGATCCTGTTGTATAATTATTATCTTGCATTGATAGGAATTTAGTCACTCCCACCTCTAAAATCTTGGTCTGTGCTGAGAGAAGTTGATTGAAATCTTGCTCTGTGTTGAGAAACGTTGATATATGATGGTTAAATGGATGTCAAATTTAAGGTCAACTATTTTTATTAATATTTCAAGATTCCACCACCACCATCCTCCACTACAATTGTAAATTATACCTATCTACATAATTATGTTCGACTGGTGAGGACGATGGTTGTTTATATCCATCCACTAGGGTACAAATCCCTCTAGGTATCCAACATGGAGAGTCAAACAGTTAAGCCCAGGGTCGTGCCCTAGGTGATTTTGATGGCGTAAATGCCCTTTACTCGTGTCTGCTTAGCTGAAGGAGCTCATTGATTTAAATTTATGCTTACTCATCATTATAATTTGCTATAAGTTTATTTCCGAAATATGGGTTGAGATGCTAACATTCTATGTAATTCAGTAATTCCATGTGAATGTTCCCTGTTGAGGCATGCACCAAAAAAAAAATACACACACATGTTCTTTTTTTAGTGCATATATATATATATATATATATATATATATATATATATATATATATAGAGAGAGAGAGAGAGAGAGAGAGAGATACAAATCCAAGATATATATATATATATATATATATATATATATATATATATATCAATTTTGAGATACATATCTTGGATTTGTCACATACCACATTAATTAATGACTCCAATATCGTATATATATATTTTTAGTGCATATATATATATATATATATATATATATATATATATATATATATATATAGAGAGAGAGAGAGAGAGAGAGAGAGATACAAATCCAAGATATATATATATATATATATATATATATATATATATATATATATATATATATATATATATATATATCAATTTTGAGATACATATCTTGGATTTGTCACATACCACATTAATTAATGACTCCATTATCGTATCTACTGATTGTTGATAGATACCCTAAATCTAGTTATATCACTATGTTGAGCTACAAAAAAAATAACCAAGAAAAATAATAGGTTCCAAACTCTACCATATGCCCAAAATGTAATTAATTTTCAATCGCCATCTTTAAACTAATTTTTTTCCTCATATGATTGTCAATTGGATGCCAAATTTAAGATCTCCAAACTATTATACTCCCAACTCCACCACCACCCTTCACTGCAATTGTAGGGTATGCCTAATGATGTAACATTGCTTCCTTCAACTAATATGAATCATATTAGCATTTGAATGGCAATGTTGAATAAATTGCCGTCATCAAATTTAGTCCTTGGTTGATAGTATGAAAGATATAATATTTATTGCTATGATGTCTTGATAAAATGGATAGCTCTACTTATGTATTTTGATCACATTATGTGGATTACAAAATGTTGACTAAGCATCTATCTAAATCAAAGCCTTCCTTTGGTTAAGTTATCACGATTAGCAAGAATTTATTTGTCAAAGTCATCCAAGGACCGAACCCGACCTTATCTATCCAACTTTCCATGTTGGGTATTTAAAAGGGTTTGTACCTGGGTATATGGTGTAACAAACCATCATCATCACCAACTGAAATACAATCCTTTGAATTTTACTATTATGCTTTCAAATGAATTCGAATACCAGAGAATGTATCTTGTAAAAAACTTATAAATACTTCTTGTGTTTAATATGTTTTTTTTCTATTTTATTAAAAAAGAAAAGCCCAGAGAAACATGTGCTCTACAAAAGTAATTTGTAGAGCTCTTTTGATGCAATAAATAACTTGTGTGTTTCTATTGTACATTGTCTAAGATATTTTATGCTCTCATAGTCCATGTAAAATAAATCTCACAAATTTTAGAATACTTGTGTTTCTCTTTTTCACTTGATGTTTTAGATCACCCTTTGTGATCCTTCATCAAGAGAAAAATGATTCATGATTGAAAAATGAACCCGTACTACTTAAATAGGGTAGAGAACAAGTCACATGAAGTATTAAATGAGAGGGTAGTTGTTACTAAACCTATGAAAATATGTCCACATCAAGTCACATGAAGTATTAAATGAGAGGGTAGTTGTTACTAAAGCTATGAAAATATGTCCACATCCCTTTCAATAATGCAAGCTCGCACCCGAATGTGACATCGAATTTGAAATTAAAAAAGTTAAATCAAAATAATTTTTTAGAACTAATCCCTTAAATAGGGATTATTAACCTTTTTTTTTGGGATAGTTGATTAAAGAAATTATTTGTTAACTAATAAATTTGATCAATAATTAATTTAATACAATTTTAATTATTATCTTGATTAATAGAGTTAAAAATTTATAACAAGATTAATAAATTAATTAATTTATGAAATACTGGAAATGAAATAAAGTGTAAAATTAAATTTAATTATACAATTTTATTTGACAACATACTTTACATATTGTTGATAATATGCCTCCAAACGTGATCTATCCACAATGCCTCCAAACATGATCTATCCACAATGCCTCGTCTCTATTAAGATTAAATAAGTGTTTACTAATTTCTATGGCTTTCTTTAATTTTTTGTTTATGAAAATGGTTTTCAATGGTGATGAATCTGGCGTCTTTAATGCATATATCATGTTTGATTTTGCATAAGTGTTCAATAAGAGTTGGCTTTTCTTTCCTTTATGGACGAATATCAATAAAATGTTCCTTGATTCTTGTGCGGATAGAATTTCCTATTTCTCCGATATAAGGGATTCCACATGAGCATTCAATTATGTAGACTCAACTTAATGATAAGAAGGAAGGAAGGTGGTTTGGATATTTTGGAGTTTGAGAATTTTAACTATCATGTTAGAAATACCTTCAACATTGGGTAAGAACGCTACTGGGCTTCTATCTAAAGGTTTCTTTTGTTTATGTCTATTAGTATTATCCTTAGCTTGTTTGATAGCCCTACCAACTTGTTTCCCCATGTAATCGTTCATTTTAAAATCCTATTTTAAGTTCTCAAATTCTTGATCAAGGTTGGTTTTATCACAAATTTTGAAAACTTTGGTGGCTAGAGTTTTTCTGTGTTGGGTGATGATGTGAAGAGGCATGCAAGTAAAAGACTGGCGTGGATGCATTTTCTATAGGCCTATATGTCTAGAGAGTCATCTCCTTTCTTAGAAATGAGAATATCTAAGAAAGGTAGGTTCACCTCCACCTCAGTTTCCTTGATGAATTTTATGTTAGTCATTAGACTATTAAGGGGGGAGTGAAAGTCTTCCAAACTATCCTTTCCACGTTGCCATCATAAATTAGTGCTGATAGGACCTAGGTTCCCCAAAGCTCTGACACAACTTGTCAGAATTAAGAGCACACATGATTGCCATTGTATAAGCAACTTAAGATGTGGAAATAACCAGAAGTACAAGTAACTATCAATGAGAAATAGCACATAATATGAGAGGCAACACACAATTGTATTCAACTCAGTTAGAAGGAAATTACAACAAAGAGATCACACTCTTCTTCCACTTTGTGGGCATACCAGTAATCTTCCCTCAAGAGTAATCTTCTCTCAATACAGGTCACAACACACAGCTAACACAAGCTGTTGTTCACCTCATTGTACTATCAGTACAACCGAGTATGAACCGGTACTCCAAGTAGATCTCACCATGATCTTGCTCCTTGATGTATTGCTGTCATGGATCTTGCTCCCCCGCCAATCTCCTTTTGACCCTCGCATACACACACCCCTGCAGACCAACCCGATCTTACTTATCACATGTAGATCTCCACCATGATCTTGCAACACCCTGCAGACCAAACCTGATCTTACATACATGAAGAATCCTACTTGATTCTATCATGGGAAGAACTCTCCAAGTTCTACAACTTTACAATACAGCGCATGAGTCTATTATATAGATCTCATGCATACAATAATTAGACAAGTAGCTCAAAGACTCGAACTAGTCTTTACATGCAAACAAACTGACTGTCTGTCAACAGCAGTTTTGGAACCGCACAGGCGATCGACGTCGGTCCCTGTCTACCTGGAGGTGACCGACGTCGGCCAACTCCTGTCGATGTCGGTTGCTCTTCTGTCGACCCCTGCCCGATGTCGGTGTGGCCTGCCGACGTCGGTGACTGTGACACTGCAACCCTCCTTCATGTTTGCATCCGGGTGAAGCTTTTAGCTCCACACCCTAACAATCTCCCACTTGGAGATAAACAGCTGCACCCGTACCTATACCAGTACTTTGTCTATTTTGCATCCTGGCTTGTATTCCTCTTCAAGCTCCCACTTGAAGACCACCCACCACACACCCTGTGGTGCTACACCTGTGTCTGAATTTCTCCATTATCAGCTTACCTTCTTCTGCCATTGCTATACTCCCACTCAAACAAAAACCCCTGTGAGTAACCTGTAATCAACACACACTAACCAGATCTGAACCATCTGTTAGTCAAACTCGCTCTGAGAACATCCAACCTCACTCTGATACCATTTGATAGGACCTAGGTTCCCCAAAGCTCTGACACAACTTGTCAGAATTAAGAGCACACATGATTACCATTGTATAAGCAACTTAAGATGTGGAAATAACCAGAAGTACAAGTAACTATCAATGAGAAATAACACAGAATATGAGAGGCAACACACAATTGTATTCAACTCAGTTAGAAGGAAATTACAACAAAGAGATCACACTCTTCTTCCACTTTGTGGGCATACCAGTAATCTTCCCTCAAGAGTAATCTTCTCTCAATACAGGTCACAACACACAACTAACACAAGCTGTTGTTCACCTCATTGTACTGTCAGTACAACCGAGTACGAACCGGTACTCCAAGTAGATCTCACCATGATCTTGCTCCTTGATGTATTGCTGTCACCTTGGATCTTGCTCCCCCGCCGATCTCCTTTTGACCCTCGCATACACACACCCTTGCAGACCAACCCGATCTTACTTATCACATGTAGATCTCCACCATGATCTTGCAACACCTTGCAGACCAAACCTGATCTTACATACATGAAGAATCCTACTTGATTCTATCATGGGAAGAACTCTCTTAGTTCTACAACTTTACAATACAGCCCATGAGTCTATTATATAGATCTCATGCATACAATAATTAGACAAGCGGCTCAAAGACTCGAACTAGTCTTTACATGCAAACAACCCATTCAACAAATTGACTATCTGTCAACAGCAGTTCTAGAACCGCACAGGCGACCGACGTCGGCCGACTCCTGCCGATGTCGGTTGCTCTTCTGTCGACCCCTGCCCGATGTCGATGTGGCCTGCCGACGTTGGCGACTGTGACACTGCAACCCTCCTCCATGTTTGCATCCAGGTGAAGCTTTTAGCTCCACACCCTACCAAGTGCCATTGACATGCCTCTTCCACCATTTAAGTTTCAAAGGAAAGGAGTGTAAAGCCCCCTCTTCAAACTTTTTCATGCAGAGGTTGGCCACCACAAGGGAAAGAGGTGAACCCATCGCCATACCTTCACATTGTTCATAGATAACATAGTTTTAAAGGAGAAAAAAATGGAATTTAGACACAAGGCTACAAATGACGTTGTTTCCTCATCTGTGAGATTCAAGGCCACTTTTATTGCTTCTTTAATAAGAACTTTTATGAAGAGGGGCACCACATTGAAGATGACCAACAACTCATTATTGTCAACCTTCTTGTCCTTAACAAATTCCACAAAGTCATGGATAAAAGAGAGAGTCTTGCCCACAAGAGGTTTTGATTTATTTGCTAAGAAAGGTTTTAGACCATAGGTAGGAGAGTCAATGGTGTCAACAATAGGCCTTAAAGGATTACTTGCTTTATGGATCTTCATAGCACCGTAGACCCTACAGGTAACCTCTTTGTTGGGAATCAACTTTTTCTTGATCAAGACATCGAAAGAAGAAGATTGATAACCTTTGTCACATTCTTTAAGATGTGAGAAAGAGGACTATGGTCAAACATCCTAGCTACTGCTATTATTGAGGCAGTGTTAAATTTTAGAATCATAATCCCTACAATTTTATAATAACAACGACATTGTCTTCGTCTACTTTGAGGATCACAATGTCTTTGTTGTTGTTTAAAGATTTAACCATTTCTCTTTAGATATGTTTCTTGGAGGCAGTTTTGCAAGACATAAAGCCATTGCACAATACTACCTAATCTTACCTAATCTTTTTTGTAACGTTTAAAGAAAAGCGTTTTCAAACACTATCAATACTTACAATGAAATCCTCTTTGAAAATAAGTAGAAGAGAGATAACAAAACTTAAACCCTTTTTAGGGTTTAAAAATATTGAAGGTGTGTTTGCAAGTCAGAGAAATTTACTACCAACTTATCCTTCTAGTAGAAATTATCTCAATTGTTTTATTATAATTTATTAATGAAGATGTTGAACACGTCCCAGCCAAGAGACATTTTGTACATTCCGTCAAAATAGACGGGCGTCATTTTCGCGTTAATGTCAAAAGAACCCTTTGAACGAGGTTAAGGGAAAGAAAACTATAACCGCCCTTACTTGACGGCAACGGCAGGGGCATGCTAACGCGTTTTCATCCGTCAATTGACAACACTTCTAACGTTTATCTAAAAGATCGTTGCAGTGGACAGGCGGACAAAATTTCGAATAACAGGGACTAGTAGGAGGTCCCGGGTTCGAAACTTTCCCAGTTAAAATAAAAAAATCTAACCCTAGTTGAAATAGGGAACCTTGTTTCATTGACGCGGACTTGCGATATATTCATGGGCAATACAACACAAATACGAAGTAGAAATCTGAAGAAGTGTAATAAAACACGGGAACGACATATGATAAATAGCGACTTTTCACCTTTGGGGAATTTTCCTTCAACGATAATACTAAATGACGGGAGGCTTATTGTTGTTGTAAGGTTGGATTGGCCTGTTATTAGGTGTTCTTTTTAATTTTAGTCATCTCATTTCATATCATCATCATTATTTCTGTGCTCATCGCCATTGACGCCCAAAACCAAACCCTCGGCTTATTTGGAGGTCGGTATTTTCACATATCTGCAGCGGCTGCCGCGTATTGACGGATTCCTGAATGGACTGATTCACAAGCTTTGAATCGATTGTTGAATCTCATCAAACAGTGGTATTTAGATAAATCTTTGAAGTCTGGAAATAGTCTTAGGGTTTTGATCGGAATCTTTGATATCTTCCTGACGGCTTCAAGGACTCTGGAGTTTTTCTTTCCGTGCATTGTTAAAGGATATGCAAGAGGTTTAAAGTGGGAAAAAATTGAGGGATTCTTGTTGGAAATTTATCTGTATTTG
The DNA here is from genome assembly GCA_037957365.1 of Torreya grandis. Lineage (NCBI taxonomy): Eukaryota > Viridiplantae > Streptophyta > Pinopsida > Cupressales > Taxaceae > Torreya > Torreya grandis. The sequence continues at coordinate 507,214 of JARHVA010007110.1, read as the reverse complement.
AATTAGATAGGATTTTTCTGTGGGTGGAAGGGCTTATTTTGAGAAATCGAAGGAAAAGACTTTGCTGGAAGAGATCCTTTTAAAGTTTGAATCTTTTGGATTTGAATAAGTCTGGTTGGATAGGGTTTTACCGTGGTTGGAAGGGTTTGTTTTGAGATATTGTGGGGAAAGTTGTGCTAGAAGAGATCCCTTTTAAAGTTTGAATCTTTTGTGCGCTGCAAAGGTTAAACTTTGGGTTTGCTCTGTTCTTTTTTCTTCTTTTTTGAGGGTTATTAGAGGCTCGAGTGACTTGAGTTTTAACGCTTCAGTGTTTGTGAAGATATAGTTAGTGTAAATGTTTGGGACAAGCTTGCAATTTGGCCGCAGTGGCGGTCATGGAGGCGAACAGTTTTATGATCCACAGAGTGGGAACCGTAATTCGAATTCTAGGCGTCCTCGCAGTGGGTTTTCACAGGGTAAATTCTATCAACACCCAAATAAGAGAGTTGTAGAGAGGGCTGTAGAGGAAGACCACCGCACTGCTGCTGCTGCAGATAGTTGTTGCAAGAGTGGGAAGAAGGCGTGTTGCAATCTGGATCGGTTTTTGGAATCCACAACGCCCACAGCTCCTCTGCAGTATTTGCCTAAGGTATGTACTGTTAAATTATCCTCTCTTATGAATCCAATTATTGATATTGTACTTGTAAGAGAAGATGAAATGAGATGAAGAGAAAAGTGGTCTGTAGGACCTAGCAATGTTTGTCTGCTTTGTTTAAGTCATTGTTCCTATGGCTGTCCATTTTTGAAGAAGATTCTGCTAGTTTTGTTGGATTGTCTTGATTTAAGTTTTCTTGATATCCGATAGTTTTGTTGGATTGTCTTGATTTCTGATAGTTTTGTTGGTTGGTCTTGATTTCTGCGAGTTTAAAAGTATTGTCTTAATTGTTTGACCTAGGACTTAGATAACAGATTTCTCTTTCAGGCCAGGTCTTCGGGGTGGGCTGTTTTCCTTCTTGGTGTATTTGGCCTTCTTGTTTTTTTCAATTTAAGAAAGAATTGGTGGATGCTTTTGAACTCTAGGAATCTACTCTTGGCTGATTTGTTGAGTAATCGGAACAATCTATTGTTGCTGCAGACAATTACTAAAGGATGGAGGGCATCTGAGGCAGAATGTGTGCCCTTCTTTACTCTCGGTGATCTGTGGGAATCGTTCAATGAGTGGAGTGCATATGGTGCTGGAGTACCAATTGTGTTGAATGGAAGTGACACTGTTATTCAGTATTATGTGCCATCTTTATCTGCTATTCAGCTTTATACTCAGTCTTCGAGGCCTACTATCTGCACAAGGTTGGTTAATGAATGAGATTACATATTTGCACATATCATTAAGCATTATATTGCAGTGCAAATCACATATTCTCATACGTCATTAAGTATTTTATTGCAGTGCAAATGGAAAGCAAAAAACAAATAAATGTCTCAGGTGTGTCCAATATAGCAGGTCTGATTAATTTTAGTCAAATTTATTATAGCTGTCGTATTGTTCTTCAGAAGCCACGGCCTAGATATACACTGTATAGCTGGTTATTGTGAGGAGTTGGGATAATTGCTACATACATAATATACCGTTAGTCTAATATGCATTTCATTGAGAGTGCTATCAAGATGTTGTGGATTGCGTTTGTGCTTGTCAGTTCACTCTAGTACCGGTGAAATTTCTAGCGCTGTTTGAAATGCTCAATTAGGAGGCATGAGCATGTTTTTCTGTTGTTTGCAGGCGCTTCGGGGAAGATAGCGACAGTGATTACAGAGACACAAGCAGTGAAGGTAGTAGTGATGGTGAAGTGGAAAGAGACTTAAAATATGGTGGGTTCATGCACAGGAGAAATTCCAGGGCATTTGGTTATGCCACACAAGAAGGTTTTTCTAGCGATGATGGTGAACGAAACAGTTGTCTTTGCTTCCAGTATTTTGAGCGAGCCATTCCCTATAGTCGTGAGCCCCTTGCAGACAAGGTAAGATCCAGTTCTGATATGGAATGTATTTTATTTAATCAAATTGTTTTTAGAAAGAAAGAAATTATATTATTGTCCACGAATGACCAAAAGTAGGTAAATGGGAATCAAGAATACACCAAATTACAATAGAAAGTGCCAGGGTAAAAGGACTTTAGGAACAACAACTAACTAAATTCTGTTGCATTTTTTTGGTTGTTGATGTGCAGATTTCATATCTTTCCCAAAAGTGTCCACAATTAAAAACATTAAGAAGTATTGATCTGCTGCCATCAAGTTGGCTATCAGTTGCATGGTATGCTAATTGTTATGCAACCCTTGACTAAGTTCATATGCAGATGATCTGCTAATTATTAATTGCTTATTTTCAATGAAATCTGTTGGAGTATGATATGATATTAGTTTGTCTTGTTTGACCAATCGAAATGTTGGATTTACTGTAGGTACCCAATATACAGGATACCGACAGGCCCAACCTTGCAAGACCTGGCTGCATGTTTCCTAACTTTTCACTCCCTTTCAACGCCACTTAAAGGTGTTTATCTCTATTGGTTCTCTTAATATTAACTTAGTGTTGTTGCCAGTCAGTATATATGCTATGCATGTCTGTAAAGGATTCTGAAATTATCTATATATTTTGTCTTTCAGTGTATGGTTTGTAACTGACTGGCAAGCTCCTATTTGGTTTATTTCTGACAGATGGGAGCAACAATCACATTAATATTGGAGAGAGAGTAGTTCCTTGTAACCATATAAATAATTCAGGGGGCTCCCCAAAGATAGCTTTACCCGTATTTGGTCTTGCTTCTTACAAGTTTAAGAGTACAGTTTGGAGTGCTAATGGCAGCTGTGAAAGACAGCAGGGTGATTCTCTGCTCCAGTCAGCTGATGAATGGTTGAGGTTACATCGAGTGGAACATCCAGATTATGATTTTTTCCTTAACAATAGTAGTTCCAATCGAGGATGAATTAGATCCTGCACAACATTTGGGCTCTTGTTCAAATGAAATGGCCAATTGGGTGAAACTGATATATGGCTTTTTTAATTACAGCCATTTGCAAGACCAGAGTGGAGCGTGTGAACCAGCCGGATCAGGATTGTTCACATGCTCTACTATGATCTCATAACTAAAAGAAAAAAATAAAAAAGCTCAAAATTTTCTTTAGTAGGAAAATGAAAATTCACAAGTCAAACTCATACCAAAAAAGGTTTATAAGAAAAAAAGGTTGTTTTCTGTAAAGCTTTGGATTTGTTTGTTTGAAAAGAAAAAAGAAAAGAAATCTGATTTCAGAAATAAGAGGAAGAGAATGCTGCACAGAAATGAAGTGGTTGGGACATTGGATATCTAAGATATCTGTGCTTAGTGTTTAAAATTCTGTACCAGAAGGCCCTGTTCTTGTGGTTTGAGGACTTGATTTGTGCAGGTTTTGCTCTTCTTTTGATTTCAACTAGGCACACTCTTGTCTGTGATCTTTTCAGAGAGTGGATGTGGTTGCAGATGATGGTTAAACAGTGATGAATGCCTTAGAAGTTTCAGAATTAAAACTAATGGCTTTTGATATGAAGACATTGGTTTTTTATGCTTGCCAGAGCATGAATAATTTTGTAGTCTATTTTTCTAAAAAGTTCGGCACTTATGGTGCCCATTGTCACTGAGAGGTAACTGTTACTTATTGAGTGTTATTCTAGTGAGCATTTGATTTTTCTCCAAGGGATTTTTGCTACAAATATCAATTGTGGCTAGTGTAGGGTCAAGTTCTCTCCTATCTGCCTTTCTTTGGAGTCCAGGGAAAAAAGGAAATGAATGAAAACTTTTAAGAAGCAATTTTAAGATATTTTTCAATGGTCTCTGTATGCTTTGGCTTCCATCTGATTTATTATTTTTGTAATTGACTATGGCTTACATATATGTTTGCAAAAGTTTGAACACTATAGAATCAAATCATGATGTATACTTGTGTTCGGAGAGTTGTTTGAGCTGCTTCAGTACATATTTTTTGGATGTGTAAATGTCGAAATTTGATGTTTCATCAAAAGATGTTTTCAGAAGTTGTGTTCTATTTTGGCAATCTCAGAGTATGTGAGGCTGCAAATATTGATAGGTGATCGTTGATTACGTGGTATACTAAGACAGTTATTGAGATTGCTTTATTTTGATTGCATTTTCGCTATGGTACTTCTCTGTAGATAGAAGTCAGCTATTATCAGAGTAGGGCCTGACCCTCTTTCCCAGGCAATGTACAGAGGAGAGAGGTGGTGTTTATGCATCTATAATAGACATGCCGATGAAGTAATAAGCCATTAATGTTCTCTCCAATATCTGTTTAATGGGTCTATGAAGATAAAGGTATAAAACAATGATCATGAACACGATGAAGCTCTCGAATGTGCTATTGATGTTGCACACCTTTGAAGCCAGGCAAAAAGCTTGTCACTGTAATGCCACACAATGAGTAGTTTGGATATTGCTTTGAGTTTCGAAACTTATGAGTTCTTTGTAATAAAAGCACGTTAATGGGAGGTGTTGAATTGGTGAGAATTTGACGAGAGTGGTTTGTCTTTATAGTTCTGTGCATGTTGCCACTCTGTTTGATAAATTTGGCCTTTTGTTTACTCCATAAATGATGTTTCATGAAATTAAGATTTATCATATTGTTTAAAATGAAATATATATATATATATATTTCATTTTAAACAATATGATAAATCTTAATTTCATGAAACATCATTTATGGAGTAAACAAAAGGCCAAATTTATCAATTGGGATGTTTATGCTCAGATATATATATATTTCATTTTAAACAATATGATAAATCTTAATTTCATGAAACATCATTTATGGAGTAAACAAAAGGCCAAATTTATCAATTGGGATGTTTATGCTCAGATAAGCTTTGTAAAATAGTCATGACTAGTTTTGGCTATACTTGCTATTCAGCCTGTGTTGAAAGATAGAAGTTGCCAATAAATTGGATGATAAATTCAGTTATGGCAATGAGCGCAAACTTTTCATGGTTGGATTATTGTGTTTTTTGGTAAAAATTTGCTGAGAGTTAAGGGTACAACAAAATTATCCGGTGTAAATCACTCTAGCTAGGCCATCACTCTAGCTAGGCCACATAAAGGAGCAATGATTCTCATGGCTTCTGAGGTGCAAAAAATAGTTTCTGATTAAAAACTTGGACACATTTTTAAATGAAGATTTGGAGGTAGTGTTGCTTTTGGTAGTTGCCCCTACACTAGACCATGGGATAGTTGGCTTTGTGAAGGTAAGGAAAAAAAAATGTTGAACATTATGTTAGATTGGACAAAGATTTGGAGGTAGTGTTGCTTTTGTTATTTGCCCCTACACTAGACCATGGGATGGTTGGCTTTGTGAAGGTAAGGAAAAAAAGAGAAAGGTTTGAACATTATGTTAGAGCGGACAAATTATCTGATTTTGAGCTTTTAAATATTTCCACTTATTTTTAGAATGTACAATCACATCCTCTTATTTGAGGTTTTGCATATAGTATCTATTGCTTACCATTGACACACACTGTGGTAGAAAGACACCCATGTTTTATTATTGTGCATTTGTAGCTTTTTGAGTAATGAGTGTTGAGAAACCATGGTTTGTAATGCTAGGTAGAGGGGAGAAACTCAATGCATGACCAAGTTTTGGCTTCATTGGCATGGCACCTTTTGGGAATGATTGGAGATACCTGATCTATCCTTTGGTTATGTTTGAAAATTTTAGTATTTAGGTTGTTTGATTATAGCCATCTACCCTTTCTATTTTTAAAATTTTGCTACTCTTTTGGGTGCTCAGTATTGAATGTTTTTAACAGGTTTGTGTAGTATGATCGTTTTGTATAGACAAATATGTTTGCTCTTTGATGAGGTGATGGTTTCATGGTCTTGTGAGACACTTGTATTTTTGTTTCCTTAGTCTCTTATGTTGACAATGTTGATGTGGTGTTGTAATCTCACTTACCTTTTTAAGAGGGTTAACTGCATTCAAACTATTTGTTAGTAGAGCATTTTACACCACCTTCTCTTCTTGAACTACCTCTCCATTCATACTTAATGGCGACGATGTGGTTGAACACACCTTAATGTGGCAAAGAAATTATGATAATCAAGAGGAAGCAACTTGATAAATCAACCAAACCTATGTTGATGTGTATTGGAAAGATTTGTTTGTGTTTAATACAATATGTCATTATTAACATGCAAAAATCAATCACAAGATGTAATGAATGACATGAAACATAGAAGAATTGTAGAGATAAACTCAAAAGGATTTGGAGATCACAATCTATTTATATAGTACAATATAATCACCACTGTATATGACAAATGGTAGGAAACTACTTCTAATAAATACCCATCATGATAACTTTCTAGATATTAGTGAATTTAGGTCTGAAGTAGATCCCAATGAACTTTGTTAATAAAGTGTTCAATAAAAGCTATTTACATCTACTCTTAACATCCTCTCTAAATCACTACTCATAAGCTTGGAAGAATATGACGTTCAATTTGGCCAAAACTCCTTGCCAAAGTGGAGGAAATCATAACTTCCTATGAAAGTGGAGGAAATCATCACTTCCAATCCCTCCTAATGACAACATCGAAGACCTCGATCAAGCCATACAATTGAATGAATTTTGAAGATGTCCACAAGTTGTAGTTCACTCTGTGCAAATAACAACTACAAGAGTCTATTTTGAATGCAATTCCCAATGAAGTGAATGTGGACATCTATATGTCTAGATCATTGTCTCTCTATTGGATTTTGGGTGATAACAATGCCCCCTTGATTTCCAGTATATACAATGCTTTGTAGGTCTTATAGAAATCCAAGCTTCATTAAGAAGCCATGTTGTTTAAACTTAATTTTGGTTCGGGGTAGTTTTAGTTGTCAAATTGCATTGTTTTAAGGATTGTCAATTATTGATTAATATTAGCTTCTTATTGGTGCATTTTGGGGGTAGTTTTAGTTGTTGAATTGCATTGTTTTAGAGTACTTGTGTCAATTATCTATTCATATTAGGCTCTTATTGGCATGTTTTTACCTATGTTTTGGCTTAGGTTTGTCGAGCGTCTGCCCCACCCTGTGTTGTTTTGTCCCACCCCCTCCCCCACTTTCTCTATTTAGGAACTTGCATACAAACAATTTATATTAAGGGTACTTGTGTGTCAATTATCTATTCACATTAGGCTCTTATTGGCATGTTTTTACCTATGTTTTAGCTCAGGTTTGTCGAGCGTCCACACCTCCTTGTTTTGTTCTGTTCCGCCCCATTCCCCCACTCTCTCTATTTAGGAACTTGCATACAAACAGTTTATATTAACAACAAAAATATAGAGAATACACATTGCAACTACAAGAAAGATAACAATATCATATTGAAATAAAATAATCACATTACAAAGTATCCTGGACCCCTTTTGAGGGGCAACCTCCTTTGAACACGACTCATTACAAAATATTCAATGGATACATTTTTCTCTTGCACACACTCTCTATTTAAAATTATCTACTCAAGACAACTACTACTTCCCATACACATGGGATAATTACAATTAGCTGAAGGGATGAATTACAAAACACATATCCAAGATTTTATTAATAACACCCAATACAAAAGAAAATAGTTAAGACAAAGGGTTCCTAACATGCCTCCCCCTTAAAAAAACTTTGCTCTCAAATCTTGGATGAGGAAATTGCTATTGTAATTGGAGTAAGGGTTTTCATGTTGTGTCTTCTGGTTGCATGTTGCACCATTGTACTAGAATCTTTGTGATAGTGTGAGTGCAAAGTTTGCATGATCACTTGTCTAGGATAGACTCAATTTCTAGGAGGATAGATTCTTTTGTATCAAGCTCGAGTAGTGTAGTCTAGGCTCAAACATGTTGACCAATGACCTTCAAACAAGATAAATGAAAAACATGATGGATCTTGGAAGAGGAGGGAATCTCCAACTTGTATGCCACATGACCAATCTTTTGGAGGACTTTATACGGGCCATAAAACTTGGGTGCTAGTTTATCATGACCATTTATCTTCAAAGACTGTATTTGGAGAAAGAATGTGTACCCTATGTTCCGTATGCAACCACGTCAACACACCTGCCACTCCTTTGCACTCATGCAAATCTTGTGCACAACTTGGAGTCTTCCATGCTGTACTCATCGCATTCACATGGTCTTGCGACACTTCTGTGCAAATCCCCTTGCACCTTGTAGAACACTTGCACACCAATGCATTGTCATGCAACACTTCAATTCTGTGCAAAACATCTTACACCTATAATAACCCTTGCAACATCTCGTGTGCCCCGCACGAAGCTTGTCGTCACATTGTCTACACACAACTTGCCAAGCGACACTTCTTAGTTTTGTGACATGTCAGGAAAAGTGTTTGATTGAACAATTAAAACTACCACACACTTGGAAGAAGTTTAACTATTATGTGGGAAGAAGATGAAATGACTCATAACCATTATCTTTATTGCCACGGTAGTTGAAATTACCTTTTTGTATTTTGTGTATAAAAATGTAATGTATGCATCTGGCTTAAGGTCGATGACACACACAATCATAGTGATAGATTACATGCCCTAAGTATCTAATCTTTCTCAAATCAAAGTGAATAAGAGGAAGTGTCTTCCCCTTATGATCACAAGAAGCCATGTTCCAATCCTTGATGTAACAATGTACATATCTATACTTGTCCCCTATTCATTCATATTAAATATAAGTTACATTTCTTGCAAGCATTTAGACTTCCACTTTACTTGAATGTGTGTTTAGTTTAAATTTTGCAAGTTAACCCATCACACACTATTTATAACCTTGCCACTTATCTCTAGGCTCATGGTTGTTCCCCCACATAAGGTTCTATGACCCATGTTGCATATCATTGGTACTCGAGCATAGCTCTTTTCTTATGCTTGTAAACACACAAACACAATGAGAGAAGGAAGGATTACTAGTTAGCTTTGTTTTCGCCTAATCAAAAGCACACCATAGCAAGAGTAAGATGATTGATGCCCAAAATCAACTTGTAGTAGCTCCAAACATCCAAAATCTCATCACGGATGTCGTCAAAGCACAACATGCTGAACTCTTTGGTCAATTACACGAGTTTCTAGTTTAGTTCATCTCAACCTCCACATCCTCCTTCAAGAAACACATTCATCAACGGTTTTAACAATAGACCCCCTTCAAAGTACAAGTCAATATTGACATTCTTATGTTCGAAGGAAAGATTAGCACCCCAACATTGGATGCCTAGATTCGATATCTAGAGACCTAATTCTTAATCAATTGATTCATTGACACTGAGAAGATTATTTTTACCATGTTGAAGATGTCCATTCTGGTGGTATAATAGCAGAAATTTTTTATTGTGCAACACACACAAGATTGCATCCCAATAGAGTCTTGGAAGAATTTTGTTGATGCACTGAAGGAGTATTATTCTCTCTACCACTTTGGAGATGAGTACATAAAGTTACATAAATTGCTTTAACATAAGGAGAAATTAGTGGAAGATTATACGAATAAGTTCCATGACTACATCACAGACTTGCATGAGAGCTTGACTAAAAAACATAAGGTGCTGAAGTAAATTAGTAGATTTTCACCTTATATCCATATGAAGATAGAGTTACTGACTTTTGAATCTTTTGGAAAAGATTACCACTACATCACCAATATTGATTCCAAGGCAAAGATGAAGCAACATTTTACCTCTTCATCCAACCCATGCACAAGGGCTAGTCCACACATAACTCCCCATCTCAGCCTCGTGAACAAAAGCATAAAACTTTTTGCAAAGAAGAGCAACCTAAGAAATCCACACCAAACTCAAAGATTCTCATGCCTTTAACCTCAGACAAAGGCAAGAAGAACTCAGGTGACAAGTGGTGTCACCGAAATTACTCACAAACCCACATAAATGTCCACAAGTTGCAACTTTGTCTACACAAATATCAAGTCTGCAAGTGAAGATGTCCACACACTGTAGCTCACTTTACACAAATATCAACTACAAGACTCCATTTTGAATGTAATCCCTGATGAAGTGAATGTGGACATCTATATGTCTAGATCATTATCTCTCTATTGGATTTTGGGTGATAACAATGGACCCTTTATTTCTGGTATATACAATGTTTCATAGCTCTTATAGAAATCCAAGCTTCATGAAAAGAAATAGAGTTATATTTGTCATGCAATTTAGAAATAAAATCTTCACATAACTTTAATTCCTCCTCAAATTGTAGAATTAGAGGTCTACAAATCCATTCGTCCACCCACTCTTATGACTCACACTCATTCCAAATAGATTCCATGCATGTAAAATAAAAACATGCCAAGTGTCTTGTATGAATAGTCTAAGAACTTGTATTTGATCTACGAAATGAGTGGAGCAGATACTCCACCTATGAAAAAGTGTTGTATGCCATTGTGCAAGTAGTTCAAAAATAACATCACTAGATATTGGGGAAGGAGAAAATCATTCATTTTGATCATAAGCCACTTTAGTTCCTATAAACACAAAGCAAGCTAGATAATGCATGACACATGAAGTGGATGAATTAATTACATCAATTCTATATAAATTGCTACACTTGCAATGGAGTCTTCCACCTTGATACGTTAATATTATTTAATATAATATGACATCATTCACTTGTACTAAAAGAGGGGTTAGGTTAATTTTCATATAGTTACATCTCAAATATATGGAGGGAGAGGCAAAGACCTTACTCAAGATTCCATTTACATGGAATAGAAAACTACATTGGGTATGATTCCAATGTGCGAGATATGTAACTAAAACTACCTTAAGGTTTTATGACCCATAACTCTTTTTTTGTTATTCATTTGAGTGTTAGTGGCTATTGTACCGTATTTTTGATCAAATAAATAAATAAAATTTGATGTTAATATATGTAAAAATAGATAGAAAAACTACTATTTTTAGAAAATACTAAGAATAAATATACTTAGTTCAAATATAGGTTTTTGTTGATTATTTTAGATGTCTGCAAGTAGACATAAACAAAACATGTGACTGTGCATGCTCAAGATCAGGGACATAATTTGAAATTACTCCTGGTCAGGTCTACCCTAGCTAGACTATAGTGTAGGCTGCTTGAGTCTGTCGACTATAATCTTGTCCTAGTTGACTGTAACTAGCGATTGACATAGAAAGACAAGGAAAACATGATTTTGACAATGACTAATCAAAATCAAAATTATAAAATATTATTGGATGCAATTTTTGTAAGTGGACACTTAAGTCTGTTGATGCAGACTTGTCCCCGGTGACTATGATAGAATTATGACTATTTCACCTCTTGTGCTTATGTTAATTAGGGCTATTTTATGTGTTTTAAGATATGAAATATTGCATGAAATACCTACAATGAGAAAACCATATTTTCTTGCACACAAACCTAATTGATATCAGATGGGAGGGAGATGTCGAGTAAAAAGGATTGAGTTGAATTGACCTTGGCCAATACTTGTCGAATGACCAAACACTGCACTACATTGCCAATACTCTAAAGAGGGCTCAAACTAATTTTTTTGATACAATTTATGTGTAAGTGTGAATGAAAGTCTAGATGCCCTTTCTCCTATTTTACCCTTCACAAGTATGAAAATATGAATTCAACGTTTAAAAACCTTGAATCTAGCTTCAATAAATCTATAGATAAAACATGAAAATTATTGAATAAAATTTTGAGAGTGGGGAGAGTTATCCTTAATGCCTTAGAATAAACTTATATTTATAGAGGTTTTGATTTTGAATTTCGAGACTTATTGATGTGGAAAATCCAACTCAATGGAAAAAAAAAGATTTGAATGAAATGTGACTTGAGATAAGGTTCAAAAATTACACCTAGATAATTGTGCTCCTTGTGGACAGGACCACAATATCGTTCCTATCTAGCAACAATGAACTTGTATAGAAGATTAAAAGACCAAGATTATGTATTTCCATGACAAAATAGGAAGATGATTATCAAATGGATGAACACACAACCTAGAATAGAGAAGACCTAAGTAAAATGTGCCAGTTAGATATCTCATTCATTGTAAATAGTCTATATATACAAAGTTGTAATTAATAAATTTGGGTGTCTACATTTATCCCCCATTATTATAATAATGAAATTTAAAGATTAAAGGAAATAAATAAAACCTAAGTGTGTATGATACACTTTGTCTTTTGACTTAAAATATTGATTATGCAGTTTTACTTGATGATAGATCTTGTAATAACATAGGTGGTAGTCAATGTCCATATATGAAATTTAAAAGTCTAAATTTTAAAATTGTAAGAGTAAAGAGTGAGGAAATAGTGCACTTGTATACATGTATTACATCAAATGTGGAGAATTATTGTGCTATGTAAGGTGGATAAAGGTTGTTTTTAGTCCTGTTCATTTGCTAACTAGGGAAACAAAGAATCCCTCAAATAGTGTTTGGAGAGAAATATGTAGTTGGGTGTTGTTAAGCCATAACTATATTGAATTGATTAACTAATCTAGATCTGATATATATCCCAAGGCACGTGGTTGGAGAAAATGTACCCCGTTGTTAAAGCACCCAAATAGAATAATTTCTCTTGTTGAATCTTGATGAATTGAGAGTGATCAAGTCTCAATTTTGAATAACTAATCAAGCCCATGAATTGGAAAGATATATATTAGAACTCTCATGAATGAGGAGAACTATCCCCTGTACTAATCCCCAAGAAGGTGGAATCGAGATGTGTTCACTAGAAGTGATGTCAAGGTTGTTGAGTGTCACTACACTTGAACGTACATCACCAATAATAGAAGATGGAACCACAAAATGGGTTTGTTAGAAGTAATGTCAAGACTATTGAGTGTCACTAGACTCAAACACACATTACTTGTAATAGATCAAATCACACCACTACAGATGGATCTATATTCTATTTGAACTTTGAACTTTGAATGTGCATGAACAAGTATCATGCCATTTTGAATTTTGACTTTGAAATTAAAGTTTGAAAATGTATATGTGAGCATAAACAAGTATCATGCCATTTGAGCTTTGAATTTTTAACTTTAAAATTTAAAAATTTGTGTGAGAAAGAAGAACTATCATGTCCCCTAAATCTGTTCCAAGTGATATATAATGCCATGCATCTATATACTCAATTATGGCTGCATTTTCAATCTGTAACTATTTTACATATGCCCATGCCTATGCATTTGAGTGTGTATGATTTTGTACTTTGAGTCTTTTAAAAGTGAGTGCATATGCATGCCACATGCCTCTATAATCTATATCAATGTGCCAATATTTATCATGTGTTTAATTTCTAAATTATTTCATATCTTTGTAAACCTGTACTCTATCATAGAAATTGATGTATATTTTGTCTTTGATATGATTGAGTGAACTTGCATGGCACGTGCCCCTAATATGTATAGTCTATCAAGAGTCTAAATTTATAATGTGTAGATGATTTGAGCCAATATAAATCTTACATAATGTGACAAAATGTATTTTTCTAGCTTGTTTTCTACGACATTCCCATTGTATGTCCCCCTTTCGATCTGAGGAATGAGTGTATCAAGTGCATCATATAAAAATAATAAATTATACATTTTGAAATATGTTTGAGCAAATTATACTTGTTTGATTAAGTATTGATTGAATATTTATTGTTTTGACATATTAATATTTTGACCATTTTTAAGAGAATCATTGTACTTTGATAAGTATTGCATATGGATATTTCTAAAGGCAATAGTTGTAGTAAATAATTTTGATAAAGAATGTGTAGAAAAATCTGTCTATAGGAAAGTAAACATTAATTTTGTCATTTTTAAAAAGGTTGATTGGTGTGATGGAAGTATTACCATGCGAAAGACCACATTGTCATGTCCTCGCCAGTCGACATCATTATACAACCAATTAGATAAGGTCCAATAGTATGTTATCTAGATCATGGTTAGAATTAGACCAATTATTTCTAAATTCAAATCTAATGATTTGAACATACATACATACATACGTACATAGGACTAAGGTGGTCTACTTACACACACATATACACACACATGTATGTACTAGGAGATTGTTTCATCATACTTTGAAAGCTTATAAGATATGACTGTGGTGACGAGCATGTAAAATTAAAAGGAAATTTTAATTGATTTTGGACCTAGTGTTCTACATCAAAATTTAATTGCACTGGTATAAAAGGACTTGGTTTTGTCTTGTACGTTGGAGGAAGTCTATTAGTTTGGCATGCGTTAGCATGTGTTCTTAGAGAGTTTTATTGTTTAGTAATTTTTTTTTCATGGGAGTCTTTAGAGGTTCATGACCTACTTATGACCTGTTTTGGACCACGAAGTGGTCACAAACCATTTGTAAGGGGGAGTTTGTTGAATGCATATGCGAAAAACAAGTGTTAACAAATGAAACGTTGTGTTACTCCCTTAATCTACTGATCAATGTAGGGGTTTGCCATATACCTTGGTTTAAGAAAAAAATAGTAAAAATGTATAAGGGAAGATTTATTCCTCTCTATTACGAGTTTGAATGTTGGGCAGAACTTTATTTTATTTTTAAATTATGGACTTGAGTAGAGATTAAATTTTGGCATGTAGGAATTGCGTTAGGGTTATTGGCTCAATGGCTATCATTTTTATTTTTTTTCTTTTTGAAGTCGTTGACTGCTGCTGGAAGAGTGTGGCGATGGTGTTGGGTGATGTGTTTTAGTTTCTGCCATGGAGGAATTTAACAAAGGGGAAGGTGATGGATTTTTTGGAGAAAACAAATGGCATTTTAGACCTGCATTTTAGCCACTGTCCTAATGGGAAGGAGAAACAATAAGAAGAAGGGAGATGGGTAGCCTCAGAGGAGAAAATAATGATAGAAGAGAATGAAAATAAGAGCAGATTGATGCCAAGCATAGAAGATTAGTGCTACTACTGGTATGGCACCACCATGAGAGAAAAATCAAATTAAAACCCTGTATACAATCTTCTGGTATGTGAAATTCTTTTTCCAATTTAAATTATGTTAAATAGATTTTATTTTAATTTTGTTAAGTTCTTTTGGGGATCTTGTTGGGGTATATACCCATGGGGTATATCTTTATATACCCATACATGACCAGGAGTAGGAGGGTTTGTGTGTGTGAGATTTGTATGAAAAATTTCTTATGATCCTTTGGTTTTTATGAGTGAATTGGCTGGTTGCTTGAGTTATTATCCCAGAATGATTATTTGATTTTATTATACTCGAATGATTACTTCATTTTATTATGCTAGAATGATTACTTGGCTATAATTTTTAATTAATTCTGGGTTGTATTAATTGGTGAAAAATTTTAAATTTTGCATACTTGTACATTAAAGATTACAATATAAAAAATATATATACCTTCCTTACATGTTTATGAGGTGGAAAATTTTACCCAATTTGACTCTGTCTCTTGGTATAAAAATTATTTCAGTTAGTTAGAAAACTGCTAGTGTACATTTCACTATTGAATATTCTTCTGGGTAGTGATTGCATTAGATGTATCTTGTTTTTGATTCCTATCACAATTATAATGAATCCTCAGTTGTAGCTTTTGACAACATGTAAGGGCCCTTTACTTAAACCATCATGTTGATATTATGGCTACGCTGTCATAGACTACCACCTTAAGTAAAATAATGTTATTCATGCATCTCTTGTTGAGCAATGTTTACTCTTTATATGACAAGATTTATCTTTAACTAACAAATTATGAAAGCTTAACACTGGAAATTAACATTCGGGTTGATCTACCTATTGTGCACCCATAACATGCTTATGTGGTTTTAATACATAATGATTGCCTATTTGAACTGGTACTTGTTGATCTTGCAGTTATTATGGTTTGGTATGCAAGAAAGAAAAATGGAAAATTAATGTACAACCAATTAATTTTACTTTTGTATGGTATGACACACTTATTTATATGAGGAAATGTTGAAGTTGATTTTGTTTAGTTCTTACTAGTAATGCTTAGATTCAAAATTAATTTTGAGTGAGGATTGTTGTGAAATATTATCTTTGCAAGTGGCAAGTGGTACCATTGATGTTGTCTTGATCCCATGTCTAAATTTTGACATTATCTTTCCTTTAGTGGTGGTTGGAAAACACTTAAAATTTTATGTTAAGTAAGAGATACTCAGTTGCCATACACTTTTAAATATGTTGTTTTACCTTGGATGGTTGTACTCACATGAGGAAAAATGAATTGTTTGAAATTATTAGACTAGTTATGATGAGATGAGAATTAGAACCCTCTTGGCTATTGTAGCTATTCATATGCTTGTTATGTGCATGGTTGTTCTTGTCTAACAAAAGCTATTTGGGGTTATATTGTTCTACTTTCTTATAAGTTTTATACGATAGTGCATTGATGATTATTCTTTTGAAAAATATAATACAATAGTGGATTTTAGGGGCTGCCCAAAGTTGGTTATTGTGGAATTAAGTTCATTTTATTGCTTCCCTCAAACTAGAGTTGTATTATTAAAACATAATTTAATTTCTAGAATGTTCACTAGGGAGGAAAATCACATTGCTAGCTTTATGCTGACACATTTATTTCACCCTTTTTAGTGCAATAATTTTTATGCAAGTTGGCTCTTCTTTTATGAAGTTTGATTACCTGTTTATCTTTATCACTTTCTCAAGTGTTGTATTCACCATTGTTAACCCATGAAGGGTTTTGGGGTGATAAAGCGCTGGTTGAGTTTATTGCAATGATATAAATATTACAGTTGGCATATATTATATTGAACACCTGATTCAAATGATTGTATTTGTATGATAGCACAATGACTTTTTTGTGCTTATGCCTTCAGGCTTGTATTTATATTCATATGTTAAAGCTATCAACCTTGAGGGTTGTTTGAGTTATTGTATCAATCTTATTCTTGGGATAATAAGACTTGATGGTGTAGTCTTTGGTATGCCATAACCTTTGTATTCAATAATATTTTGTTGTACTTATAAATGATATCCTTATATTAAAGATGGATTATATTTTATTACATTTGTATATTCAAGTAATTCAACCCTAAGTATGGTTAAGTTTTTATCATTAGAATTCCCTCATTTGAGGAGGGTTAACCATGTGATCTAGTAAATAAAGGCTATAATTGCCATGGCTCGAATATTTATACATATGTGTTAATGTTACTCATTTAACCTCAGCTATTAAATTATGTATGTGAGATGAATATGCTATTCGCTTTCTTATTGGTTAATTGTGGGGTGATCGAAGCATTCTGATCATATATATAATAACATTCTTAATCTTGTGAACACTTATTGCTTAAGCAATTAAGTGTATAGATTCATTTCACACACACACACACACACACACACACACACACATGTTGTTAATAATGCCACATCATGCTAATAAGTGATGGAAATTTATATTGTAAATGCACTGTGTAAAGGCCTTGTGGAAACTCGTTTATGACACTATTTTTAGTGGTTTATATTTCCATATTAAATTATGAATCCAAATTAATGGATGCCCTCATCACATGATACTACTCTAGCTAATATTGAATGATGTCACAAACATATTCCATTATGGTAGTGTAAACATGAAGCCATAATCAACTAAAAAGTTAATAAATTGGTTATTATTAACTTGGGATTATATGTGATCAATCTTAGCTAATGGTTGTTAACTAGAATTACGAGTTGATGCCCCAATGCTCAATGTGATTCTCCTTTTGGTGCATTACTCCTTGGATTGCATAGTTGGCCATGTGCAAGCAATGTGTTATGTGGTAACTATATATTGTTAATATAGCCCATAACTGGTCTAATTTATGTTATTGTGATTAACCTAATGGCTGAATTGTCACTCAAATAGGTCATTACTCTTTTGACTAAATCATTCATTGTTATTAATTTAAGGTGTTCAAAAGAACTAGTAGTGTGAGGACCCTATGATTGAGAATTCATTAATATAATTTTCACTGGATAACATAATTAATGTTGGTGCATTTTAAAAACTGGTGTTTATCTCATACCGGGTAAGAATCCCATATGGATGAGTCCTTGTTTGTATAACAGGATGGTTAAGGATGTTGTGTCCTCTTCAATAGGTGCACTTTTGCTTGGTGAATGATACACATTCATGATGGTTGAATGTATGTGTTCACCTAATGCCCATGGTAATATTGTAAAGTTGGCATAAGCCAAAGCTTGGTTTGAGGGTACCATTGGTTCTCCTTCTAGGACCTGCTAAACCTGTTATGATACCTCCTTTTTTTTAATCAAAATTACATAATAGCTAGTAGGATGACTCACTGTTATGTTAAATATTTACCATGGGTCATTAACCTTATTTAAGGATACCCATGCGCTGAATGAACTTTCTTTTCATATGAGTTGCCCAATCATAACCGTATAAGGTTATCGGATGCTTATATTGGGCTGATGATCCCTAGGTGGTTTGATGGGAAAATTGAGTGCCTTTTAAGGGTTTGAAGGTTATTAGTGTGGGTATGCACACTAATACCCCTTAAATGGTGTTTCATCCTTTAGGAAACCCCTTTCTATATAGATTCCTCTAGCGATGACATCCTAGCATAAGTATCTCATTGACCCAATTCATTTATGGGTTGTATGCTCATCTGGTGTAGGATTGTGTTGATGCATTGTGTATGGTGTGATGATGTAGTGGGATCTTCACATTATTCCATTGTGTACTCTGTTAAAAATTCCTAAATTTGTTTTTGGCATTGTTTCACACATTTCATGTGTTCCAACATAACTCACGTGTATTTATTTTGTTATGGACCTTTTGAGATATATCATGCACAAGTTTGAGAGAAATTAGTTATAAAATTTTATTTTTGAAAAAAAGTCAACCCATATAAATAGGTTGATTGAAAATAAAATTGTAATCTATCTTCATATTAAGAATTTGTGATTTCTAAGATATGAGTGAGAGAATATGTCACAGAGGAGAGAGCTTGGGCTTAGGAGATTCCAATAGGTTGAGGCCATCCTATAGTCTGAGGAAGCTCTACCCCTAGTATGTCGAAATACACATTTTTTTGACATATATTTTTAAATTTTTAATTCAATTTTCATATATTTTAGATGTGTTTCCAAGCCTTTCTAGTCATGTCATGTTGGTAGTGGTCCTATCCAAAAACTTGCTAAACTTGTCCAGGACAGGTGCAGACTTGTTCGTGAGAAATTGATATTTTATTAGTTTTTATGCCTTCATTTTTTTGATCTTATTTTTTTATATTTATAATTTGATTTGTGTATTTGTGATTATATGCTGTTATGTAGGCCTGATAGTTTATGCATGGTCACATGGTGGAGACTCTATAGGCATTATCGTCAGCTGATGTTGAGAGGGATACACTAGATGTAGTTAGGATGGCCATGTTAGGTGTTGTATATAATTACCTATGACATGAAAATTCACATGATGACACCCTTAGCTAAGCACTAAGATTCAAACACTTTTAATTTTTGGCTCTTGACATGGGAGATGAAGGTGAATTTTGAGGATCTTTGGAAGATCATGCAATGTTTAGTTGTTAGTAGATGGGTGGCCTTGTAGGGTTATGGTGGGCCATTTCATATAGCACAAACACACCTATATATGATTGGTCATGCTTGGGGTTCTTGTTATGGTCAAACCACAAGTTGATTTTTCTCTAATGAGGTGAGGGAGTTAGGCATGAAACTAGTGTTCAAAAATGCTACAATATTTTTTAGTTCTTCAAGTACCTGTACAACTTGAAAGAGTTGTACGTCAAGAAGATCATCCTCTATGGAATGTGGGGGTTTACTGGTCTCAATATGAGATAAATGGTTAGGTCCAAAATTATTCTTCCCCAATTTTACCACTATAAAAAATTGAAATTCTTGGAATAGGACAATCCAGTGATAAATTCTTGCATGGAGCACTGGTTTGTTGACAATGTACTTCAAGTCCTCATGACTTGTATAAAATGTAAAAGGAGTGGTTAGAAGATACTTCTTAAACTTTTGTAAAACATAAACCATAGAAAAATCTTCACGCTCCATGGTGGTATAATTTATTTTAGTTGGTGTCAGTTTCTTACTGGTAAAGTAAATTGGGTGATCTAAGTGACCTTCACTTGGTTGTACAAGAATCACACCAACTGCGATGCCAAATGCATCAACATGGACATGAAAAGTCTTTATCCAATTAGGGTATTATAGTATAAGAGAATTAACCAACTTTTATTTGAGTTTTTTAAAAGTTTCCTTACAAGAATTAGTCCATATGAACTACTCATTATGCTTCAAAAGTTCTTTTAGGGGCATGACAATCTTGACATAACTATGAATGAACTTTCTGTAATAACCCATGTGCCCTAAGAAGGCATGCACCTCATGCTGAGTCTTGGGCACTAGTAGATAAAGGATAATAGATACCTTCACTAGGTCCATCAGGAATCCTTCCTTACAAATAATATGCCCAATAAGTACGCTAAAAAGCGTCATGAATAGACACTTCTTCAAATTTAAGGAAATTTGTAACACCCAATAACACTAAAGCATGAGTCTGAGATTAACACAATGGTCCTTGACCAACCCATATACCATCCAATCATCCAAGTATACTTGGAGGAATTTATGTATGAAATCTTTAAAAGCTTCAACTACTATTTGTGAAAACACTGTTGTGGCATTTTTAACCCAAAAGGCATAACAATATAGGCAAAAGATCCCCATTCTTTAGTGAAATTTGTTTTAGATTGGTCTTCCTTAGCTATTTGGACTTGATGGTACCCTAAGAATCCATCCGTAAAAGATTACACTTCACAACAACAACACCTTCTAGGATTTCCTCTATGAAAGGTATTGGAAAGGGTCTATCACAAAGGATGCATTTAACATGTGATAATTTACATAGATATGGATACAACCATATTTTTTGATACTAATTACCATGGGACTGACCCACTCAAATTTGATAATGGGAGTAATTACTCCAGCATGAAGCATGTTGTCAATCTCTTCTTTAATGCACACCAAGAGATTAGGGTTCATCCTGTATGGTCATTTTTTCACTGGGTGAGTGTCATTGATGAAATTAATGTGCATCTTCCCTAATGATGGGTGGAATCCCTTAATTTCATTTTAGTTCCTTAGAAACACATCTTGATATTATTTTAACAACTCAAATATTTTTGAAATCTCTGTGTCAGTCTAATAGTTTCCAATTGTAGCCATTTTTGGTTCTTATTCCATGCTAATGTTACATTGAATAGTTTGAATAGGCCCATGATAAGGGTTATCCATTGGATCACTCATGTCCTAAAATTTTCATGATCCAATACTTGTAGGAACATCTAGATGGTTGGTCAGGGGGTTGAGTGAAGTAGATCCTTCATCTTCATCTATTTGGAGGACAAGTTTCTACTTTCCTCAATGAATTTAATCACATCGTTCTTCATCAAGACATTTTAGTGGTGCAAGAACTGAATGGGTGGAAGGCTTAGTAAATAGGAGTAAATTTTCCTCAGGTTCCTAATGAATATGTTGTAGATGGTCTTTGATGGGACGTAGGTTTCCAATAACTATTTCATGTATGGCTTGAAGAGTAAGGCACAAGTCCATCTTTGGTAAGGAATATAATAGGGATGACATTATGTTCTCCTTTAATAACTACCAAAACCCAATACCCATGTGCCTCTCTTCATAAATATACCATGCCCACACCCAAGTGTGTAAAGTCCCATAGAATGCATACACCTAAAAGTACTCTGGTAAGTATGTTTCCTTAGCTCCCCATAGTCTCACAAGCCTCAATGTGAGGTTCAGGTGCTTGGACACCATTGTAACTAAGTATTACCCTTACCTTATTGTTGTAGTGGAACTTGTGATGGAGAGTAGAACATACTTGATCCCAATTCAGAAGGCACTCTTTATGGGTATGCTACCATCTTGCAGTGATGCCATCAAAAAAGTGATCTAATGACCTCATCTAGTCATCCTTAATGTTATATAATTCTTCAAGGCATTGGACAAAATCATGCACCTCCATTTGTCTTTGGAATCATGGGGATTCATTAAGTCTTTTTAGTGGTGGTCCTATTAGTGGCCCTCTCATTATTAAACCCATGAGGCACACAAACTTGTGATGTTTAGGAAGTTGGGATGGAAATTTTTCTCTTCTATTGACAGTGATACACATCCTTCTGGTGAGATCATAGTCACCATAGGCCCAATAGTTACAAGTATTGATTGTAGTATCTAAAATAGACTAGTTATCAGTCCATCAAAGAACACCATCTGAGGTTGAATCATGATGTTCTTCAGTTTGAGCATTAACATTATACAAGTGGTTGATGTCTTCATCAACATTGATACACTTAATATAAAGAGGTCCTCATGTCTGATCTAGAGGTATTACTACACGTTGATCAATATTCTCAAAACTAATGCATCAATTTTTAAAGTTGAATTCTGCATGGTTTTCATAGCACCAAGGTCTTCCTAATAGGGTTGGGTAATCATCAAATTTAGATAACTCTAGAACCTCAAAATCTGCTTTGAAAATAACTCCAAGTATGTCAAATATGGCATTCTTGAAGACCCCAATAGGGTACACTCAAGTCCTATTTGCCATGAATAAGACAAAAGGTTAAGGATATAGAGTTAGACTATACATTTTACACCAAACATATTTAGTGAGGACATTGAATTCCACATTGGTATCTACTAAAATTTCTAGGATTACCCATCCATTAATGGCAACATTAACCAATATTTCTCCATATTCTAGGGGAGTAGAGGAACTAGGAGTTTCTTGACACCGAGCATGATTTAAATAGTGGTATTCACTTTGTTGACTGAGGTGAGGGTAGATTCCATTTGATGATTGGGCTTGAATCTTAAGCTAATCACTGAGTTGGGGAATAATGTCCTTATCTATAATACACTTGCATAGTTCTTGGAAGTCATTTCATGCCACTGGTCGCGGTTCAACTTTTATTTGCATAACAACATGCTATGTTATGTCCCTATCTTTGAGGTATTGAATATCACCTTGGAACTCTCGTATAAGTGCCATCATATCCTAAAGGACATCCTTTTTCTATTGAACATCATGTTACTTTTTAGCTCATGGTTCTATCTATTGTACCTTCTCAACTAGTTTGGTTGTTGATTGAGTCTATCCCCCACTATGAGTGGTAATATTTACTTATTGGACTATTTTTATGGTTGGGAGTACACACCATTATGGTTTGTCTATTCAAATCATACTAGTGCCCTTTTCATTATGTTCCTTAGTGAGACCATATATAGATCAGGTTACTCTTCTAGTCGATGGTCCTTTTTACAAAATGTGTACATCAAGTATTCTAGGCGATCCCATTGATAGTGGTCTGGTGACCCACATTTGTAACAAGTCCTGAGTGGAAATCATCCACCTCCTCATCCTCATCCTCTTCCTCATCCATGGTTACCACCATCATCTTGAGTGTTAGCAATCAAGGTTTGGCACGTGTTACTCATTTGGGCTTCATGGATGTCATTGATCATATGACAGTTACTAGTATCATGAGTGTAAGGCTCACAAATTTTATAATACTTAGACACCTTAGTGTGTGTAGCCTGTTGCAAAAGTGGACAAGAAAAAACATCATTTTCCTCATGGAGGATTTCAAATGATTGTTTAAGTACTACGTGGATGCTCTTATATAGGTAGTTACTCTATGTATGTCCTTTAGTTTCATAGTTAGTACACCAAGCACCACTGCGTGTCTCATACACATTACTTGCAATCAAATTTTCAAGTTATGATGCCATTGAATCTATTTATGCCTCCATAAAGGGAATAATTTTGGTGTCAATGCTTTCAACCACTTCAACACAGAGAGCAACTTCCAAATCCTAACATGTAATAGTGAAGGTTCATTGTGACAAGGTCCATCAAAAAGGTAGAAAGATTCCTCTCATAAACCATTGTGCATGTTGAGGAAAATTTATTTTAAATGATAATTTAGAAATCAAGGTTTTAAGAATGTGTCATACTCACGTATGCTCTTTTTAAGTCCTTGATTTATATCTTTTAGTGCTACTATACTCTGTTGCTCAAACTTAGGATATCAAATTCCTACAAGAAGGCTAATTTGAGCTGATCATAATCAACCATCACTTGTTGAGGGTTGAACTTCCAATACCAATTATGTGTATTCTCTAAAAATGTAGTTTCAAACTATGTATCCTTACATTTATAAGATGATCTGCCTCATGCTCTCCAAATCAATTTGCACTTGTAGACATACTCAGTTGCATTATCTACCCCTCAATATTTAAGTAAGTGCAATGTCATCTCATAGTAGACCATAGTGGGTTGTGATGCCAACCCCTTTTCCTTGAGAAGGGGGTCTGCTTCCTCTTGATCCTCCTCTTAATCTTCCTCCATTGCCTCCAGTAGCAGTGCTTATGGGAAGAGGCATGGTAGTAGGTTGGTTACCAAAGTTTGGGCCTGTAATCTAACCTTGAGGGCCAGACTCACCATGCATCCCAAGCTATGTCATAGAATTCCCTTGAAGAGGGAAAGATAATGTAAAATGTGAATGAGCATCCAATGGTCTAGTTTAGTCTCCCTTACCGGTTCAGCTTTTGACTCTGAACTGTCTATATCCTAATTTCATATACGTACTCTATCCAACTCAAAGGCATGAACATGCACTATGGTGGGGGAGCTTGGTTGATTTAGAATTGGTTCCTTTAATCTTGTAGTCAAGATCATTTCTCTTTTGTAGGATAGCAGTGTCAAATAATGTAGCTCAAAAGTGATGGGTTCCTCATGCGTGTCTGCTTCTTTGTGGCTCCTCACCACACTCTTAGAGGTCTTTCTGTCTCTTCCCATGCTGCTAACTCCCATGATCCTTTTTTGAGCTTCATTATACATTTGTTTTCATAATTTCTCACTGGTTTTCTACCATGTTAAAATCATAATTGTTAGGGTGTGGAGCTAAAAGCTTCACCTTAATGCAAACTAAGAGGTTTCTGAGCATGACAGTCACCGGCATCGACAGGCCATAATCGACATCGATCAGGGATCAGTGTGAAGGAAACTGACATCGACAGGGATCAGCCAGCGTCGATCACCTCCAGTTAGATAGGGACCGACTTTGATTGCCTGTGGCGGTTCCAAAACTGCTATTGACGAACAGTCAGTTAAGTGAACAGGTTGTTTGCATGATGAAGACCAATTAGAGTCTTGAGCCGCAAGTCTAATCATTGTATGCATGAGATCTATATAATACTCATGGGCTGTATTGTTAAGTGGAGAACTTGAAGAACTAAGTAGAACTTGGAGAGTTCTTTCCATGGTAGAATCAAGTAGGATTCTCCATGTATGTAAGATCAGGTTTGATATGTAGGGTGTTGCAGTATCATGGTGGAGATCTACATGTGAT
This sequence comes from Torreya grandis, assembly GCA_037957365.1. Classification (NCBI taxonomy): domain Eukaryota; kingdom Viridiplantae; phylum Streptophyta; class Pinopsida; order Cupressales; family Taxaceae; genus Torreya; species Torreya grandis. Next base: position 481,726 of record JARHVA010007110.1, on the reverse strand, counting down.
AAGTAAGATCAGGTTGGTCTGCTGGGATGTGTGTATGCGAGGGTCAAAGGGAGATCAGCGGGGGAGTAAGATCCAAGGTGACAGCAATACATCAAGGAGCAGGATCATGGTGAGATCTACTTGGAGTACTGGTTCGTACTCGATTGTACAGGTGTATAATGAGGTGAACAATAGCTTGTGTTAGCTGTGTGTTGTGACCTAGTGAGAGAAGATTACTCTTGAGGGAAGATTAATGTAAGCCCACAAAGTGGAAGAAAGAGTGTGATCTCTTTGTTGTAATTTCTTTCTAACTGAGTTGAATACAATTGTGTATTGCCTCTCACATTCTGTGTATTTTCTCATTGATAGTTATTTGTTCTTCTGGTTATTTCCGCATCTTAAGTTGCTTATACAATGGTAATCATGTGTGCTCTTAAATCTGACAAGTGGTGTCAGAGCTTTGGGGAACTTCGGTCCTATCAATTGGTATTAGAGCAAGGTTGGACGTTTTCAGAGCGAGGTTCACTAATAGGTGGTTCGGATCTATGTAGTGTGTATTGATTACATGTTACTCATAGGGGTTTCTATTTGAGTGGGAGTATAGCAATGACAGAAGAAGGTAAGCTGAGAATGAAGAAATTCAGGCATAGGATTAACACCACAAGGAGTGTGGTGGGTAGTCTTCAGGATTCATTTTGAAGAGGAATACAAGCCAGGATGCAGATTAGACAAAGTACTAGTATAGGTACAGGTGTAGCTGTTTATCTCCAAGTGAGAGATTGTTAGGGTGTGGAGCTAAAAGCTTCACCTTAATGCAAATTGGGAGGTTTTTGAGCATGACAGTCGCTGGCGTCGGTAGGACACAACCGACATCGGTCAAGGATCAGTGTGAAAGAAACCGACATCGATAGGGATCGGCCGGCATCAGTTTCCTGCACACTGATCCCTGACCGACGTCGGTTGTGGCCTGTCGATGCCGACGACTGTCATGCTCAAAAACCTCCTAGTTTGCATTAAGGTGAAGCTTTTAGCTGCACACCCTAACAATCTCCCACTTGGAGATAAATAGTTGCACCTGTACCTATACCAGTACTTTATCTAATCTGCATCCTAGCTTGTATTCCTCTTCAAGATGAATCCTAAAGACTACCCACCACACTCCTTGTGGTGTTAATCCTGTGCCTCAATTTCTTCATTCTCAGCTTACCTTCTTCTGTCATTGCTATACTCCCACTCAAATAGAAACCCTTGTGAGTAACTTGTAATCAATACACACTACACAGATCTGAACCACCTGTTAGTGAACCTCGCTCTGAGAACATCCAACCTCGCTCTAATACCAATTGACAGGACCGAAGTTCCCCAAAGCTCTGACACCACTTGTCAGATTTAAGAGCACACATGATTACCATTGTATAAGCAACTTAAGATGCAGAAATAACCAGAAGAACAAATAACTATCAATGAAAAAACACACAGAATGTGAGAGGTAATACATAATTGTATTCAACTCAGTTAGAAGGAAATTACAACAAAGAGATCACACTCTTTTTTCCACTTCATGGGCTTACAGTAATCTTCCCTTAAGAGTAATCTTCTCTCATTAGGTCACAACACATAGCTAACACAAGCTGTTGTTCACCTCATTGTACACCTGTACAATCGAGTATGAACTGGTACTTCAAGTAGATCTCACCATGATCTTGCTCCTTGATGTATTGCTGTCACCTTGGATCTTGCTCCCTCGCTGATCTCCTTTTGACCCTCGCATACACACATCCCAACAGACCAACTTGATCTTACTTATCACATGTAGATCTCCACCATGATATTGTAACACCCTGCATATCAAACTTGATCTTACATACATGGAGAATCCTAGAATGGAGACATTGAAAAGCACGAATGGTCAGTTACGGTCCTATGGAAAGAAAGAGCAGGGAAAAGAATATTGTTGGTTTGTGGAAGATCAGCATGAAGGAACTGAAGAAGCAGATATTGTAGGTGTTGTTGCATAGGATGCTCTGGGAGGTTTCTTAGATAAAGTTGAATCTTGGTTAATAGATTCTGTTGCCTCTTTCCATACAGTCCGAAATAGAGTATCTTTTCATGGTAAGGTCTTTGGAGACTTTGGAAAGATTTATTTAGGGGCTGGTGTGCCTTGCCAAAGAATTGGCAAAGGGGAAGTGAAGTTGAAATTGCAAGCAACCAACACATGGGTGTTGAAGGAGGTCATGCAGGTCCCGATCTTGAAGATAAGGCTAATTTCTTCAGGGAAGTTGGGTGATGAGAGATGCACAAGAACTCTCACAGTGGATGCACTTGAATTAGCTAGTGGTAAGAAAACAGGGACTCTTTATCTACTTGTTTATATTACTGAGTCTTCTTCTATTGTGGAGACATGGCTTTGTAGGCTTGGCCACATGAGCAAGAAGGAGATGCATGTTCTTAACAGGGAGTCAGATGTCTTTGATAGACTTAAGAACTGGAAAGCCTTGGTGTTTATGGAGGAGATGACAAACAAAGATTAGTGGAGAAGGTTGGATACCTTTGAGCAGAGCAGTTTGGACATGGGATTGATTCAAAGAAAGCTCACGAGCAAAAAGTCATCACTCATAGGAAAACATAGGTACCGGCATCAGTCAAAAGGAACCAGAACTGGCATCGAACATATAAGTGTCGATGTCGATCATGTGCAGACTGAAGCCAGTGATGTTGGGCAGAGTAAGACTGATGTCGATCATGAGGACCGACGTCAGCAATAGGTAAGACTGATGTCAGTCAGGAGGACCAACATCGATAGCAGGTGGACACCGACGTTGATAGAGTTGGTAGTCAGGACAGGCGCATGGAAACTAACGTCAATCAGATGCAGACTGTGTAGTGACCAAGGTCGATCACTGTAATGGATTTTGGGTAGATAACAAGCTATCAAGGAGTCTCAAACACCCATATGGAGGACTGAAGGTGGTAAGTAAGCCTCAAATTCGTTGTTCCTCTTCTTTATACTAGTTGCTGATTGCAGAGCAGGAAGGATCCAAGAAATAGTGGGAGCGTGGCAGGAATATGATGTAAAACCAAATGAGAGATTTGGTAGGGTTGCTAATTGGATGAAAGCATAGAGACGAATGGATACCTTAGTTAAAGAATAGAGAGAACAGACACGTGAGATGAAAGGCTAGGGCATATAGTCTTGAGGAAGCTGCAGGACAGTGGTACAGGTTTTGATAGGTAGAGGACAAAGCATGGCTTTAGTCAATGTCAGTGTAACCATTGTGTTTGTCTTACCAGGTGGATGATGAGTCGCAACATCATTTTGTTACTATATGTGGATGGTATGCTAGCTAGTAGGTTTGTACATACAGGGTTTTGTTGAGCTAAGGGTAAGGTTAGTTTAGTAGCATGTCATGAGGAATTTGGAGCAGCAAAATTCTTTGGCATGGGAGACATGGAAGATCACAGGTTGATTTTGTCTCCAGTGGGAGCTGATGTGAATCAGGTGTTGGCGAGGTTTAGGATGTAGAACTAGAGCAAACTAAGGGCTAGAAAATTCAGTGTCTGAAACCACATGAGGTCTGGTTTAGACCTGAGTTTTCCCAAGTAGTGGGAGCTGTCAGAGAGTTAGGAGCTAATTCAGGGAAGTGGGTTCTCAGGTATTTGAGAGGGACCAGAAGCAGGGATTCATGCTATGTAGGGTCAGGACTTCACTACATGGGTTTGTAGGTTTGGATGTGGTAGGTTACTCGGATGACAGGAGGTGCACCACAGGTTGTGTGGTGGTTGGTCTTCAAGGTTGAGCTTGAAGAGGGATACAAGCCAGGAAATAGATTAGATGGGGTATAGGTACAGGTACAGTGTAGCTGTTTATCTCCAAGTGGGATATTGTTAGATTGTGGAGCTAAAAGCTTCACTGATGCAAATAGAGGAGGAGGTTGTAGAAAGGTTGTGGAGTGTCATAGACACTGGTGTCGGTCAGGCCAATCGACGTCGGCAGGATTACACAAGGATAACAATCGATGTCAATCAGAAGTCGGCTAACGTCAGTCACCTCTAGGCAGATAGGGACTGACGTCGATCACTTGTGCGGTTTAGAACTGCAAGTTTTATGGGCAGTTAGTTAACGAACCAAGTGTTTGCATGTCAACAACCAAATTTAGACTAGAAGCTGTAGATCTAATTATTGTAATTCGATGTCTAATTATTATTTGCATGAGATATATTTAAGAGACTCATAGGCTGTATTGTAAAGTGTTCTAGTTTGAGTAGAGCAAAGTTAGCTCCTTCTGTGTGTGAGGTGAGCAAGGGTGTTCCTCCTAGTTCCACAACAGTGCTAAGTGTGGGTGTTGGTTTTGGAGAATCAGAAGGGTTCTTCAGGTGTGTAGGATCTTTGTCAGCAGGTGTGCATGGCTACATTAGGAGATCTACATGGTAAGTAAGATCATTGATCTGCAGGTGTATGTGTGTGCATGATCCAGGTTTGCAAGTGTGTAGAACTAAATTGATTTGTAGGTGTGCAAGATCAGGGAGGATAGCAACACAATAGGGAGCAGAATCAGGTAGGATCTACTTGGAGTACAGTGTGTACTCAGACAGAGCAAAGAGGAAGGCAAAGTAGTTCCTTCCATAAGTAAGATTAGATTGGGTTACAGGTTGTTGCAGTTTAGGGGAGATCTAGTTGAAGTATGTTTGTGTACTTGTGGTGTGCGTGGAGCACTGGTGTACTGGTAGTAGTGGATACTGACTGGTTGGAGGTGAACACCAACTTTGTGTTTGAGTTGTGTGTTGTGACCATAAGAGAGAGAGCTTTGAGGGAAGATTTACTGTTTATGCCCTAGAGGTGTGGGAGCCCTAGAGGTGTGTAAGGAAGAAGAACTGTGGCAATGTTCTTTGTTGTATTTCTTTTTGAAAGAGTTTTAATACAAGTTGTGTATTGTCTCTCATATTTTGTGTTATTTTTGAATTCTAGTTACTTGTTGATTCTGGTTTAATTCTGCATATTAAGTTGCTTGTATATGTAATCAATTATGTGCTTCCATAATTCCCAACAAAGGTGGTGGTAGAGTTCTTTGGTTGAGTGTCTAACAAAGTGGTATCAGAGCGAGGTTGGATGTTCTCAGAGCGAGGTTCACTAACAGGTGGTTCAAATCTATGTAGTGTGTATTGATTACAGGTTACTCACAGGGGTTTTTGTTTGAGTGGGAGAATAACAATGATAGAAGAAGGTAAGCTGAGAATGAAGAAATTCAGGCACAGGATTAACACCACAAGGAGTGTGGTGGGTAGTCTTCAGGATTCATCTTGAAGAGGAATACAAGCCAGGATGCAGATTAGACAAAGTACTGGTATAGGTATAGGTGCAGCTATTTATCTCCAAGTGGGAGATTGTTAGGTTTTGGAGCTAAAGCTTCACCTTAATGCAAATTGGGAGGTTTCTGAGCATGACAGTCACCGGCGTCGGTAGGCCACAACTGACATCAATCAGGGATCAGTGTGTAGGAAATTGACATCGGTAGGGATTGGCTGGTGTCGATCACCTCTAGTCAGATAGGGACCGACGTCGGTCGCCTGTGGCAGTTCCAAAACTGCTATTGATGAACAGTCAGTTAAGTGAATAGGTTGTTTGCATGATGAAGACTAGTTAGAGTCTTGAGCCGCAAGTCTAATCATTGTATGCATGAGATCTATATAATACTCATGGGCTGTATTGTTAAGTGGAGAACTTGAAGAACTACGTAGAACTTGGAGAGTTCTTCCCATGGTAGAATCAAGTAGGATTCTCCATGTATGTAAGATCAGGTTTGATATGCAGGGTGTTGCAGTATCATGGTGGAGATCTACATGTGATAAGTAAGATCAAGTTGGTCTACTGGGATGTGTGTATGCGAGGGTCAAAAGGAGATCAGTGGGGGAGTAAGATCCAAGGTGACAACAATACATCAAGGAGCAGGATCATGGTGAGATCTACTTGGAGTACCAGTTCGTACTCGATTGTACAGGTGTACAATGAGGTGAACAACAGCTTGTGTTAGCTATGTGTTGTGACCTAGTGAGAGAAGATTACTCTTGAGGGAAGATTAGTGTAAGCCCACGAAGTGGAAGAAAGAGTGTGATCTCTTTATTGTAATTTCCTTCTAACTGAGTTGAATACAATTGTGTATTGCCTCTCAAAATCTGTGTGTTTTCTCATTGATAGTTATTTGTTCTTCTGGTTATTTCTGCATCTTAAGTTGCTTATACAATGGTAATCATGTGTGCTCTTAAATCTGACAAGTTGTGTTAGAGCTTTGGGGAACTTTGGTCCTGTCAATAATTTTCAATCAACCCCTAGTCTCCCCTTCCAAATGTGTAGCTCATACATAGAAGAATTTATCCCTCAATGGGTATAGTTTCCAATCCAAGGTCAATAATTAATTTCTTAATTTCTAAGGAAAAAAGTGTGAGATAATGACCCCTCAAATCTCAAAGAAATTAGAATTTAGCTTCTCTAGGACATGAATAGGTGGTCATAGTGGAATCTAAAATGTAGTGGTTTTGAACTCCTCTCCACTAAAAGTTTACTACTTGTGTCCATAGAACTCCAAGTCATGTTAAAATCCTCCACCGTTCAAGCATCCAAGGTTTCCTTCTTCTAAGATTTCTGGATTGTCCTTGAGCATATGCTATTATCCAAGCATGTAAATGTAGTCATATAAAATTTCCAAATTAGTAGCTTGAGTGTGGCTTGTGACACCCTATCCATAGGACCTTCTTTAATGCTCTCATGACCCTCATAGACACCTTTTTTCTCATTACCGGTCATTTTTAGCCTTCCATATAATCATTCTAGCTTAGCCCGTCTTTATTTCCCAAGATAATCCTATCCGATAGGTCCTGAGCCTATAGGATAGGAGCACCATACTTGGACTATAACATTAGACCCTAGGGTGTCTTATTTTTAGTGCTCTTATCCAATCACACTTTGATCCCAAATAGTCAATTTCATTTGATTCCTATTCTTTATCATGTTAGCCAAGCATGAATACATTTAACCCATGACCAATAGTTCCCTATAAAAACCCATTCAAATTTCATTTACAAAGAGAAAGGACAAATATTACAAAGCAAACAAGAATATAAAACAAACCACTAAGGCAAATTTACCTATTCTCTGCATACATTCACCCAACACAGCTAAAAACATATTCAAACCCTCACACTAGTCCCTAGCCACTTCAAACACTCTCAATTTAGCATTTTTGCATTTGCATCACATTATTATACAAAGCACATCAAGTGGGAAAACTACATATGGCTTGATCACTCTTTGAATTAATATTTAGTGCTATTACCTTGATTTAATTTATGTGTGTTCATTAGGTGATTCCTTGTACACTATTCTTGAATTAATCCATAGTCATATGTCAACATTGTCATCATGGTCTTTATCATTTGTGCATTTTTTTCCTTCGAGTATTGGATCACGAGATCAATCCTTATTCATATTTCAGCCAAGTCCTCTAGGTGTTCTATCATAATGCCTACTGTTAAGTACTACAACAAAACTTAGCTTCAAGAAGTCTACACAACAATACAACATTGATATTTCAACATTCCTATACAAGAGGTGTGGATCACACATTTAGTGCATCTTATGCACACTAACCCCCATTTTAAAGTGATTCAAACCCCATTTTATCAAGCATGATGGATAGTTAGGGTTTATATATTAAAACAACTCTACAATGAGTTCTATCAACATTCAACACTTGAGATTTCAAAGGTGGGCTCACATAGGAACAATGCAAAGAACTCAAAAAAATTAGGTCTTTATGAGTAGTTTGGACAACAATGATAAGAGTGGAAAACAACACCAAACCCTAGTGTGTCCTATTTTTGGTCCTATCTTTTCACCAAACAAAATCCATATTCTGATTTGTGACACTATCCTAGTCCTACACAACTAGTTTCAGACTTTGTAACAACCATTTTAGCGTGTTTTAAGCTAAGTTATATTTCCTTCTTATTTATTATTATTTTTAGAAAGGTAAAAAAGATAGATAAATTTTAAAAATTAGGACTATAATTATTTAAATATTATTTACCAATTTATTAATCCATAACCTTAACTAAAATAGGAATAAAACTCCATTAGTCTCCAAAATATTAAATCATTTAGTGAACTTGACTTACTTCGTTTATGCATAAAAACCCTATAAAACCTAGGGAAAATTCCTTATATTTTTTTCTAGTATTTTTCTTGAATATTTAAATCAAAATTTTTTATTTAAAATTTTAAATTCACCATAATATTTTTAAAAAGTATTTATTTCAAACTCTAGTTGAATTTACTAGGTCCCTTTGCACACAAAAACCCTAAAAACCCTAGGAAAATTTTCTTCTGATTTTTCCAATATTTTTTTGATTTTCCCTACATATTTAAATAAAAAATTCAAATTTAATTTTTAAAATTTACCTTAGTAATTTTAAAAATAATTTATTTCAAACCCTAGTTGAATTTACTAGGTCCCTTTGCTTCTTGAGGTATCGCCTTACATGTTTGTGAACCTCATATCCTTTTTATGCATATTCCAGTTTGCTATTTTTAGGACTTTTTATTTAATTTATTTATTACTTTTATTCCATTGCATTTTTCTTATTACAACTTCTTGCAAAAAATTCAATCCATTTTTAATCTGTTTTCCTATGTTAACAATGGCCCAATATACCAGTTGTGATGAAATTGATAAGAGGAAACTTCAAGACCTTTTAAATAAACATATTGATATGCAAGATGACATGATGTAAATAATATAATAAGAATAAGAAAAGGTGAACAATGGTCAATCCTCTCAAACCATAAAACAACTAGTTGTAAATGACACTATAGGGGCAACTATGTATCAACAACCAACTATAGCAACCCAACCTTCCTATGAGGCACCACCAGTTACAACTAGTACATCTTTGTCTCCTGATGTGGCTGCCCTTATGCAAGATATTAAATCTCTTCAATCCAATGTGATACATCTTGAGCAAGGTGCCTTTAGACCAACACAGGCCTTACATTCTTTTTCTCTACTTAATACACCATTGGTATGCCATATTGATTTTACACCCTCGCCACTAGGTTTTATTCAACCCAAGATCACACTATATGATGGCAAGGGTGATCCAGAGACACACTTGAGAGCTTCTCACATATCATGCTTTGACTATGTTCCAAATGACTGGTTACTAACCAAGTTATTTCCACAAAGTTTAAAGGATTATGCTTTATAATGGTTCTATAGTCTACCAAATCAGTCAATGCATTCGATCCTTTAGATGACATGTTCCTAGCTCATTTCAACATAATATAGGTGACAAGGTTTATTATGCCCAAGTTACATAATATAAATAAAGGTCAAATGAGCATTTCACAGACTATGTTCTTAGATATAAGACTATCTTGGCTAAAATGATTAGCCCCATGGCTGTTAAAGAGTTACAATATCTCTTCAAATAGAGTATTTTACCAACTTTACATGAGTTAATAATGTTCAAAAGGTTCTCTTTATTCGCTGAGTTATGCCATACACTAAAGGAAAGGGAAGTCAAATTAATTTCAATGGGCAAGCTCAAGTACATTAGCATATCAAAAACAACACACAAGAGTAACAATATAGTCCCATATAAAGTAAAATTTAATGATAACAAAATTCAAAATCAACCTAAAATTAATGTAGCTTCATATCCCCCTCAATGAGTGGTTTTATTATAACTTCCTCGGTGAGCCTTTACCAATCTACCAATATCTCCAACTAGAGTCCTACAACAGTTATTGGAATGCAATATCATATCTCTTCCTCCTATTTGGGAAGTGGATACAACAAAGCCTCTTCCATGTGGATATGATAAAAATGCATTTTGTGATTTTCATAGGGCACCAGGACATAGAACTAATAGATGCATCAATTTTAAACACAAGATATAGGACTTGATAGATGGAAATATTATTGATCTTGGCACTCTAGTTGAGCCTCCTCAGGAAAAGCAAACATAGGATAAGGCTTGGAAAATTTTCTCAGATACATTCTCACAAAATTATAAATAAGGGACATGGGACACATCAGGGGTTCACCATGCATATCATGCACACCCTTCACTAGCTACATACTAGGTACTTCCAGTTGAGTCACATCCTTTGAGCAACATGATTGGTGTGTATAACTCTAGAGTTCCAACTAGACCTTCAATCTCCTTCTCAAAGAAGGAGATAGTTGAGGATGAGTTGGATTACCATGCACTCTTTATTATAGTATACATTAATTATCATCCCATTCATAGTGTTGTCATCGATAGTGGAACCAGTGTGAACATGTGCACTATGACATTACTTCAACATTTGGGATATTCAAAGTAAGATATCACTCTAAGGGACACAATTATTAGCAAATTTAGTGGGCATATACAGAGTTCACTGGGTGAGATTTTACTTCCTATATAGGTTGGTCCAATACATGTGGCCACCCCATTTATTGTTGTTAATACTATATGAGTATTTGACATGTTACTTGGTCAACCATGGATTTATAAAATTTATGCAGTTCCTTCTACAGTTCATAGATGCATGAAATTTATTCACGCTAATTTGGTTATTATACTTGATGGAATTATATATGAGTTACCACTACTCAATTCAGAGCCATATCCTAATTTTTAGTCACCAATTTTAGCTCCTCCACTAGTTACAATTATTCCTATAGTTTAGATTTAGACATAATTGAGGCTTTCTTTGCCAACATAGAGACTTCATACACTTCCATGAAGGCTTCTTTTAAAGCAACCATAGTTTTAGGATTCTAGATAGTTTCCATCTATAGTGTTCACACCTAGGGAAGTATCATTGAGGTCTCATGCCTCTACATACAGAGCACATATTCAAAGAGCTTATATTACTACCAAATGGGTCCCTAAGATCCCCATAATTGCATCTACTTCTTAGAGTTAAAGGGGGACTACACAATCAATTTCCATTACAAAGATCTCAGAGCACTTACAACATACACATATTTTAGAACCATAGTCTCAACACTTCTATTGTGGTTCACAATCGTGCACGATTCCTCTCCTTGATATAGGACACTATGATAGGGAGTCTCTCATGAGACTCATTAGTTAGTATAATGTCTTCTCAATATTTCTTGTACATATGTTCTTTTTTCTTACTTGTACATATTTTCTCAGCCTTCTTGTACATATTTTTCTTATGATTTATTATACATAGCATATTCCAAAAATACAAAAATAATATAACTAAAAAACACCCAAAACATTTCAATTATATGCATTATCCATGCTTTACATTTCTACTTCCATGCTAGACTTACATTTCATTATTCTATGTTATTTTATGTCAATTTATCTACATTACCATGCTTCACTTGATCTTCTTTGAGTGTGTGTAGTAACATATAGATCCTTGATTACTTCACTCTACCCATTAATGGGGCATCTTACTTCTACATTCAAGATACACATCGATATATCTACCCACTGGGGGCATCTTGTACATGACTACACCGCCCAGGTTATGTAATTCTTACACGACACACTCTATTGATCATGTTGATGTACATTACTTACTAAGATTACACATATTATTCTATCAATACTCACTAGTATATAAAACTTGTGTATTTCTTAGCATCTACCTAGGCCTGTACTCCATGTCTTACATAGTTTCACTTATTGGTTTGATTAATTAGATGAGAATTATATTTCCAAAATTTACATGCCTTTCTTTGTTGCTTTGAGTAGCAAGATGTGATTGCATTTCTCAGTTCCTATTTTTTATCTTTTGTATGCCTTAAGATATTTTACAATGTCCTTTGCTTCAATTATTGTGTGTACCTTAGGACATTTGCCAATATCTTTTACTTATACTCTTTTATGTGCCTATGGCCCTCATGCCAACCTTTCTTGTTTTAAATTGTATGTTTATATGGGCCATTTAATATACCTTGTATGATTTCTTTTCTAGTTTGAGTGACATGTGCCCATGTGCCTTGTTTGCTTTGCTACTTGACCACTCTTATATGCTTCACCCCTTGACCACTCTTATATGCTTCTTTCTTCTTGTTGTACGTGCTTGTTTGCTTCTCAATTATTTGCAGTGCCATGATCCACATCATAAATTATCATGACTTTTTAGACACCATGATGGACATCATTATCGATCCCTCCTTGATAAATAACAACTAACCAAACTTTTAGTTTTAATTCATTATACTGTACATGCTATTACATTGTTACATCAATTTAGGCATACCCCTATTGATTTAACAATCTCCAATATAAACTATACTATATCTTGAGACATATTTTCGATTATCATTGTTATATCATGTATTTTATAACATAACATAGTTACAAGGCTATTTATTTTAAGGGTAGTTGTTGTAGGGTCTTCATTCCTACCCTTAGAGGAGGGGGAAATAAATAGGTGTTTTGTCACAGATATCAGAGCCCTTTGCCAATAAAAAAATTAGTTTTTAGAACACTTAGAACAACAATAAGAGATCAAACCAAGAAAAACAAACCAAAAAAACAATGATGATTATAGAGTAGTGATTAGAATCAACAAAGGACAAGAGAGCTAGACTTGGACTACAATGCTGAATAGTAGCATGTCCTATTTTCCACACTCCTATCCAAATAGCAAAAAACCTAGATTTTCTAGAAACATATAAAAATATAAGTTTAGTTATAGTTTTATCAGTTACAATACAATTCATAATCAATAGTTTTAGTATAGTTTTTCTTAGAGAATCCATATATAGGGGGCATCATGCATGACATGATGGCTCTCGCTTCCAATTTTAGATTGGGTAGTTGGTATAAATTTTAGATTAGAATCCATGTTACAGACATCAGTGATTAGGGGAAATCTGTGTGGCATATTTGCCTTCTCTTCTTTCCAGTTCATTACATTACCTAGGTATTTTTAGTAGTAGTGTGCCTTATTCCACCTATAGGTGGTTGGCATCATTCTGAGTAGCTTCCATATAAGTTTAGTTCCTAGTTTTAGAGTGGCTTTCATACAAGCCTAATCTCCACCTCTCAGCCAAGATTGACCTAGTTTCCAATACACATTTAGCTAACCATGCCATATTATCATATTTCAAAGCATTCATGGGATTCAACATCCATCTTATATGACACACATCTATATCGCTATCAGTTCATCGCTTCACTTAGTGGGAAATGATGGAGATAAAGGAATAGATAGATTTTGTGTTTTTGAGCCATCTACTTAGAGGGATTGGACACACATTCCAAAAATTGATCAACACATGTAGGACCACATAACTTCACTTAGTGAGCGATGATGGAACCAAAAGGCTAGCCTTTATATTCTTGAGCCACCCTTGGAGAATTAAACACTAAACTCTATTCATGATATTACATTTAGTTCAACACATACCCAACATTATCTAGCATCACTCAACATCACTTAATAGCACAACATGTTTTATATTGGTCCATGTACCCGATGAGGGGTATTCATTCTTTTCTCTTCCTCTCTCTCTTACCCAGCTTTTGTATGTTCTTATTTTAGACATAATGTGTCTAGTAAGAACTGATATAGTCTTTATTTTCTCTTAAAAATTTATACTTCATGATGTGCTCTCTCTATACACACTCCACATCACAAAACTTCATGGACTTCATCCTTGCAAGTAAGTTCAGGTATGCTTTCTATTTTTCCTTTATCTTATTATTTCATTTTTCTACATCACTAAAATAGAGGGGGTAAATGTAGTCACATAAAATGTCCAAATTCATAGCTTGAGTGTGGATTGTGATATCTTATCTATAAGACCTTCTTGCATGCTCTTGTGATCCTCCTAGACACCTTTTTCCTCATTACCAGTCATCCATAGCCTCCCAGACGGTCATTCCATCTCAACCATACTTTATTTTCAAGGCTAATCCTATCCCCCTAAGTCTTGAGCCTATAAGATAGGAGAGCCATAACTGGACTATAGCGTCATACCCTAGGGTGTATTATTTTTGGTGTTCTTATCCAATCATACTTTGATCCGAAATGGTCAATTTAATTTTATCTTATCCTTCATGATGTCAGCCTAACATAAATACATTTAACCCATGACCAATAGTTCAATATAAAAACCCATTCAAAGTTAATTTACAAAGAGAGGGGACAAATCTTATAAAGCAAGCAAGAATATAAAACAAACCACTAAGAAAAATTTACCTATTCTCTACATACAATCCCCCAATATAGCTACAAACATATTCAAACCCTCACACCAATCCCTAGCCACTTCAAGTACTCTCAATTTCGCATTTTTGCATCTGGATCACATTATTACATAAAGCACATCAAGTGGGAGAATTACATATGGCTTGATCCCTCTTTGGAATATTGATATGTAGGAAGCATGCCCACATAAGGGGTGTGGATCACACATTTATTTCATATTACACACACTAACCCCCCCTTTCAAGTGATTCAAACATTATTTTATCAAGCACAATGGAGAGATAGGGTTTGGAGATTAAACTAACTCTATAATGAGTTCCATTGACATTCAACACTCAAGATTTCACAAACAAGATTTCACAAGAACAACGTAAAGAACTTATAAAAATTAGGTCTCTATGAGTAATTCAGATAATATTGGTAGGAGTGGACAACAACATCAGGCCCCAGGGTGTCCAATTTTTGGTGGTCCTATCCTTTCACCAAATAGAAGCTAGATTCTAATTTGAGACACTATCCTAGTCCTATACAACTAGTTTCATAACCTATAATAGCTATTTCAACCTATTTTAAGCTAAGTTATATTTTCTCTTATAGACACCTAAATTGGCGATCAATGACCTCCAATCAGGGTTTTGGCCAATTTCCACCCAAAATGCACAATTTGGCCTAAAAAAACTAAAACATGCTAAATGATGTGAAATTGACATATTCAAGTGCCAATTTTGGTCAGGGTATCACTAAATGGGGTAATGTAATTTATGAGTTAGTTATTTTTGATCGGTTCATTTTGAGTCAAAATGCCAAATTTGCACTTGGGTGCTCTGGATTGCCATTCCCTATCAAATCTCTTGCACAAGACACATGCCTTTGTTTTTTGTTATTGGCAACATCCTAAATGGCAATATGGTTCCAACACCTCTAACATCACCTTCCAATTATAATCTATTCAAATTTTGGACCAATAATAAGGTATTCTGATCAATTTAGGTAATTTGTGCATAAAGTGCTTAATCATGCTTAAGAGCTAATTAACCCAAATCAAGGTCAAATCAAGAATTCTATGAAAACTTGTTGAATATATTTTTTTGTAAATGACTATTGAATATCTACATCGTCAAGTGACCTCATTTCTTGGGAAGGCATCCCTAGGCCATAAATGCCACAAATATCAGGATTGATGCCCTCCATACCTCATCAATGCCTTCTATGATGCCCTCCATGCCTCTTAATTTCCCCTTATTCCAATACCATGATGAGGATAATTACAAAATTAATTCCAAAAATTGAATTAATCTTCAACCACACATCTCAATTTTGAGATGGATGGTTTAAGTTGATTCTGATTAAATCCAAAAATCTATAAATAGAGAGGCCATGAACATCATTTATAAGCTTTTTTGATGCAAATTTATAATGATAAATTGGTTCTAAAAGCTTCAAGCAACAAGTGTTACCATGCCAAATTGATTATAAGCCAAGCCAAGTCATAAGCCAAAGGAAGGAGAGATGAAGGTAGCCAAGCTTCCATTACCAAGGACTTCATAAGCACAAGCCAAGCAAGCCACTACTGCAAAGGCATTTAGAGTATTCAAGGAAGGTGAAGGCATTCTTGTATTTGATTCCTTGATTTTTAGTTGTGTTTGTCATTTGTGTTTATTAACTATTCTCTTCCTAGTGCTTAGGCCTAGAGATGTTATGCTATTAGTGTGTTTGTTTCATTTTATTTTCATTTTGGAACTAACACCATACTAACCATCCTCTCTTGAGTCAAATTCATAGATCATCATTGTAAATTATGGATCAGGAGCATACATGCTTGCTACACTAGACGATGAGGAACTTCCATAGCTGATGAATGTTATTCATGCTTGAGTGCTAAGGTGTATTGTTTGTAAGGACCATTTTTGTTATGCCTTTTTGTCACTATTCTTGTTTGTATAAATACCATCCTTATCCATACTCTTTACTATATCCACTTTCCATTTTTGACCTACCAACCTAGTGTATTCTACAACCTAGCCCATTTGACCTTAGTTTTTGTCATTCATTGCACATTTTCAGCATCAAGGTATCTGAGTAGTTTCATTAGTTGGTTCAAGTACTTTAGACAAAGATTATATTTTGGAATAATATGATGGAAGTTTTAGGAGTTACATCCTTCATTTGTTATACTTTCTTACCACCAGTTTTGCTACTGATTATAACCACCTTTGGGAAAATTAGTACATTTGATCTATGCCATTATGTCTTGGTTATAACCACCTATGGACAAAATAGGGGAAACATTAAACCTTAACATACCAACTTGACACTTCCTATGTTGTACTATGCCTTTTCCCCAACTATGCCTATTTTTTTTGAATTGACTACTGTACTAGTCAAATTCCTCCATTATAAGGTAGAACTACAGTGTTGAGGTCCTACTCTAGGAATATGTAGGCAATGCTCAATACTTATTGAGGTTAACTCAGTCACCCTTTTCCCCATGATCTCACCATTTTTTGAGAAACCTAAGCCATACTCTCACCATTTTATGAGTAACCTAGGCCACACTCTCATCATTTTACAAAATCATTAGAAAAGAACAAAAACATTGACCACTTCTTTGCCTTAAGGATTCTGGGAACCCTTGCTGAGTTAAAAGTAAATCACTTATCATTTAGTTTCCCCATCCTTTTTGGCATTTTTCTCTCATACACTTGCCATTTTTCAAGATCATTCCTATTATTCTATCACATCCATTCTATTTATTTTCATTAGTTATCACATTCTTCCCATTCCTTAGGAGAACTACATTTGGTTTGAAGTTTTTTCATTGGATATCACATCCATGGAACTATGTAGGTAGCATACACTTGCCTAATGCATATGGGGATAGCCCAACCACCCCCTTCCTTTTCTTCTTGTTGATGCAGTGGATTGCACCTGGGGTAGGATGCCAAGCTCCTTCCTTTCCACACACAACAATGGAAACTCCCCTCTCACCTATGGGACCGGTGAAGCTGGAAGGGAAAGTCTCTAAATGAGGGCTAGCTCCCTCTGATGTATCTTTTAGGCCCTAGTTTCTCCTACTGATAACAAATAAAATGAAAAAAGGGGGGATGAAAAGGGGGAGAGAAATGCTGAAAATAGAACCTAAGTCTAAAAAATGAAAAGGTGATACACTAGAAAAGGTTGACCCACCCAACCTGAATATACACTTTTCACTAAAAAGAATTGCCCATACACTTCATCTGAAGTTATAATCTCTTTTGCAATAGTCAGCTAGGGGTCCGTGGAAGTACAGGGAGGAAGGAACTAGCAAAGGTGTTCTGGGACACACTTTGACAGCATATTCACAGGCACCTATATTCTTTCTATAGACACTTCTGGCAGACCTGCAGAAAGGAGACTTTACAATGCACTGGACATGTTGTAATCAATATGTGAAAATCATGAAAGAAAATGACTTAACACAAAATAATAAAATAGACATATACTTTAAAGTGCAAGTCCAGATGGAGGTAAAAATGCTAAGTCCTGATTCAAGGTAAAATCTAGTAGCTTTGCCTTACAAGCCCGAGAGATTTTTGGGCAAAGTTTTACCTTAAGGATAAGAGAGTGGATCCCTTGTCCAATGAGAATTTTTACAATATATAGGGAGAGGAAGAGAACTTGGCACTTCATGGGAAAGATTTTGGTGCTCTTTTTGCAAGTGGCCCATGTGCCATCCTGAACCTTGGAAAGAGGAACCCGTCTGATTATTGGATCCTGCTTTGACTTTGGCATCCCACATTAATGTGAAAACATGGCCATGCCTCTTTTATACAAATAGACTGCTCCCTTTAAGGCATTTACATAGCTTGTCTATTGTTTGTGCCATTTGGTGACCACCTAGAAAGCGCTATTCTAACTATAGGAATAAATTCCTGAGTTGACACCTCCTTTTGCCACTTGAATGCTTTGTCTATTTCTTGCCTCATCTATTTTGCCTCCTCTGTCTCCTTCATCCTTCAAGCTATCTTTTGCTACTCCTTTGGCTCTTTGGCTGAGAGTGCATCTGCTTCTAACACATGTCACAATTCGCTACTTCAAAACTTAGGAAACACTTTGAAATGCGAACATTGACACATGGCGGCTTCTACTGAGTTGATAATGGGATGTGGAAGCATCCACTTAACTTATAGGGTCCTTCAAGAGTTAGGCACAAGTTGACACATGGCCGCTTTTGCTTTCTCTTTCCTCTTAACTTAGAGGCTTTGGAAGTAATTTTTTGAGGTTTTTGTAGAAGGCGACATGTGGCTACTTCTGCAGAACCTTTAGCTGCCTTAGAAAAATTTTAGGACCCTTTTTGGTTCTAGTAGATGTTGACACTTGGCAGATTTCACTGCATTTAACAACTCATTTGGGCCCACCACAGTCTTCTCTTTGAATAATGAAGCAAAAGGAGAAACACATGGATGTTGACACTTGGCAGATTCTACTACATTTTGAGAGAGGCTTATCTTTGAAGCTTAGAAGAAACTGAAAGCCTCAGATGTAGACACTTGTTGCACTCTGCCAAGATGGGTGAGGACACATGGCAGCATCTGCTTAACTCTTTTCCTTTGATGATTCCTCTGCTACAAAATTTGATGTTCATGGGCCCATCACAGCTTGAAAACCAATGGCTAGTCTATCCTCTTAAAGTTGATGGCTTTTAGGACACCCCTTTGAACCAAGCCATTAAATTGACCCATTGAACCAAAATTGGTTCAATAGTTCAATCAGTTTAATGGTTCAACACTGCATGCTGAGCCTTTTGAACCAAGCTCATTGAACCGTCTGATGAACTGAGGTGTTGAACTAAGCTGATTGAACCAAGGCAAATGAACCAAGCATTAAACTTGCTAATTGAATCAAGGTGATTAAACCAAACGTTGAACCCATCGATTGAACCAAGCAGTTGAACCAAGCGTTGAACCCACCGATTGAACCAAGCAGCGAACCGAAGGTGTTGAACTGGTTCAACAGTTCAAAGGTGCTAACTCTTAGAAAGATTATGTCACTGAACCAATCTTCCAAACTTAAGGAAAAGTTCCTTCTAAAACATTTTAGCCCTCTTTCCTTATGAATTTATTTAGACAAGAGTCTGAAGAAGCTTTGCAAAACCTTGCACTCTCTGAATTAGTTCTTCATCTGTCAAAGATTACACCTACATAGTTCATAGAAAAACTTGGATTGCTGAGTCCATAAAAACCTGCAGAGTCCGTAGAAATTCTTAGACTTGTGGAAAATAAAAAATGAAAATGGCCTAAAACATTAGAGGAATAAGGGGACCAATTTTTGGCCTATTGGGCAAAAATAGGTCAAAAAATTGGTGATTCCCAGGGGAAGCATGCCTGCTATGCTTAGAGACCAGTTGCCTTGTAGTCTATTGGGCACAGAATCAAAATGTAGCTTTTAAGAAAGGTTAGCAATAGCCCCAAATATCTAAGAATCAAACATGAAGCTTTTTACCCCACACACAAAGGAAAACACACACAAGGCAAAAAACACTACCTGTGCAAATTGCACTTAGGGAAAGCAGGGAAAGAAACTAAAAACAACTACTATATAAAATTAACCAGGTATGTTTGCCTCCCTCTTGGATCAAAGGGAAAACTTCTTAAGTCCCCTTCCTAGCAAGAAGACTTATGGTGTGAGACAAGTGGTTGAATGAAAAGGAGATTTGGTGACTTGCTCCTCTTGCCTATCACCCAGATTGGCTAGTATTCGAGTGTATCAAATTTGAACATGCTTCCAACATATACATACTTTATTCATTCCTAAAAGCTTGTTAAATGCTGGTCCTTCATGATAGTGCATTTCACCAAGAAATCAATGGCTATTGGCTCATCACCGTAGGCCCTTTGATCTGCATAGTCCCTTTCCAATGCATCATGGTTTGACCTATTTCCTTCTGCTTCATTGAAGACTCTATCAGACTCATCCTCTACTTCCTCTTAGCCTTATTGAAGAAGGGTGACTATTGTAATGTCTAAAATGGACTCACAAAATGATTGCTCATCCCATAGAACATCACCTCTCGATTCAAAACTTTCTTCTTCAAGGCTTTCCTTAAGGAAAGCAGACCTCTCCTTTTCCTCCTCAAAGATTAGGATCTCTATATGTTCAAATATATTCTCCTGATCCTCCTCCAACTCAAGCTCCTCGGCATAGTAGTCCTCCTCATCGAAACACCAAAGAAGTTCATCAAACAAAGGGGGGAGAGCTCACCATGCTTATGTTCTTCCTCATATTGTTGGAACATTTGCATGTATGCATGACCTTTGTCTTCTCCATTGCTGATGAAGCCTTCACAAGGAACATCGATGATGATTTCTTCTTCATTGTCACTCATGATATCTTCTTGAAGAGCTACAAACTGGATCTTCTAATCCTCACTCACCTCTTGCAGTACAGGTTCCTCCTTGAGAAGGGGTGAAGTGAAAAAACCCTATGGAAAGGGAGGTAGTCCTTGAGCTAAAATCAAATGATTATCCTCCTTCGATTTGGCTAGCACTTCATCTATATCAGGTGTGGCCTTATAGCTCTCTTGGAGGTATGTAGATAGGGTGTGTTCAGACATGGAATGTGTTGTTGGGTCTGAACCATCCATCACACATTGGCTGAGGAATCTCTCTCTAGATTCCAACTTTGTGATTCTTTTGGCCATATCCTCTTGGAAGAGTCTTTCTTGGAGGTTATAGGAATTATGGGTAGGAGTAGCTTTATCTTATTTAAGGTTTTGAGAAAAACCTTGCTTTTCCTCTTTCTTGCCCCATGATTCCACTATTTCCTTCTAGGTCAAGAGTGTGCCATCAGGATCAGTGACCTGGGGGAGTTGAGAAAGACTAGGAAAGGTCTGCTGATGCTTAAGAAAAGTTGTTTTAAGTGAAGGCACATTTTGGCATGTATAATCCATTGCTTAGGACCATGTACCTTGTATTTCTTCATATGTTTTGATAAAGCTCAAGATATTCATAGAATCACCTCAAATAGCTCCCCTGGTTACCCTTCAACAATGAAGGAAGCAATGCTGGAGTTTGAGGTGGTTCCATAATAACCTGAGCTCCACCAAAGTTATACAAAAATGTGATTTATGATGGCACTAGGCTGCTTAACTAGCTGATTCAACTCAGAGTCGCCATTGGTATTGATGTAAAAGCCTCCAAAGGCTGGTTGGTTGAAGAACACACCAAAAATTCTTTAGCTCTTTGGACACAACTTGTCCTAGTTGGTCCCACTGGGTGTGCCAAAAACTATTGATGCAATGGATTGCACCCAGGGTAGGAGGCCAAGCTCTTGCCTTTCCACATGCAACAATGGAAACTCCCCTCTCGCTTATGGGACTAGCAAAGCTAGAGGAGAGAGTCTCTAGATGAGGGCTAGCTCCCTTTGATATATCTTCTAGGCCCTAGTTTCTCCTACAGCTAAAAAATAAAATGAAAAAGGGGAGATGAAAAGGGAGAGAGAAATGCTAAAAACAGAATCTAAGTCTAAAAAATGAAAAGGTGATACACCAGAAAAGGTGATACACCAAGAAAGGTCTACCCACCCAGCCTAAATATACAATTTTCACCAAAAAGAAGTGCCCATACACTTCATCTGAAGTCAAAAACTCTTTTGCAACAGTCAGCTAGGGGTTTTTGGAAGTATAGGGAGGAAGGAACAAGCAAAGGTGTTATGGGACACACTTTGATAACCTATTCACAAGCACCTATATTCCTTTTGTAGACACTTCTGGCAGACCTACACAAAAGAGACTTCACAATGCACTGGACATGCTGTAATTGATCTGTGAAAAGCATGAAAGATAATGACTTAACACAAAATAAGAAAATAGACATATACTTTAAAGTGCAAGTCCAGATGGAGGTAAAAATGCTAACTCCTGATTCAAGGTAAAATCTGGGAGCTCTGCCTTACAAGCCCAAGATATTTTTGGGTAGAGTTTTGCCTTAAGGCTAAGAGAGTGGATCCCTTATCTAATGAGAATTTTTACAATATATAGGAAGAGGAAGAGAACTTGGCACTTATTGGGAAATATTTTGGCACTCTTTTTGCCAGTGGTCCATGTGCCATCCTGAACCTTGGAAAGAGGAAGCCGATTGATTGTTAGCTCTTGCTTTGACTTTGGAATACCACATTAATGTGAAAACATGGCCATGCCTCTTTTTTGCAAACATACTGCTCCCTTCAAGGCATTTACGTGGCTTGTCTACTATTTGCACCATTTGGTGATCGCCTGACAAGTGATGTTCCAACTACAGGAATAAATTCTTGAGTTAACACCTCCTTTCACCACTTGAATGCTTTATCTATTTCTTACCTCATCTATTTTGCCTCCTCTATCTCCTTCATCCCTTGGGCTATCTTTTTCTACTCTTTGGGCTCTTTGGTTGAGAGCACATCTACTTCTGAATCATGTCACAATTTACTACTTCAAAACTTAGGAGATACTTTGAAATGTGGATGTTGACATATGGCAGCTTCTATCAAGCTGATAATGGGACGTGGTAGCATTCGCTTAACTTAGAGGGTCCTTCAAGAGTCAGGAATAAGTTGACATGTGGGCACTTTCACTTACTCTTTCCGCTTAACTTAGAGGATTTGGAAGTAATTTTTTGAGGTTTTTGTGGAAGGCAACACGTGGCTGCTTCCACAAAACCTTTAACTACCTTATAAATTTTTTAGGACCCTTTTTACTTCTTATGGATGATGACACTTGGCAGCTTTCAATGCATTTAACAATTCATTTGGGCCCACCATAGTCTTCTCTTTGAATAATGAAGCAAAAGGAGAAGCCCACAGACGTTGACACTTGGTAGCTTCTACTGCATTTTGACAGAGGCTTATCTTTGAAGCTTAGAAGAAAACTGAAGCCTCAAATGTAGAAACTTGTCACACTCCATTGAGATGGGTGAGGACATGTGGTAGCATCCACTTAACTCTTTTCCTTTTATGATTCCTCTGCTACAAAATTTGACATTCGCAGGCCCATCATAGCTTGACAACCAATGGCTAGTCTATCCTCTTAAAGTTGACAGCTTTCGAGATGCCCCTTTAAACCAAGCCATTGAACCAACCCATTGAACCAAAATTGGTTCAATGGTTCAATCGGTTGAATGGTTCAACACTGCACACTGAGCCTTTTGAACCAAGCTCATTGAACCGTCCGATGAACCAAGGCATTGGACTAAGTCAATTAAACCAAGGCAAATGAACCAAGCGTTGAACCTACTGATTGAACCAAGGTGATTAAACCAAATATTAAACCTGCCGATTAATCCAAGTGGTTGAACCGAGCATTGAACCCGCTGATTGAACCAAGTGGTGAACCGAAGGCATTGAACCGGTTCAACGATTCAAAGGTGCTAACTCTTAGAAAGATTATGTCATTGAACCACTCTTCCAACCTTAAAGAAAAGTGCCTTCTGAAAAATTTTAGCCCTCTTTCCCTATGAATTTCTTTAGACAAGAGTCTGAAGAAGCTTTGCAAAACCTTGCACTCTCTGAACTAGTTCATCTGTCAAAGATTAAACCTGTAGAGTTCATAGAAAAACCTGGACTATTGAGTTCGTAGAAACCTGCAGAGTCGGTAAAAATTCATGGACTTGTGTAAAATCAAAAATGAAAAGGGCCTAAAACATCAGAGGAAGAAGGGGACTGATTTTTGGCCTATTGGGAAAAAAAAGGTCAATAAATAGTACTGACAATTTATGACCCAAGACTAATAAGTGATAAATTAATAATTGGAGTATCTACAATAGTAAGGGAAGAAGCAAGAGAATAAACTACCTTATTAGATCTAGATTCTCTTCTTTAGTAAGAATATGTTGGTTGTGTGCTCTAATTGGACTTTATTTTTCTATTAGAATTCCCAAGCTTATGGATTTTTCCCTTTCCATCTCTACCTCTTCCTCTATTTCATCTTGTGCTCTTATTTCACTTGATTCTTTCTTTGTTCCCTTCATAGTTTTAGCATTTTATTCTTCCTCATCTATGGGATAATTCACTAGTGAAAATACATGTCTGTATTCTTCCTCATTTGTTTCCTCATCAAGGGATCTTCCTGGGGTAGTTAGATTTGATAATGGTCTTTTTTCTAATTATTAAATTTTAAAGGAGGCCAGAATGACTCTATATTTCCCTTTGTGATTAATTATGGGGGGAATAGGAGATGAAGGGAAAGATGAAAAAAATAAAAGAGTCACAATAGTAGGAACTAGTATTTTGGATGGTGAAGGGATAGGTAGTGGAACAAAAGTGGTGGAGGCAAGAGCGGATGTAGATGAGACCAATATAGTAAGGAATATTTGAGGAGATTTCCCCTCACTTGTTTTAATGGGTGTATATAAACTCACTAAAAGTGAGTTAGGTGAATGATGAGTAGATGAAAGAGATGAGAAATAACTTTGTAGAAACTTAGGGATACTTACTTTTGTGACCAAAGTGAGTGGAGCAAAATGTGCCTAAGAGAATGTGATTGTTTATCCATCTAGAGTAGGTGAATTCCTCATAATTGTAGTCATTGTGCCCAAAGTGGTAGAAACAAAATGAGTGAATCCTGGAGGAGTTTTGGACCCTAAATTTTGATGAAGTACTATCCCATTTTGGCATATGAGACTAGCATAATGTGGAAGGACCTTTGTCCCATTTTGGTATAAGACTAACATGACACAGAAGGACAATGGCATGAGATGACCATGGTGCAGAGTTGATAGGTGTAGAAGCATTATGGCATAGGACTTATTGGGCACAAGAGGATAATGGTGTATAATAACTAGCACAAGAGGACCCAGTCAAAACAAAACATCTTGAAGAACCTGACAACATAAGACTTAGAACAAAATTAGAATACTAGGGGAACACATAGAAAGTGGAACACATAGGAATCATAACACATGAGAAGTGGGAGTAGTTAGGAGAATGATTCACATGGGACACTTTGACCTTATTGATCAGAGGGTTTGTACAAATCCATAAGGAATGGAACATATGGCCACTAGAATATAGCATAGAGTGAGGATCTAGGGGGTGCAGGGGCTCATGTCTATAATAAGAACTCATTGTAAAATCCATAACTCTCAATCTATTGAAAATCTATCTTCCATCTATTCATTTCATTTATAATCATGACCGTTGGTCATGGTTAAGCAAGTATAAATATCCCTATTTAATCTATTATGAGGATGATCTTTTGGAGAGAAATATATGAAGAAACCTTACCTTTTATTCATTAAGTGTAATAAGAGATATC
The DNA here is from genome assembly GCA_037957365.1 of Torreya grandis. Lineage (NCBI taxonomy): Eukaryota > Viridiplantae > Streptophyta > Pinopsida > Cupressales > Taxaceae > Torreya > Torreya grandis. The sequence goes on along the minus strand of JARHVA010007110.1, from coordinate 456,233 downwards.
AAAGTTTATGAATTTATTATCTTGATTAATGGAATACACAACAATAGATAATATATGTGATGTGTAGCAATGTTAATAATCATTTATGGAATTAGAAGGATAAAAGTAGTGTATTTGTGCTATTAAATAATCCCTATTTGAAAATTTGAAAAGAGACTTGAACACATATTTAATACTGTATAACAAAACCTTCAAGAATTGGTCTTTTATTGTGCACTCCAGGTGAGTGCGTGAGACCAAAATATTATGTGATAGGGCCATCATGCTAGTTGGTTGGGATAAAATTCAGCATCAAATCTAGAATCAATGGTAAGAACCCAATATTTTGGTTCTATTATCAGGACCAAAAGCACTTGAAGCACAATCATGGGAAAATGTTTGAGTGCATTATTCTAGAAAATATAGAATAACGGGTTACCAGTGTTGAAAACAACTTTTCAATTTTGTATCTTGAGCCAAGAATCTCTACACAATAGTGGTTAGAGTAGAATATCTATAGTCCCTTGTATGAAAACTTATTTTCTAAGGTCCCAATTCTATTACTAATTTAACTTTTTATGGAATAATGGAGTTTTATTGCTATTTTAGTTAAGGGTCTAGATTAATAAATTAGTAAATAATATTGCAATAATTATAGTTCTAATTTGTATAATTTATCTATATTTTTTAACTTTATAAAAATAATAATAAATAAGGTGTGATCTAGGAATTTAACTCAAAAGAGGATGGTTAGTATGTTGTTAGTTCCAAAATGAAAACAAAATGAAACAAACACACTAATAGCATAACATCTCTAGGCCTAGACACTAGGGAGAGCTTAGTTAACAAACACAAATGACAAACACAACTAAAAAGTAAGGAATTTAATACAAGAATTCCTTCACCTTCCTTGGATGCTCCAAATGCCTTTGTAGTAGTTGCTTGCTCATCTTGGCTACCTCCATCTCTTGTTGGTACCTTTGGCTTGTGGCTTGGCTTGGCTTGGAATCAATTTGGCATGGTAACAATAGTTTCTTGAAGCTTTTAGAACTAATTTTTCATTATAAATTTGCATTAAAAAATCTTATAAATAATGTTTATGGCCTCTCTATTTATAGATTTTTGGATTTGATCATAATCAACTTGAACCGTCCATCTCAAGATTGAGATGTGTGGTTGATGATTAATTTAATTTTTGGAATTAAGTTTATAATTATTCTCATCATGGCATTGGAATAAGGGGCAATTAAGAGGCATGGAGGGCATCGTGGAAGGCATTGATGAGGCATGGAGGGCATCAATCCTAATATTTGTGGCATTTATGGCCTAGGGATGCCTTTCCAAGAAATGAGGTCACTTGATGATGGAAATATTCAATATTCATTTTCAAAAATAAATATTCAACAAGTTTTCATGAAATTATTGATTAGGCCTTAATTTGGGTTAATTAGCTCTTAAGCATTATTAAGCACTTTATGCATAAATTACCCAAATTGATCAGAATACCTTGTTATTAGTCCAAAATTTGATTGGATTGGAATTTGAAGGTGATGTCAGATGTGTTGGAACCATATTCCCATTTAGGATGTTTCTAACAATAAAATACAAAGGCATGTGTCTTGTGCAAGAGATTTGATAGGAAAGAGCAATCCAGAGCACTCAAGTGCAAATTTGGCATTTTGACTCAAAATAAATTGATCAAAGATAACTGGCTCAAAATTTACATTACCCCATTTAGTAATACCCTAGCCAAAATTGGAACTTGAGTATGTTAGTTTCACATCGTTTAGCATGTTTTAGTGTTTTTAGGCCAAATTGTGTGTTTTGGGTGGAAATTGGCCAAAACCTTAATTAGAGGTCATCAATAGCCCGATTTAGGTGTCTATAGTTTGCCCATGTTTGGGAAGATGTTTCAAACTATAATCATAGTAACGTATTCTCAAAGAATAAAAAGGTCATATATGCCTAAAACTGTAATGATGATAAACTAACTGTATAATGCCCCCTTGAGGGAACAATTGGCATAAGTAGGTCGGTAAACAGTCCCTTGAAAAGAAATAAGTGAAATGAGGGGACCAAAGAAAAGAAAAATGATGAGCTGAAAACATAATGATATTGAAAAAGTAGTCAAAATCATTGAAAATGCAAGTGGGATGATGCACAATAGTTTACCCAAAGGTGATTATCAGAATTATACCCTGATAGTGGTAACATGGTATGATAACATAATGATTTGCCCAAAGGCAGTTATAATCATTAAGAAGATGGAGCTACCCCAGTTAAGATAAATAATAATAATAATAATAATAATAATAATAATAATAATAATAATAATAATAGGCCCTTTTATGGGTAGAAAAAATAAAGTGGTGACAACATAATGAATTACCCAAAGCCAGTTATAATCATTGAGAAATGCAAGTGGGATGGTCTGCAATGATTTGTCCATAGGCAGTTATAATCATTGGACCCTGATTATGGAAAATATGATAAACTTGGATAAGGATGATGATAACTTAAAATAGATGGTAATGATGAATTGGAACAACCTACTAGTAGGGAGATGCTCATCCAATCTAATAAAGGTTGAAATTCTTTCATAGTTAATTACTCTATTTGGGATATGATTAGGATGGAATCGAGATGTCAGTGTCGAAGAGATGTCGACATTGTTGAATAGACTTCTTGAATCTGAGGTTTGTTTTAGCATGTAATGGTAGGCTTCATGATATAAAACCATAAAGACTTAGCCAAAATATGCATGAAGACTAACTCCTGTAATCCAATACTTAATAGAAAATAATGCACCAATGATAGAAACCATGATGACAAGTTAAACATATGAATATGGATGGATTCAAGTGTGAGTGTCAACAAGGAATCACCTAATGAACACACATAAACTGAAGCAAGTCAATAGTGCTAAAAGCAAACAAACAAATAAAATAAAAACCCTACGAACATTACCCCTAGAAAATAGATGACAACTTAACAAATGAACAAAGTGGGGGAATATAAGTGTTGACCATTTTTTGCTCAATAGGCCAAAAATCAGTCCCCTTCTTCCTCTGATGTTTTAGGCCATTTTCATTTTTGATTTTGCACAAGTCCAAGAATTTCTACGAACACTGCAGGTTTCTACGGACTTAGCAGTTCAAGTTTTTCTACAAACTCTACAGGTGTAATCTTTGACAGATGAAGAACCAGTTCAGAGAGTGCAAGGTTTTGCAAAGCTTTATCAGACCTTTTGTTTGAATAAATTCATAAGGAAAGAGGGCTAAAATGGTTTAGAAGGAACTTTTATTTAAGGTTGGAAGAGTGGTTCAATGACATAATATTTCTAAGAGTTAGCACATTTGAACCATTGAACTGGTTCAACACCTTCGGTTCACCACTTGGTTCAATTGATGGGTTCAACATTTGGTTCAACCACTTGGTTCAATTAGTGGGTTCAACACTTGGTTCAATTGCCTTGGTTTAATCAGCGGGTTCAATGCTTGGTTCATTTGCCTTGGTTCAATTGGCTTAGTTCAATGCCTCAGTTCATCAGACAGTTCAATGAGCTTGGTTCAAAAGGCTCGACGTGTAGTGTTGAACCATTGAACTGATTGAACCAATTTTGGTTCAATGGGTCGATTCAATAGCTTAGTTCAAAGGGGCATCCTGAAAGATGTCAACTTTAAGAGGATAGACTAGTCATTGGTTTTCAAGCTATGACGGGCTTGCAAATGTCAAATTTTGTAGTAGAGGAATCATCAAAGGAAAAGAGTTAAGTGGATGCTGCCATGTGTCCTCACCCATCTTAACAGAGTGTGACAAGTGTCTTCATCTGAGGCTTCAGGTTTCTTCTAAGCTTCAAAGATAAGCCTCTCTCAAAATGCAGTAGAAGCTGCCAAGCGTCAATGTCTATGGGTTTTTCCTTTTGCTTTGTTATTTAAAGAGAAGACTATGGTGGGCCCAAATGAGTTGCTAAATGCAGTGGAAGCTGCCAAGTGTCAGCATCTGTGGGAACCAAAAAGGGTCTCAAAAGTTTTTTAAGGTAGTTAAAGGTTCTACAGAAGTGGCCATGTGTTGCCTTCTACAAAAACCTCAAAAAATTACTTCCAAAGCCTCTAAGTTAAGCGGAAAGAGTAAGCGAAAGTGGCCATGTGTCAACTTTTGCCTGACTCTCAAAGGACCCTCTAAGTTAAGCGAATGCTACCACGTCCCATTATCAGCTCAGCAAAAGCTGTGATGTGTCAACATCTGCATTTTAAAGTGTCTCCTAAGTTTTGAAGTAGCAGACTGTGACATGTGTCAGAAGCAGATGCGCTCTCAGCCAAAGAGCCAAAGGAGTATCAAAAGATAGCCTGAGGGATGAAGGAGATAGAGGAGGAAAAATAGATGAGGCAAGAAATAGACAAAGCATTCAAGTGGTGAAAGGAGGTGTCAACTCAAGAATTTATTCCTATAGTTGGAACAACGCTTGCCAGGCGGTCACCAAATGGCGCAAACAACAAACAAGCCACGTAAATGCCTTGAAGGGAACAGTTTGTTTGTAGAAAAGAGGTGCAGCCATATTTTCACATTAATGTGGGATGCCAAAGTCAAAGTAGGAGCAGACAATTAGATGGATTCTTCTTCCCAAGGTTTAGGATGGCACATGAGCCACTTGTAAAAAGAGCACCAAAATCTTTCCTAGGAAGCACCAAGTTCTCTTCCTCTCCCTATATATTGTAAAAATTCTCATTGGACAAGGGATCCACTCTCTTAGCCTTAAGGCAAAACTTTGCCCAAAAATCTCTCAGGCTTGTAAGACAGAGCTGCCAAATTTTACCTTGAATAAGGAATTAGCATTTTTACCTCCATCTGGACTTGCACTTTAAAGTATATGTTTTTTTTCTTCTTTTGTGTTATGTCATTGTCTTTCATGCTTCTCATAGATTGATTATAGCATGTCCAGTGCATTATGAAGTCTCCTTTCTGTAGGTCTACCAAAAGTGTCTAAAGAAAGAATATAGGTGCCTATGAATAGGCTATCAAAGTGTGTCATAGAACACCTTTGCTAGTTCCTTCCTCCCTGTACTTCCACAGACCCCTAGCTGACTATTGTAGAAGAGCTTCCAACTTTAGATGAAGTGTATGGGTGCTTCTTTTTGGTGAAAAGTGTATATTTGAGTTGGGTGGGTCAACCTTTTTTGGTGTATCACCTTTTCATTTTTTAGACTTAGGTTCTATTTTCAGCATTTCTCTCTCCCTTTTCATCCCCCCTTTTTTCATTTTATTTGTTAGGAGTAGGAGAAACTAGGGCCTAAAAGATACATCAAAGGCAGCTAGCCCTCATCTAACTTCACTGGTCCCACAGGGGAGAGGGGAGTTTCCTTTGTTGCATGTGGAAAGGCAGGAGCTCGGCCTCCTACCCTGGGTGCAATCCACTACGTCAACAATTTTTGGCACGCCTAGTGGGACCAACTAGAACAAGTTGTGTCCAAAGATTTGAAATTTTTTTGGTGTGTTCTTCAACCAATCAATGTTTGGAGACTTTTACATCAACACCAATGGTGATTACGAGTTGAATTAGCTGGTTAAGCAGCCTAGTGCCATCAAAAATCACATTTTTGTATAACTTTGGTGGAGCTCAGGTTATTATGGAACCACCTCAAACTCTAGAGTTACTTCCTTTATTATTGAAGGGTAACCAGGGGAGTTAATTGAGGTGATTCTATGAATATCCTGAGCTTGATCAAAACATATGAAGAAATACAAGGTACATGGTCCTAAGCAATGGATTATACACACCAAAATGTGCCTTCACTTGAAATAGCTTTTCCTATGCATCAGCAGACCTTTCCTAGTCTTCCTCAACTCCCCCAGGTCACTGATCCTGATGGCAGGCTCCTAACCTGGAAGGAAATCATGGAATCATGGGGTAGGAAAGAGGAGAAGCAAGGTTTTTCTCAAAACCTTCAAGAAGATAAATTTGCTCCTACCCATGATTACTATAACCTCCAAGAAAGACTCTTCCAAGAGGATATGGCCAGAAGAATTGCAGAGTTGGAATCCAGAGAGAGATTCCTCAGCCAATGTGTGATGGATGGTTCAGACCTAATAACACATTCCATGTCTGAACACACCCCATCTACACACCTCCAAGAGAGCTATTAGGCCACACCTGATATAGATGAAGTGCTAGCCAGATGGAAGGAGGAGAATCATTTGATTCTAGCTCAAGGACTGCCTCCCCTTCCATAGGGTTTTTTCACTTTACCCCTTTTCCAAGAGGAACCTGTACTATAGGAGGTGAGTGAAGAGTAGAAGATCCAATTTGAAACTCTTTAAGAGGCTATCATGAGTGACAATGAAGAAGAAATCATCATTGATGCTCCTTGTGAAGGCTTCATCAGCAATGGAGAAGACACAGGTCATGCATACATGCAGATATTCCAGTAATACAAGGAGGATCATAAGCATAGTGAGCTCTCTCCCATTTGTTTGATGAACTTCTTTATTGTTTTGATGAGGAGGACTACTATGTCGAGGAGCCTAAGTTGGAAGAGGATCAAGAGAATATCTTTGAACATATAGATATCCTAATCTTTGAGGAGGAAAAGGAGAGGTCTGTCTTCCTTGAAGAAAGCCTTGAAAAAAAAGTTTTGAACTGAGAGGTGATGTTCTGTGGGATGAGAAATTATTTTGTGAGTCCTTTTCAAACATTAAAATAGTCACCCTTCTTCAAGAAGGCCAAGAGGAGGCAGAGTATGAGTTTGATAGAGTCTTCAATGAAGCAGAAGGAAATGAGTCAGACCATGATGTATTGTAGAGGGACTATGCAAATCAAAGTGCCTATGGTGATGAGCCAGAAGCCATTGATTTCTTGGTGAAATGCACCAACATGAAGGACCAGCATTTAATAAGCTTCCAAGAATGAACAAAGTATGTATATTTTGGAAACATGTTCAAATCTAATCCACTCAGATACCAACCAATCTAGGTGACAGGCAAGAGGAGCAGGTCACCGAATCTCCTTTTCATTCAGCCACTTGTCTAGCACCATAAGTCTTCTTGCCAGGAAGGAGACTTAAGAAGTTTTACCTTTGATCTAGGAGGGAGCAAACATACCTGGTTAGTTGTATATAGTAGTTGTTTTCAGTTTCTTTCCCTGCTTTCCCTAAGTGTAGTTTGCACAGGTAGTGTTTTTTGCCTTGTGTGTGTTTTCCTTTGTGTGTGGAGTAAAAAGCTTCATGTTTGATTCTTGGATCTTTGGGGCTGTTGCTAACCTTTTTTCAAAGCTACATTTTGACTCCATGCCCAATAGACTATAAGGCAACTGGTCTCTAAGCATAGCAGACATGCTTCCCCTAGGAATCACCAATTTATCGACCATTTTTTGCCTAACAGGCCAAAAATCAGTCCCCTTCTTCCTCTGATGTTTTAGACCATTTTCATTTTTGATTTTGCACAAGTCCAAGAATTTATATGAACCCTACAGGTTTCTACGAACTCAGCAATCCAAGTTTTTCTACAAACTCTACAGATGTAATCTTTGACAGATGAAGAACCAGTTCAGAGAGTGCAAGGTTTTGCAAAGCTTCTTTAGATTCTTGTCTAAAGAAATTCATAAGGAAAGAGGGCTAAAATGGTTCAGAAGGCACTTTTCCTTAAGGTTGGAAGACTGGTTCAATGACATAATCTTTCTAAGAGTTAGCACCTTTGAACCGTTGAACTGGTTCAATGCCTTCGATTTACCACTTCGTTCAATCAGGGGGTTCAACGCTTGGTTGAACCGCTTGGTTCAATCGGTGGGTTCAACTATTGGTTCAATCACCTTGGTTCAATTAGTGAGTTCAACACTTGATTCTTTTGCCTTGGTTCAATTGGCTTAGTTTAACACCTCGGTTCATCAGATGGTTCAACGAGCTTGGTTCAAAAGGCTCGACATGCAGTGTTAAACCATTAAACCGATTGAACTATTGAACCAATTTTGGTTCAATGGGTTAGTTCAATGGCTTGGTTCAAAGGGGCATATTGAAAGCCATCAACTTTAAGAGGATAGACTAGCCGTTGGTTTTCAAGCTGTGATGGGCCTACAAATGTCAAATTTCATAGCAAAGGAATCATCAAAGGAAAAGAGTTAAGTGGATCCTACCATGTGTCCTCGCCTATCTCAACAAAGTGTGACAAGTGTCTACATCTGAGGCTTTGGGTTTCTTCTAAGCTTTAAAGATAAGCCTCTCTCAAAATATAGCAAAAGCTGCCAAGTGTCAACATCTGTGGGCTTCTCCTTTTGCTTTTTTATTCAAAGAGAAGACTGTGGTGGGCCCGAATGAGTTGCTAAATGCAGTGGAAGCTGCCAAGTGTTAGCATCCATGAGAACCAAAAAGGGTCTCGAAAGTTTTCTAAGGCAGCTAAAGGTTCTACAGAAGTGGCCATGTGTCACCTTCCACAGAAACCTCAAAAAATTACTTCTAAAGCCTCTAAGTTAAGCAAAAGTGGCCATGTGTCAACTTCCACCTAACTCTTGAAGGACCCTCTAAGTTAAGTGGATGCTTTCACATCCCATTATCAGCTTAGTTGAAGTCACCATGTGTCCACATCTGTGTTTCAAATTGTCTTCTAAGTTTTGAAGTAGCAGACTGTGACATGTGTCAGAAGTAGATGTGCTCTCAGCCAAGGAGCCAAAGGAGTAGCAAAAGATAGCCTAAGGGATGAAGGAGATAGAGGAGGCAAGAAATAGACAAAGCATTCAAGTGGTAAAAGGAGGTGTCAACTCAGGAATTTATTCTTGCAGTTGGAATAGTGCTTGCCAAGTGGTCACCAAATGGTGCAAACAGTAGACAAGCTGCGTAAATGCCTTGAAGGGAGTAGTTTGTTTGCTAAAAAGAGATGTAGCCATGTTTTCATATTAATGTGGGATGCCAAAGTCAAAGCAAGAGCTAACAATCAGATGGCTTAATCTTTCCAAGGTTCAGGATGACACATGGGCCACTTGCAAAAAGAGCACCAAAATCTTTCCTAAGAAGTGCCAAGTTCTCTTCCTCTCCCTATATATTGTAAAAATTCTCATTGGACAAGGGATCCACTCTCTTAGCCTTAAGGCAAAACTCTACCCAAAAATCTCTCAGGCTTGTAAGGCAAAGCTGCCAGATTTTACCTTGAATCAGGACTAAGCATTTTTACCTCCATTTGGACTTGCCATTAAAGTATATGTTTGTTTTCTTTTTTTGTGTTAAGTCATTGTCTTTCATGTTTTTCAGAGATTGATTATAGCATGTCCAGTGCATTGTGAAGTCTCCTTTCTGTAGGTCTACCAGAAGTGTCTACAGAAAGAATATAGGTGCCTGTGAATAGGTTGTCAAAGTGTGTCCCAAAACACCTTTGCTAGTTCCTTCCTCCCTGTACTTACACAGACCCCTAGCTGACTGTTGCAGAAGAGCTTTTGATGTCAGATGAAGTGTATGGGTGCTTCTTTTTGGTGAAAAGTGTATATTCGGGCTGGGTGGGTCAACCTTTTCTGGTGTATCACCTTTTCATTTTTTAGACTTAGGTTTTATTTTCAACATTTCTCTCTCCCTTTTCATCCCCCCTTTTTCATTTTATTTGTTAGCAGTAGGAGAAACTAGGGCCTAAAAGATACATCAGAGGGAGCTAGCCCTCATCTATAGACTCTCCCCTCCAGAATCACTGGTCCCACAGGCAAGAGGGGAGTTTCCATTATTGCGTGTGGAAAGGTAGGAGCTCGACCTCCTGCCCTGGGTGCAATCCACTGCATCAACACTATTGATTCTTCCATTTTTTATACTCTAACCCAAATAATGTATCCTAAAAAAAGAGTCTATTTTGAGAACTTAGTGTTAATTTTTATTTTTAATCCCTGAGGGCCACTTGTCCCTCCAAAATCTTTATCTCAATTGTGTCAGGATCTAAGAGCACAAAGCTTTGATACCACTTGTCAGGTTCCTACTCTTTAAGAGCACAATTTATTACCTTTGTATCAACAACTAAACACAGAATTTAAACCAAAAGTAATATGTAACTAGAATTCAAAAAAAAGTAAAGAATATGAGATACAAGAAATAACCAATCTTGTATTAAACTCCTCTAGAAGGAAATACAATGAATAAATCTCTCTTTCTTCTCACACCTCTCAAATGTACAGATCTCTTTCCCTCAAGAGTTCTCTCTCTCTCTCAATTATAACCACTTCAATCCTTGAATTGTCTACCCTTTCACTCACAAGCTATGAAGATCTAACCCTATTATATAACACTAGGATTTATGAGCTATGCACTCTCCACCGTTAGATGCACCTCTTAATCAAAGGTTAAAATCAGTCTTGCCAAAAATAAAAATGCAGACTCAAGACTAACAGTTAATCTTATCATGCAAATAATCTGTTCTTCCACAAAAATAGACTTCTGGAATGCATAGGTGATCGACGTCGGTCCCTGTCTATTTGCATATGACCGACGTTAGTTGATCTATAACTGACATTGACAGCCTCTTGTTGACCCCTAACCGATGTCGGTCGGTCCTGTCTGATGTCAGTGACTGTGTAACTCTAGTAGCTTCTGCATTTGCTCATCTGGTGTAGCTTTTAGCTCCACAACTCAACAATCTCCCACTTGGAGATAAATAGTTACACCTATACCTATACAGCAACATCCTCTAGCTTGTTTCTCCATCTTCAAGTTCAATCTTGAAGACCAACAAAAGTTGAATGAAGATTCAACTTCTCCTTTGTTACCGGCTTTGTTAACATATCAGCAGGGTTCTTATCTATATGAATCTTTTCTAGCTTCAACTCACCATCCTCTAATACCTGTCTAATGAAGTGGTGCCTAAGCTATATATGTTTGGTTTTTGAATGAAAGGCTGAATTCTTTGCCAAATGAATTACACTTTGACTATCATTGTACAATCTATAACTCTTTTGCTCCTTTCCCAACTCTTCCATGAATCGAGTCATCCAAATCATTTCCTTGCTAGCCTCTGTGACTGCAATGTACTCTGCATTTGTAGTAGACAAGGCAACAACCTTCTACAACTTTGAAATCTAGCTAACCGCCATTCCACCAATAGTGAACACATATCCTGTGGTGCTTCTCCTGCCATCCAAGTCCCCTGCCATATCCGAATCTACATACCCATGTAGAGAAGTGTTTGACCCTCCATAGCATAAATTATTACTACTGGTCCCTCTCAGATATCTGAGAATCCACTGAACTGCTTTCCAGTGTTCCTTTTCTGGATTGGCCATAAACTTGTTGAGAACTCCCACTGCTTGGGCAATATCAGGTCTGGTACACATGTACTCAACCTCATCATGTGATTTAGGACACTTTTCTATGAACTATCCAACCATAGGTGTGCTAACCGGTTTTGCATCCTGCATATTGAACCTCTCCACTACCTTATTCACATAATCCTCTAGAGACAAAATCAACCTGTGACTTTTCCTATCTCTAGAAATAATCATGCCAAAGATTTTCTTTGCTACTTCCAAATCCTTCATGGCAAACCTCTGAACTAATTTTACTTTTAGATCAGCAATCTCCTGCATGTGTGACCCTACAACAAGCATATACACTACATACAATAACAGAATAATGCAGCTAATATTATCCAACCTGGTAAAATAAATACAATGGTAACATTGACATTGACTAAAGTCATGCTTTGTCATAAACCTATCAAACCTCAAATACCATTGTCTTGGAGCTTGCTTAAGACTATATAAGCTTTTCTTCAACCTGCACACAAGTTTCTCCTTACCTTTGACCTCAAAACCTTTCGGCTGATCCATATATATTTCTTCATCCAAATCTCTACAAAAAAATTCTGTCTTAACATCAAGCTGCTCAAGAGGCAAATCCTCAATAACAACTAAAGACAGTACAATCTGAATAGAAGTCATTTTTACTATAGGAGAATTTTTTTTACCAAAATCAATACCTGGTTTATGTGCAAATCCCTTTACTACCAACGTGGCCTTATGTCTCATTTTTTCATTTAACCTGTAAACCCATTTATTTTTTAGTGCTTTCTTTTTGGCTAGCAATTCAACTAAATCCCACATTTGGTTCTCTTCCAAGGAATCAATTTCTTCATTCATGCCATGCTCCCACTATTTCCTAGATTCTACCTGCATTGCCTCATCAAAACTCTCTGGTTCTCTAGTATCAGTGAGCAACAAGTAGTATAATGAAGGGGAATAATGAATTAGAGGTTTACTTAACCTTTTAGACCTCCTTATGGGCATTTGAGACTCATTCACAGCTTACTGTCCACCCAAATTTTATTCTTTCAGTGACCGATCTCAGTCATCTCTGGTTGATGTCAACCTGCTCTTGACCGATGTCAGTTCCACCTGATCGACATTAGTTTCTATTTGACTGATGTCAATTTCTATCTAACCAATGTCAGTTCCTTCCTGATCGACATTGGTTCCTGCCTGACTGATGTCGGTGTCTGTGTTTCCTTGTATGTGATTATTTTAACCCGTGAGCTCATTTTAGATCATTACCTCGTCCAAATCTCCATTGCCCTGCTCAGAATTATTTAACCTCTAGAGCTGATCACTGTACATCACCTTCTCATTAAAAATAACATCATAGATTTTGATAATTTTGTTAGTTTCTAAATTCTACAATTGGAATTCAAAATCTCCAGAGCCATAACCAATGAAAGTGCACCACATAGATTTAGCATCCAACTTTTTTCTATTTTCTTTATCAATGTGCACAAAAGCTGCAGAACCAAAAACTCTAAGAAGTGAAAGATCTACCTTTTTACCTATCCATGCCTCTTCTAGAATTCCACCATCTAGAGCAGTAGAGGGTACTCTATTAATCAGGTAAATTGTAGTATCTACAACTTCTGTCCAAAACTATAAGGGCAAACCAATATGCAACCTCATACTCTGTGCATGCTCCATTGTTGTTCTATTCATCCTTTCAATAACTCTATTTTGTTGAGGTGTCCTTAGAACTATCTTTTCCCTGCATATTCCACTCATAGTATAGTAACTATTGAATTTATAGCTACAGTACTCACCACTATTGTCAGATCTAAGGCACTTTAATCTCAAACCTATTTCATTCTCAACCAAAGCTTTCCATTTCTTAAATGTGTCAAATACATTAGATTTCCTCTTTATGGAATAAACCCATACCTTTCTTGTAGCATCATCAATGAAAGTAACATAATACCATGATCCTCCAATAGAATCTACTTGAGCTGATCCCCACACGTCTGTGTGAATAAGCTCCAACTTGTGCTTCTTCTTTGTTGACCTAGTTTTGAGAAACCTCACTTTCTTTTATTTTCCAAAAATACAATGCTAAAAAATCTAGATATATGCTTTTCAAATTTGAAAGCTTACCTTTTGACTTAAGAACTTTCATTCCCTTCTCACTCATGTGGCCAAGCCTACAGTGCCAAACCTTTGCATCTACATCTAAAGTAGATAAAATAGAAAGAGAATGATCAGTAATACAAGTACATAGATACAGTGTACCTACTCTCTTACCTCTGACTAATACAAGTGTACCCTTGGAAACTTTCCAAGATTCTACTGTGAGAGTTATTGTGCAACCCTCATCCCCCAACTTTCCTACAGAAATCAGATTCCTCTTCAGGATGGGTACATGCATGACATCTTTCAACACCCATGTGTTTCCATTTTGCAATTTTAGTTGCACTTTTCCTTTGCCAATAATTTGACAAGGCTCATCATCCCCTAAATAAATTTTTCCAAAATCTCCATGGACATAATCATTAAAAAATTCTCTATTTGGGGTTGCATGGAAAGAGGCACCAGAATCTAAAACCCAAGATTCTATTTTATTAGCCAAAAAAAGTGTAAGAGCATCCTGTGTAACAATACCTACAACTTTTGCTTCTTCATTACCTTCATGCTGATTTTCTTCTTTAAATTTTAACGAACAATCTTTCTTTGCATGCCCTTTCTTTCCACAATTCTAGTAGGTTATTCTTCTTCCATTTTTGGATTTGGATCTACTTCTCATCTTTGACTTTGACCTTGATCTCTCTTGCTCGCCCTTCTCTCTTTGCCTTCTCCTACTTTCAATACTTAAAGCATTACATGATGTTTTCTCTGTGCTTTTCCTATGAATTTCTTCATTCAAGATTACACTAACAACATCATCAACTTTCAAGATATTTGAAGTAGATGCAGTATTACTAACTGCCATTACCAAACTATGCCAACTTTTATGTAATGAGCATAAGATTAAGAGAGCCTTAATTTATCATCAAAAACTATTTTGACTGAATTTAACTGATTTACTATTACATGGAAATCATTAAGATGATTAGATACAGATCCACCTTCTTGCATTTGCAAATTAAATAATTGCTTCATAAGATATACTTTATTTGAAGCTGAGGGCTTTTCATATAAATTTTCTAAAGTATCCATTAACTCTACCATTGTCTTTGCCTATGATAAGTTGGAAATCACAGAAGATGCTAGGCTCAACTTTATAGATCTCAGAGCCTTTCTATCAAGAACATTGCATTCTTCATCTTGTATATCTGTGGGCTTGCATGAAACCCCACCCAACGGTAAGTACAGATCTTTATGATATAGATAATCTTCTATTTGCATCCTCCATAATTGATAATTTTTTCTATTAAATTTCTCCATTCTTAGTTTACTTTCTTCTGCCATTGATTTACTCCCACTCAATCAAAAACCCCTGTGAGTGACCTATAATCAACAAACACTTAACACACTCTGAAACCAAGGTGTTAGTGAACCAAGCTCTGAACCAAGCTCTGATACCACTTATTAGGATCTAAGAGCACAAAGCTCTAATACCACTTGTTAGGTTCCTACTCCTTGAGAGCAAATTGATTACCTTTGTATAAGCAGCTAAACATAGAATTTAAACTAGAAGTAATATGTAACTAGAATTCAAAAACAAGCAAAGAATATGAGATACAAAAAATAACCAATCTTGTATTAAAATATTTTAAAAGGAAATACAATAAAGAAATCTCTCTTTCTTCTCACACCTCTCAGATGTATAGATCTCTTTCTCTCAAGAGTTCTCTCTCTCTCTCTCAATTACAACCAATTCAATCCTTGAATTGTCTACCCTTTCACTCACAAGCTATGAAGATCTAACCCTATTATATAACAATAGGATTCATGAGCTATGCACTCTCCACCATTAGATGTACCTCTTAATCAAAGGTTCAAATCAGTCTTGCCAAAAATAGAAAACACAGACTCAAGACTAACAGTTAATCTTATCATGCAAACAATCTATTCTCCCATGAAAATAAACTTCTAGAATGCATAGGTGACTAACATCAGACCCTATTTGTCTACATATGACCGACATCGGTCAATCCATAAGTGATGTTGGCAGCCCCCTATCGACCCCTGACTGACGTCGGTGGGTCTTGATCGATGTTGGCGACTGTGTAACTCTAGTAACCTCTATATTTGCTCATCTGGTGTAGCTTTTTGCTCCACAACTCAACAAATTGAAGCTATCATTACCTCAATTTTCACCCATATAGTCTATCATGATGATAATTTTGAAAACCCTAGACTAGATGAAGTATGTGGTAGAAATTACCCATTAAAGGGAAGTATCTAGATGGAAAAAAATTATTCATCCACCCCTTCAATTATCCATCCAAATAAGTGCCTCAATGGCACCTCCAATGATTACTCCACCTCCAATGAGTACACCACCTCCTACCTCTAAAAACCCTAGCCATCCTAAAGAACAAGGGGAACTAATTATGCCCCAATGGGTTAAAGATTTACGAGACTAGAAATATGATAGACAAAATTTGGTCCTCATAGAGTTACCTATAATATCCACCTATTTTGACAAGAAAAGTAGTATAATTTAGAGGGTGAGGAAAAGGAAAGGGGTCAACACTAGCACAAGGGAGGAAATAGTGCTAAAAAAAAGGAAAACCTATTCCCCTTGGCTAAAAGGCCAAAAAGGAACCAAATAACCCCATAGAATATGTAGAGATTTTTTTCTCTTTCATGGATTCAATTAGGGAGGCCATGAAAGAAATCTATAATATTCAAGAACAAGCATAATAGAGGATTCTAAAGAGATAAACCATTTATGATCCCTAAGAAATTTTAGATAATGTCCAAAGTGCATGCACAAAGTTCTATGACATATTGAATACAATTCAAGTCTCTAGGAGTGAGTCTTGACGTGAAAGGGTAAATATGCTAAAAATTTGGCAGGATTTGAGAAGAGACTCAACTTCCTAGTTCAGTTCATGAGAAATAATGCATATAATTACTTGAACCCAATGTCTACCTAAAATACTGCATGGGCTTTGAATTATGTGATTTCAAAGAGGGATGGTGTCTTTAATTGGTATGCATATATACAAGCCTTGACAAGGGTAGTTTTCAGGTCAAGAAAGTAGGGCCTTATAAATCTTAAAAGATATGAGGGTCACAAATGTGATAACCTCCATTGGGTAATTATTAAACATGCCTAATTTTGAATCACTTATTAAGGTAGATAAAAATATCTTTAAGAAGGAAATTGAAGGAACCATTTATAAGACCAATGGAGAAATTTTGTAGTTAATCAATTTTGTGAAAGATAGATTAACTAAGGATGAAGCCCTTAGAGCTAGGTTTAAAGCCTAAGAAATAGAGCATATAAGGTTAGTGAGTGAAGCTATCAAAATATTCAATCCCTCTATGCTTAATTTTGACATTATCAATAAATTATTTGGAACTTCTTATGCATTATTTGAGAAACTCAAAGCTATAGAGGAGGATCTTAGATCCACACTAAGCACACAATCAACTACAACTGCTGCTATATCATCACAAGGTCCCCAATTCTTTAGATATATAATAATTCATACTCGAACATGACCAATTTTAATTCCTTAAGGAGATATAATGGTAACTATAGTTACTTCAGTTCTAACATCTACCATGCAACCATTTTACTCTCCTAGTGGTGCCACATCAACACCACCGTTTATCTATAAGTATGTATGTATGTATCTGCATATTCTGAATTAAGTTGGGAATGGTGGTCATATATTTATTAGCATATATGTATTATATTTTGGTCAAGGGATCTTATTTTTGTACACACTTTTTATACATTCATTCTATGCATGTATTTTTGACACAATTTTATAATTGGAAATGTAAATTTAGACTTCACTTAGAGAATGAGTCATTCCCTCCCCAAGACTATATATATTTGTATCCTCTTGATCCCAAAGAGAGGAAAACTTTGGCTTTTAAGATAAATATGAAATTCTGTGGATTGTTCTAAAATTGGTCTTGATGTGCAAATCTTGTTCTTTTCCAAATTTATGAGTTTTTAATAAGTTCTATTAATTTGGTATCTTAGTCTTTTAGTTGTATATAAACATTATATTATTATAGCTATTCATATTGTGTAGTAACTAATATAAATGCTTTTGTGTAATAATCATAATCTCTCTTTGTAGATATGTAATTGTAATCTCATAAACACATCAAACTTTAACTATATTCTTATTTCCTTGGACTCTTAACTATGTTTGATTGTCTGTGTACTAATAATAACTTGTAATAAACAGTAGTTCCTGATTGTATGTCTAACCCCTAGTTTAAGATCTATCTTATAAGGGTTTCATCTTGTTTCATGCATAAAACCTCTTCACTACCCTAATATTATTTATTTTGATTTTAGTTTGATCATACCCACATTAAGTTAGACTCATCATCAATCCACCCATTTCAAGTAGGCTTAAAATCACATCATATCCAAATCATCTGAGATAAAAAATTATTCTGCTCATTGCTAATTTTGAGTTTATTTTGATCATACCCACATTAAGTTAGACACATCAACAATCCACCCATCTCAAGTAGGCTTAAACTCATGTCATATCGAAACCATCTGAGAAAAAAATTACTCTGCTCATCACTATTACACCATTGAGTTGTTTATAAAACCCAATACCTCACAACTCATGCCTTGGAACAAATATTTATTCATCGATCCTATAGTATTATAGGCTACCTCATAAGGTTCCTTAGTGTGCATAAAACACATATCAACAAGAATATATTTGGTGCTAGAAGGAGGGCCTTCATTCTATGAATAAATCACTTGAGTTACATTGGATATAACCAAAAGACTAATAAGGTCCACCTCGTATATTGACCTAGTATTCAAATATTTGGAAATACATATAAAGTTAAGTTTAGATAGAGGTTTACTAAGAAGACTTTGGGCCCAATCATATTCCCCAAAAAGATGAACTCATCTTCCTCTATGTGTAATGGACCTAGCTTGGTTAGTTAGCTCTATTATTGTTATCCCCAAGGATGTGTATGATATGCCTAGAAACCTTGAAAAGTATCTTTCTTCCTTTTATACTTGAAAAATAATGAACATTGAATAACATGCAAATGCTCACAAAACTTCCCTATGAATATTTAATGTAACCCATAAAAACCTAGCCTACCAAATTTTCCATTTCATCTTGAAATATGATGTTTATTACTGGTTCCTTAACTTCCCAAAAGACTCAATTATCTCTTAGAACTAATGTTGAAATAACTTTTTTGAAAAATTTAGACAAGTTATAATCTTGGGTGTCATATACCAAAACTTTGTAAGTATGAGGAGATAACCCAACTAACCAATTAGAGCTTTAATGAAAGATTACAAAATATGTATAGTTGAATAAATGCCACTTATAAGCCTAATGAGGCGTTGACCCTTGAGATATACAAGAATGCTTTGGATTTTATGACAACTATATTTATTAATAAAGTTATCAATATTAATACATCACCTTTGGCTTATGCTTTAACTATTAACATTGATAGACAATTGAATCCTCAGTCACAAGCTTTGGCCCTACTTAATATTAGTCCAATTTTTTCAGTGTTCAATCCCATTCTAGCTTTTAATCAGAATGTTGTGGATCAAAATTAGAACCAAGTATACACTCAATTTACTTTAGCCCATGTTACACCTAAATAACACCTTAGTTTCTTGAACCATTTGGTGTCTACATCTAATTATCAAAATTTAAACCAATCTTTGATACTAGTCAATACTACTACTACTACTACACAAACTTCTGCTTTTGATTCTACTAAAGCATAATTTGATGCTATTTAATGAATGGTAAGACAGTTAAGAAATGAGTTTTTGAGCATGCATAAATGGATGGGAAATAGTATGGGGAATAATATTAATCCAAATTTTACATATATGAGGTACAACATGTATTTCAATAGACCTAGAAATAATATAGAGTAATAACCACCTAATAATATGATGGAAATAAACATCTTGGAAGTAACACTTTATAATTGGTGTCAAGTCCCCAACATAGTGTAACATGTGAATTAGAATGCATATAATTATACACCATATTCAAAATCTTTTAGAAATATATAAATAGACAAGAAGGCTTTGTGAATCAACTAGAACCATCTTCCTCTACCGTTCTAGGTTCTCTTAGTACAACAATGGTCTTTGAGACATATGACTTCCCATTCCTAGTGGAAGATGAAAATGAAATTGAAGATAATATAAATGAAATTAATGCCTTTCATTAGTTCTAGAAGAACAATTATAATTTAAGGAACAAGCATCCTGCTACTACTTACACACCCCAAACAATAGTCTTATTATTCCTCTAGATCCTAAGGCCAACAATAATCTACCTCTTCTAAAAGGGGATGACCAGTTATAGAGTGTATAAACACATAGTAAAGTATGGTATAATATTGTTAAATATGTTAAAAATATCAAGGTGAATATTAGTCTTCATAAATTAGCTCAAATCACCGAATAAAGAGAGTTGTTACTCAAAGCCTTGACTAGGAGATCATCCATATATAATTCAAAGACTACACATGTAAACATTGTCATTTATAAGGATACGCCTGAAGTACCACATTTTATGTTAAATACCAAAATGTTTAGAAATAACATGCATAAATTTTTGGTTGACTCAAGAGCTTCATCCAATGTGATGCCTACCGTCATATGTAAGAAAATAGGTTTGACCCCAGATAAATCTAAAAGGGTGGTCCTACAATTAGACAAGTATTCTATCCCATGTGTTAGGGAGTTAAAAAATTTACATATCCAACTTGAATTTTAGCCATGTGTATAATAATACATAGATATTTTGGTCATAAACATTATTGAAGCCTATGACTTGTTACTAAACTAAGATCGATCAAAGACACTGAATGGATACATGGATACAATATTCTCACATATGTGGCTGCCTTGGAAAGGAGTATCCAACTAGATCCAAGTTGATTGAGAACCAAATATGAAGTACCTATTGAGGTCAATATAATCTCATTTTTGAAAATGGGGACCCTTGTGTCAAATTGTGTAATTTTGTACCTTGAAATTGAAAATTCACTTGATCAAAGTGTCACTAACACGTTTGCACATTATTTTTATTTGAAGCTCATTCACACCATGGTCTAGCTGACTTATTGGTTCATGGTTTTGGTTTGACCTTGTATAAGTTTTTTAGCATTTATTATTCATATTGTAGGTTATAGGATTGATGAATCCTTTCTTGAATGAGGTATGTCTGAATTTCATGATTTAATCCTAATTTGGCCTTTTACCAGCCTTTAGTCTATAGAAAGTCAAGATAACTAAGTTTACTTAAAGTGTCATTTATCAATTTATAAATACCATAAACATGTTTGCAGAGACCCTATGGAGTGCCAAGAGTGATTGGAGTAGTTTTATGAGGCTATATTTCACATGTGTGGATGAGTCAAAGAAACCACTGGTGTCCCCAAAATTTCACATTTATAAATTTTGGGTTACCCCTATTTAAAATTTTGCATTTTGTCTTATGTGAGTCAGTTGTCTTTGTTAAACCAGTCCCCTAAATAAAGTCTTAGTATTTATTATTTTTTGTTTTGATTGATTTCTCTTCCCAATTACTTCAAAATTGCTCCAAAAGGTTGAAAACATCTGCCAAAGGCCATCATTGAAAAACCCATTTACTCATCTTTCATATAAGATCAAAAAAGCTAAGTTCTTGGGTTCATTTCCAATACAACTTGGGTTCTTCAAGCTACTTAACTTATTAAACAAGAAGAAAAGTAGTCCCACAAGTCCAAATTTCACTATCTAGTTTAAACTAGAATTACCAAACAAATTTAATTCACATCAAAAGCTAAGTAAATTAGTCTCAAAAACCCATGGAACATTACATAAAGTAAACTAAGTTTTTGAAGTAGCTTTACTTACCCAAAGCCACAAGTAAAAGTAATGGAGGTTTATGAACCCAAAGTAATCACTAGTCAAGACCAACTCAAGATTGCAAAGATGCTTAGCTTTCAAAAGCAAAATCATTTGTGTTTAGGGTACTTAGATCATATTCCTCTATTTTTATGATTCCATCTTGATCATTTTTTTCTTGTTTTTATTTTCTATTTTTTTTCCTCACTATCATGAATGTTATACTATCTATGCTTGTTTTGATTACATCTATTTGTTACTTTTACATGCTTGAGTAGTGTTGTAAAAACCTTGTAATAATTTTGAAAATATGAAGTATGTGAAACCCCCCCTACAATACTATAAAGATTGAGCCCTAGATTAAAAACCTAACTATTAAAACTAGCTGAGAAACCTAGACTTTCCATTACTTGCTACTCATCTAGATTATTGAGCATAAGTTACTCACCTCAAGAAACTTGAGAATCTCAAAGTGTCTTACCAACCCAGGTTTTCCTTAACCTATTACAAGCCTGGACTCATGACTACTCATGACTTCTACTTCTACGTGTTTTTCAACCTAAGTTGTTTACATTAATAAATCCAAAGTCTGGAACCTTGATAAACCCATAGAACTACCCAAATGGAACCTAGAATTGTAATTACTTATCACTTCTACCTAGATATTCTCAATCTGAGTTACTTTCCTAAAAAAACTTGAAGTAACTACCCACAAGAGACCTGGATTTCTCATGACTCACTACTTACTTGGAGTCCCAGACTCAAGTAACTAATTAGAATAAATCCAAAGTCATAATCTAAGATAAAACTGAAGTTTTCCATGCCTCTTACTTATTACCTACTCAGATTCTTGAATTCTTAAGACTTGTAGACCATCTAGATCAACTTGGGATTGTGATACCCTATTATTTACTATGTTACTTGGGGTTTTTAAAACTTTCTACTGCTTGAAACCTAAAGCTGGTTTAGAGATATTGTTTGAGACAATAACTTGATTCATTTATTCAACTTTTTAAAACCAACATGAGAAATCATAGAACTTTCAAGATCACTTTTCAAGTTTTTTTAGAGTTAACTAGATAAAATGTCAAGATTAGAAGAAGAAATAGCCAAAGTAGAAGTGCAAGCAACTCCAATTGAAGAAGTCCCTAAATTAGCACTTAAGGAAATCCCAGAGTAAAGTAGGAAAGGTAAAATAAAAGATAAGAGAGCCAAATCTCAAGAGCTAAATATGAAGTATGAATATAAGGGGTATCCTATTGAATCATACATAACTTCAAAGCTAACTAAAATAAGTGATACAAACATGGGGCATGCATCTATGATTGAGTTGTTAGAGAGATCCAAGGCTATAGTCAAGACTCCACTCATGTAGGTAATGACTAACAGTGGGATTATGAAAGCTATAGATTTTAAATCTCAATTCAACTTCCTAAATTTTTTTTAGCATGTGCCAAGTATTATGACTCTATTATTAGGACTGTGAGAGATGCTGCTAGTAATGTAGTGATAAAATTGGATGTTTAATGTCTTAACTACTATTTGAAGATCCAAACATCATCCAAAGTGATTGATATGATGATGGAGAAAGATAAGAGACAATGGGAGACTAATTAAATATATTAAATTAAGATATTAAACATAAACTACATAAAGAAAGTGAAACAAGCTTCAAGATTTCCAAAGTAGATAGTAAGATCAGACTTGGTTCAGGAAGTAGATGACATTATTTAGTTGTTATGAATAATCAATGGTGAAAAGAATGCTAAGTGTTTTTCAACCTAGATGTATGCATACATATGAACCATTGATGTTACTAGGATATCTTCCATGATTGAATGAGTGAGGATGATAAGTGACAACATGAACCAACAGTTAAACAATGCATTATAAAATTTTGATTTCAAGATGATCTCATACCTTGTATATGTAGTGACATCAAATAGAGCCTTTTCATGACTAAATATAAAAGGAACACTAGTAACTGAGCCAATATATGAATATTATCCTCAATTGGTTCTTTATAAGTACTACAAGCATTATGAGATAATTAATGATATATTATTCTATGAAATCATTTGCAAATTGAATGTAGCTCTAAAACATAGGAGATTGTTAGATGCAACATGGGATGCAATTTCATATCTTGGGTGCATTTTCATTCAATTCCTTAAATTCACATACATCAGAGTTCGGGGTTTCTCAGGCACACCAATCAAATTACCTAGATACCCTAGTGAAAAGTGGATTATTATAGAGTTATGTAGGTACCTTGTTGAGTTACATGACTTACAATCCAAGGCTCATCATCCTACTATTAATTTTCCTATTGTTATTGGTAATTACCACTATCTCAGTATTTATAAGGCTAAGAATGTATATAAGAAGATGTATCATAATTACAATTAGACACATTATGAAGTTAGAGCCAATTTTGATTATAGAGGCATGGCTTATAATACAATTTCTCTAAAGTACATGCATATTCCTGCACTTGAGGACTATTGGATTGATTGTAGGGATGAGTTTTATGTGAGAAGGGACAACAGTAGGTTAATTATTGAAAAAATTCATGCTTTTGATTTATCCACAATTTTTGAGGACATAGAGGATGATAAAGTTGTAACTAGTGATGCCTATCATGCAGAAGGAGGGGATAATGCCCCACTCTCAGTGAATTTTTTGGGTAAAAATCAAGTGAAGACTATTACAAATAGAACTTAATATGTTTTGGCCATGACTTCCACATGGATTCTCAACAAAGGTTACTATATGAAGGATTTGATGAAAGAGACTACTCATGTGAAGTAAAAAAAGAAGGAAATAATATAAGGAGAAAGTAGTTAAGTACCCATAAAGGAGTTAAAGTTGATGACACATAATCTATGGTAAAGGATAAGGAACCTATTCAGCTAGATATCCCCACACCTCCTTTGGTTTCTTCTATGGACACTACTACTACTACTTCTATTCCCACTTCTATTACACCTATCATAGATCCATCAATACTTATGCCACCTCCAAAGTCTCATGGCATCAAGCCTTCTAAGAAATATAGTTAGAAGAAAACTGATGTTCCTCCTCTGCCATCTTCTCTAACTATTTCTCCACCTCCACCTCCTTCAAAAGATCAACCCACCACTAAAAATAAGCCAAAAAAATTAATTATTGAAGAGGTAACCCCATCTTAGGAGGCACTACAGTAAAAACAAAAAGAAGTAGTTTAACTTGAGAAGGAAGCCACAAAGAGGGGTAATAGATAAAAAGGTGAAAGAAGTTGAGACAATGAAAGAAGTTGAAACTAAGAAGGAGGCATCAAAGGTAGTTACAGAGAAATCGGTAGAGAAAACAATATAAAAGGATGTTGATAAGGAGAAAGAAGTAGAAATTGAGAAACAAGTTGAAAAAGTGGCATAAAAAGTGATTAAGAAAACATAAAAGAAGGAACTAAGAAAGAGAAGGAAGTAAAAAAGGGAAAAGATGAATAAATTGCTTCCACTATTGCTTAGGCTCCTATGGAGACAAAGGAAGTTCCTTCTTGAGAGTTAGTGGTGAGAAATAATAAACAACAAATGGTAATTCATATAAATACTTCCACTAGTATGGATTTCTCATCTTGGGTGGAAATGAAGACTCAAGAATATAAGGAAGTAATAAATCTTGAGGAAATAGACTTGAAATTATTGAAAAGTCTTGATAAGAAAGGAAAAAAGCATAAATTTGTTAAGGTAGCTTCAAAATTGATAATTGAGCCTATAGGACATAAGTTTATAGAGGTATCAGTTCTACCATAGGGCATGAGAAAAAGTGAAGTCTCTGAAAGTGACTTAACAATTACAAATATATCCCTTGGAAAAGTTACTATGGTAGGTTTGAAGTAGGATACCCAGACCTTGATTGATACTCTCTTTAAAAAGCTTAAAGAGGAGAAAGCTGCTAAAGCCAAGTTGAAAGAACATAATGCACAGTTATGTGGAATAATAGCTAAAGTTACCAGGTTTATTCCACAATAATCTATTCTTTTAGGAGATTTAATTGGCCAACAAGTAATAACTGAGGTGGATGAAACTGGAGATAAGGCTAAGGCTATTGATGAATGGATGGAGAAGATGCATCAAACTACCCAGAAGCTCTATCCTAAAGTTCTAGGTATTCATGATGATGTTGTGAATAAATTAATAGAGATAAAGGTAGTGAGGAAGGAAATAGAGAATGAGAATGGCATTTTTGAGTTGTAACAAGAGAGTATACAAGGAATAAGTACTTTGAGTGAAAAAGTTTTGATTGAAGAGAAGATTCTCCATGAAGGATCTATAAAGAAAGTAAAACAAAAGGAGTACATCCTATCTTTTCGCATGTATATTATTGAAGCAATGTGTGAATAAATGAAGACTTTGGAAGAATAATCTCATAATGTAAAGGTGAATCTAGAAGATTATCTCTATAGTCTTACTAACATTTGTTATGATAAAACTCCAAGGACATCTAAAAAGTTATATAAGTAATTCAAGTAATTAATGGAAAAGGCCACAACTCCTTTCAAAACTAAATCTATAGAGGAGTTA
Source organism: Torreya grandis (assembly GCA_037957365.1). Lineage (NCBI taxonomy): Eukaryota > Viridiplantae > Streptophyta > Pinopsida > Cupressales > Taxaceae > Torreya > Torreya grandis. The sequence goes on along the minus strand of JARHVA010007110.1, from coordinate 430,438 downwards.
ATTAAATATCAACATGAAATCAAGGGGTTTGAGCCAAGTCTTGAAAAGGTGAAAGCTCATAGTATAAGGTTGGAAAGAGAAATGCTAATATTTGAGATTGAAAAGCAATCACTTGCTAAACCAGACAATACAAGAATATAGTCCATGATGTCTCAACATATTAAATACAGAGAGAAGTGTAGAAGTGAAGTTAATGAATTGGAATGATTTCAATATATTTTTTATTTCTTATTATATGCTCTTCTAAAAACTTTTAATATATTTAAGTAATTCTGATTTAAGTGATTTCTTATAAAATTAAGTTGTAAAATTGCAAGACTCAAGTAATTAGGCTAAACACCATTACTTGAAGTTATTTTGTAAGAGAAAATTACTTAAGTGAATTCTACCAAGCATGCAAAGTAGTTGTGTTCAATCCAAATAGTGAGATCGAAAAGTGCTACATGTCATCGCCATTGCATACCACAAAGGAGAAATTTGAGGAGGATGATTCTTAATGGTTCTTAGTTTTTAGTGCAACACATGGGTTTTGAAGGAGATTAAAATTTGATTTTGACATCTATTTTTTTATAAATATAAGTGCAGGCCTATGTGCCTAAGGAGGATGGTAATTTTTGCATAGCAATTGTAATTAAAGAAATAACATTTAAGCATTCTAAAAATTTGTGTTTAGATTTATGAGTTTTTCTTTTATATGAAATTGGTTCAAAGTGAATGAGATATAAGTTGTTTTATGTATAAATTTGCATCTCAGGAGATCATTTGGTAGATTTGTGAAGATTAAAATGGTAAACTTTGTGTTATCTTTAAATCTAAATGTGAATTCCAATCTTTCTTAGTCATTTTGATTTATTATTTTTGGGAAATTAGATGTTTAATTCCTAAATAATAAATGGGCCGAAGTAGATAAAATCAATAAATAATATATAATAATTAGGCTACTAATTTTTAAAATTTAACTGTAGTTAGGGATTTTTTAAAAATAGTAGTGAGAGAGAGAAAGTCAAAATTATATGATTCTATGCTATTTTGACTGAGATAGGGTCTAGAAGTCTATATTGAGGCTTGGGAGACTATCACAAATAGAAATTTGGAGTTCGTTTCTTGATTGGACAGGACTAAAAAAAACAAGACACCCTACTATTTGATGTTATAGTCTTGGTCTTGTCATTTTTGTCTAAACTACTCATAAAGATCTGATTTTTCTAAGTTTTGTTTACCACATCTATGTGAGCTTGTGTACCCAACTTTAGATCCTTATTGTCAAAAAGAATATTTATAGAGTTGATTCTTCATTTGCTTGTGTCTTCTATGCAATTAAATGGAACTTTGGAAAATAGAGAAAAGAGTTTGGCATGTAAAAAATATCTTAGACATACTTTACACCTCATGTGTGGACACGCTGCATATATACCAATACTCTGAGGAGGGATCTAGCTATATGTAGTTCTCCCATTTAAGTGCTTAGTGTAATAGTGTAATTAAAATGCAAGTAAATGCAAAACTAGATGTATTTGGAATGACCAGGGACTAGTGTAAAGGTTTGAATAAGTTTGAAATACTATTGGATGATTGTATGTAGAGAATAGGGAAAAGTTCTTGAGTGGACTTGTTTGATTCTTGCTTCTCTCTTGTAAATGAGTACCAACCATTCTAAATGGACTTTGAATGGAATTTTATAGGGGATTTAATGTTTGTGGGTTGAATGAATTCATGTTAGACTGACATGAATTAAAATAAAGATTCAAAATAATATGACTGTTAGAGGTCAAAATGCACTTGGACAAGAGTGCCAAAAATAGGACACCTTGGGTTTCAGTGTTATAGTCCAAGTTTGGGTGCTATTGTCCATAGTTGGTGGGACCTAAGGGGATAGATTAAGCATGGAAAGAAAATTTTGGTTTATAAGGGTTTATTCTGGGAGGATATGGATGATTGAGAATTAGTTAAAACATACCTATGAGGGTCATGAGAGCAAGCAAGATGGACCTGTGGATTGGGTGTCATTATCCACACTCAAGTTATCAAATTTTGAATTTTATAAGACTAGATTTTCCCCCCTTTATTCTAATGATGTATCAAAGTGAAATACTAGGATAAATGTAAAATAGAAAGCATACCTAAACTTACCTATAAAGGTGAAGCTCATGAAGCTATATGTGCGTAGAGAGAGCACGGTGTGAAGTGTGAATCTACAATGAAAAACATAGAGTAGATTAGTTCTTATTAGATACACCATATCTAAAATAAGAATGTATAAAATATAGGTAAGATAGAGAGGAATAGAAAGGAATGAATACACTTCATCAGGTACGTGAACCAATATAAAACCTTTTATGTTGCTGGATTGTGCTAGGTGTGTGTTATACTCAAAGTTATACTACAAATGAAGTTGAGTTCTCAATTCCCTAGAAGGTGGCTCAATAATACAAAGGTTGGCCATTTGGCTCCATTATTACCCACTAAGTGAAGCTAAAAAATCATGCATGTGTCAATTGATGTTTGGATTGTGTGTCCAATCCCTCTGAATAGATGACTCGAGAATGTAAAGGCTATCCCTTTGGCTCTATAATTACCCCATGAATTGAAGCTATGAAGTAATAACAACATATAATAGATGTCATATGAGATGGATTCTAAATCCCATGAATGTATCATGATCTAATAATGTTGGCATGGATAGCTGAATATATGTTGGAAACTAGGCCACTCTTGGCCATTTTGAAAGATGGAGATTAGGATTGTATGAAAGCCACTCTAAAAATAGTGAAATAGGCTTATGTGGAATCCAACTTGGGAACTTAGTTACTCATGAAGTTAAGCTTGTATTAAATCCAAACTTTAAAAAGGATGCCAACCACCTACATATGGAGTAAGGTATGCAACTAATGATAAATGCTTAAAAAATAAATTAAACTAAAAAAAAGGGAGGATCAATATGCCGCACACATTTTCTCTAATCACTGGTGTTTGGAACATGGAATCTGATCTAGAAGCTATATTAACTACCTAGCCTAAAATTGGAAGTGAGATCCATCATACTATGCATGATGCCCCCTATATCTGGATTCTCTGAGCAAAAATTATACTAAAACATGCCGAATCTAGATTGTGCTATGTTGACAAACCTATGACTAAACTTACTTTTCTATCTATTTTTGGAAAAAAATATTTTTCCTACTATCTAGATAGGAATTCTAAAAATAAGACACCATACTATTTGGCACTATAGTCCAACTTTGGCATTATTATCCAAGGCCAAATCTGATGATTATTCTTGATTCTCTAATGTCTGCCTAGTCTAATGTCTAGATTCTATTTTGAGTGTTCTAAAAATTATTATTTCAACCACTACGAGCTCTGATCTCTATGACAAAACCCATATTTTTCCCCTTTTTTTGAGTGGAGGAATCAAGACCATGTAATGATTGACCTCAAAAGAGGTAGCTGTTAAGTTGTGGAGCTAAAAGCTTCACTGTTATGCAAATTGGAGGAGGTTGATGAGAGCTAAAGCAACCGATGTCAACATGATCAACCGATGTCAGTCATATCTAGCTATAGAGCAACTGAAATTGGTTAGGAATTAGTCGACGTTAGTCATCTCCAGATAGACAGGGACCGACATCGGTCGCCTATGCATTCCAGAATTGTTAGTTATATGAACAGTTAGTTTGTTGAACAGTCAGTTTGCATGTAAAGACTAATTTTAGTCTTGAGTCTGCGTTTCTAATTATTGTAATTAAAAAGTATAATTATTATTTACATGGGATCTATTTAAGAGACCCATGGGGTTGTATTGTAATCAAAGATAAGGAAGAGATCTTTCCAATTGTAAGATCAGGTTGATCTATAGGTTGTGCAAGATCAGGTAAAAGATCTACATGGTAAGTAAGAATAATTGATTTGTAAGTGTGCAAGATCAGGGAGATATACTTGGAGTACATTAAGTACTTGGTGTATTGGTAGTATTGTTACTAACTGGTGGAGGGTACAACTCTATGTTTGAGTTGTGGTTGTAATTGGTTGAGTGAGAGAAATCTTGAGGGAAAATTACTGTTACACCCAAGAGGTGTGGGAAGAGTGTAATTTCTTTATTGTATTTCCTTCTGGAAGAGTGTTAATATAAGATTGTATTGTCTCTCATATTCTGTGATGTTTCTAATTTCTAGTTACTTATGATTCTAGTTTAATTCCGTGTTTAGTTGCTTATACAAGGTAATCAATTGTGCTCCTAGATCCTAACAAGTGGTATCAGAGCTAGGATCAACTAACAAGTGGTATCAGAGTGAGGTTGTAGGTTCATTAGAGCCTAGTTTAGAGCAGGTTTGTGTTTGTTAATTACAGGTCACTCTCAGGGGTTTCTGATTGAGTGGGAGTAAAGCAATGGTAGAAGAAAGTAAGCTAAGAAAGGAGAAATTCAATGGCAAGAATTATCAATTATGGAGGATGCAGATAGAAGATTATCTGTATCAGAAAGATTTGTACTTACCATTGGGTGGGGTTGCATGTAAGCCCATGGATATGAAAGATGAAGAATGGAATGTTCTTGATCGGAAGGATCTGAGATCTATAAGGTTGAGCCTGGCATCATCTGTGATTTCCAGCTTATCACAGGCTAAGACAATGGTAGAGTTAATGGAATCTTTGGCAAATTTATATGAAAAACCCTCAGCTTCGAATAAGGAATTTTTTATGAAAAAATTATTTAATTTGTAAATGCATGAAGGTGGATTGGTACATAGTCATCTTAGTGATTTCCATGGATTAGTAAATCAGTTAGTTTCAGTCAATATAGTTTTTGATGATGAAATTAAGGCTCTCTTAATCTTATGCTCATTACCTAAAAGTTGGGATAGTTTGGTAATGGTAGTTAGTAATACTGTGTCTGCTTCAAATATCTTGAAAGTTGATGATGTTGTTAGTGTAATCTTGAATGAATAAATTCATAGAAAAAGCATAGTGAATCATCAGGGAATGCTTTAAGTGTTGAAAGCAGGGGAAGGCAAAGAGAGAAGATCGAGCAAGGGAAATCAAGGTCAAAGATAGGCAGGAGATCTAGATCCAGATATGGTAGGAAAATCTACTGGAATTGTGGAAAGAAAAGGCATGTAAAGAAAAATTGTTGGTTGGTAGAAGATCAGCATGAAGGAAATGAAGAAGTAAATGTTGTAGGTATTGTTGCACAAGATGCTCTTGTATGTTCCTTAGATAAAGTGGAATCTTTGGTTTTAGATTCTGGTGCCTCTTTCCATGTAACCCCAAATAGAGAATTTTTTCATGGTTATGTCTAAGGAGACTTTGAAAAGATTTATTTAGGGGATGGTAAGCCTTGTCAAATGGTTGGCAAAGGGAAAATGCAGCTAAAATTGTAGATGGGCAACACATGGGTGTTGAAGGAGGTCATGCATATCCCAGTCCTGAAGCAGAATTTGATTTCTATAAAAAAGTTGGGTGATGAGAGATGCACAATAACTCTCAATAGAATCTTAGAAAGTTTCCAAGGGTGCACTTGTTTTAGTGAGAGGTAAGAAAGTAGGTACTATTTATCTATCTACTTGTATTACTGATTCTCCTTCTGGTTTATCTACTTCAGATGTAGATGTAAAGATGTGGCTTCATAGGCTTGGTCACATGAGTAAGAAGGGGATGCATGTTTTTGAGTCAAAAGGTAAGAGTTTAGATTTGGAGAGCATAGATCGAGATTTTTGTAAGCAACAGAAGAAAGTGAGGTTTCTTGAAACTAATGCTACAAGAAAGGATCGAGTTTATTGCATAAAGAGGAAATTTGATGTTTTTGACAAGAACAAGAAAGTGTTGGTTTTCAAGGAGAAGATGATGGATAGAGATCATCTTAAGAGGCTAAATAATTTTGAGTAGGGTAGTTTGGACAAGGTTATGATTCAAAGTAAGCTCATAGATAAAAAGTCATCACTCACAGGAAAACATAGTTACCGACGTCGGTCAGGTGGAACTGACATGGAATAGGCAGGTACTAACATCAATCATGTGTAGAATAGAGTCAGTGGTGTCAGGAAAGTGGATACCGATGTCAGTCAGGGAACTAACATTGGCAGTTAAGTTGATCGCATAAAACTGATGTCAGTCGGATGTAGACTGAGAGGTGACCGAGATCAGTCACTGTCAAAATGGATTTTGGGTGGATAGTAAGTTGTCAAGGAGTCTCAAATGCCCATAAGGAGGACTGAAAGGGTAAGTAAGCCTCAAATTCATTACTCCCTTTATTTATACTACTCATTGTTCACTGATGGTCAAGAACCAGGAAGTTTTAAAGAGACAGAGTAGGTAAAATCTAGAAAACAGTGGGAGCATGACATGAATAAGGAAATTGATTCCTTGGAAGAGAACCAAATGAAAGATTTGGTAGAGTTGCCAACCATAAAGAAAGCACATAAAGATGAATGGATTCTCAGATTACAGAAAGAGAGAATGGATAGGTGAGGTAGAAGGCCAGGTTACATGGTCTTGAGAAGGCTGCAGGACAATGGTGTTTAAGGTTTGACAGGGGTATGACAAAGCATGGCTTTAGTCAATGTTAATCTGACCATTGTGTTTTCTTTACCAAGTTGGATAATATTAGCTACATTATCTTGTTACTGTCTGTAGTGTATATGCTTGTTGTAGGGTCACACATGCAGGAGATTGCTGAGCTAAAGGTAAAGTTAGTTTAGAGCTGTGCCATGAAGGATTTGGGAGTAGCAAAATTCTTTGGCATGAGTATTTATAGAGACAGGGAAGATCACAGGTTGATTTTGTCTCTAGATGATTGTGTGAATAAGGTAGTGGAGAGGCTCAATAGGCAAGATGCAGAATCAGTTAGCACACCTATGGATGGACAGTTCACAAAACAATGTCCCAAATCACATGATGAGGTTGAGTACATGTGTACTAGACCTGATATTTCCCAAGCAGTGGGAGTTGTTAGCAAGTTTGTGGCCAATCTAGGAAAGAAGCACTGGAAAGTAGTTCAATGGATTTTTAGGTATTTGAGAGGGACCAACAGCAGGTATACATGCTATGCAAGGTCAAACACTTCTCTACATGGGTATGTAGATTCAGATATGGTAGGTTACTTGGATGATAGGAGTAGCACCACATGATGTGTGGTGGTTGGTCTTCAAGATTGAACTTAAAGAGGGATACAAGCTAGGAAACAAAATTAGATGATGTACAGGTACAGGTATAGGTGTAACTATTTATCTCCAAGTGGGAGATTGTTAAGTTGTGGAGCTAAAAGATTCACTGTTATGCAAATTAGAGGAGGTTGCTGAGAGCTAAAGCAACCAACATCAACATGATCAATTGACATCGATCATATCTAGTTATAGAGCAACTGACATCAATCAAGAATCAGCTGACGTCAGTCATCTCTAGATAGATAGGGACTGACGTCAATCGCTTGTGTGTTCCAGAACTATTAGTTATATGAACATTTAGTTTGTTGAACAGTCAGTTTGTATGTAAAGACTAATTTTAGTCTTGAGTATGTGTTTTTAATTATTGCAATTAGAAAGTCTAATTATTGTTTGCATGGGATCTATTTAAGAGACCCATGGGGCTATATTATAATCAAGGACAAGGAAGAGATCCTTTCAATTGTAAGATCAAGTTGATCTATAGGTTGTGCAGGATCAGGTAGAAAATCTACATGGTAAGTAAGATCAATTGATTTGTAGGTGTGCAAGATTAGGGAGATCTACTTGGAGTACGTTGAGTACTTGGTGTACTGGCAGTATCGTTACTGACTGGTGGAGGGTACAACTCTGTGTTTGAGTTGTGGTTGTAATTGGTTGAGTGAGAGAACTCTTGAGGAAAAATTACTGGTACGCCCAAGAGGTGTGGGAAGAGTGTAATTTATTCATTGTATTTCCTTCTAGAAGAGTGTTAATACAAGATTGTATTGTCTCTCATATTCTATGCTATTTTTGATTTCTAGTTACTTATGATTTTGGTTTAATTCCATGTTTAGTTGCTTATACAAGGTAATAAATTGTGCTCCTAGATCCTAACAGTAGCCTTGCAAGTGTGTTATGCTGCATGGATATATGATATAGCAATGATATGTTGACAAGATATCTAAAGATATAGAAATATTTGTATTGAGAAATTATTAGATCAACATGGGTATACCTAGATAGATATAACAATGTAAAATCATGTGCAATGTCTTGAAATGGAATTGAAAGTGTTAGTTGTTAATTGTCAAGGACGGATGGATCATGATGTCCATCATGGCATCCAAAAAAGAAAGATAAATGCATGATACAGATCATGGTATTGCAAACATGGACGAGCAATCAAACAATAAGCATACAAAGCAAGGAGCATATAAGGGTGGCCAAGGGGCTAAGAAAACAAGGGACATAAGCACATGTCACTCATATTGAAAAGTAAACATATAAGGCATGTTCAAATGCTACATACACATGCCATAAAAATAAGCAAGATTGACATGAGGGCCATAGACACATAGAAGAGTACAAGCAAGAGACATTTTCAAATGTCCAAAGGTACACACACATGAATAGAAGTAAAGGACATTTTCAAATTTTCTAAGGCACACATAAGAAACAAAGCTAGAACTAGAAATGCAATCACATCTAGCTACACAAAGCAAGAAAGGAAATCATGTAAAATACTAGAAATATAATTGCATCTAACTAATCAAATAAAGAAGTGAAAGTATGCAAGACTTGTTAGTACAAGACTAGGTATATGCTAGGAAATACACAAGTGTAAGATACTAGTGAATGTCGATGTGGGAATCTGTATAAGCTAGTAAGTAATGTATGCCAACATGATAACTAGAGTGTGTGGTGTAGGAATGTCATAACCTAGATGGTATATTCATGTAGAAGATTCCCCCAATGGGAATATGTATTGATGTGCATCTCAAATGTATAATTAGGATGCCCCCTCAATGGGTAGAGTGAAGCAATCAAGGAGCTAAAAGTCACTACACACACTCAAAGAAGATCAAATGAAGCATGGTAATGTAGATAATTGATAAACCATAGTATAGAACAACAAATGTAAGTATAACATAATAGTATAAATTTAAAACATGGATGATGCATACAATTAAAATATTTTTGTGTTTTTGAATTATTTGAATGTTTTTGTAATTATTTAAATTTTTTATTATTTTTATATTTTGATATAAGTTATGTCCAAGTAAGCATGAGAAGAGATGATACTAACTGATGAGTCTCAGAAGAGACTCCCTATCATGGTGTCTTGTATTAAATAAAGGAATCATGCATGATTTTGAAGCATGAGTGAATGGATATGAATATGACTTTGAATATCTAGGTTCATTGCATGTATCTTGGAAATCATAATAACCTAGATTATTCCACTCATTATTATCATCTTGATTTTAAATCAATGGAATGCTAGTGTTGATGTTTTTTGTATTTGGATATTTTCCTTTGATAAATTATGTCTATGAATGCTTTGCCTTAGGATGTTCAATAAATCTCAAACCTTGGTGACAAACATTATCAATTTCTAGAATAGGAGTAGTGATGCCTTGAGCATAATTGCCCAACCTTTGGTCTTGAAAATCAAACTATTGTAGATATTTTTGACCAAACCCATACTGCTTTAAATGTTGAGCCTCATTTTGGAGAGGTATATTTGTATCTTTTTCATGCTTTACCTATGCTTATGGTACTATTTGTTTCTCTAATTGTGCTTTTTGATTCTTTTATTATTCTGAGTATGCTTTGGTAGCCATTTCTGTACTATTTTTGAATTTGACCTTTTGTGAATGTATTCCTATGTCACTATGGATTTATTGAATAATTTACCTTACATAGAGTCCTCATTATAAATTATCTATTATATATATTGTTTCAATGCCAAACTTGAATCTGTGTGATGCCCATGCATTCTATGATATGCACAATAATGTCTAGATATTCTCACTGGATGTAGAGGAGGTAGTTTGATCAACTTAGATTTAATCATTTCCCTTAGTACCTCACTTGAAATATTATTTGATCTTTGAAGGTTTTTTGAATCGCCAATTTTAAAGTTACTTTGTTGTGATTTCTTATTTTGATATGTAACATTGCTTGCAACCAATTGACTAGGTGAAGGTGTAGATACATGATTGGCACTAAGGTGCCTTTGGCTTATGTATTATAATCTAATTTTCTTATATTGTGATATTTTCATGTAATAGCTAATTATGAATTTGTAAATCTGAAATTAACTTGCTCATACTAGTGATTTGATCACTTAGAGTCTCACAAGTGCAAACCTTAGTTGCTTCTGATTGAACATGTAAGAAAATATGTTGAAGAGGGTGTGAAGAAGCTGTAAGATAAATGTAAGCATTAGGAACAATATTATAGGATTCCTTACCTTTTGAAGGGGTTATAACATGGACCTGATTAGAGGGAAAGTAACTATCACTCTCTTGGGGGAGAGGAGGAGAAGGAAAATCTTTCCTACGCATAAGATATGACATTGAAACTTGACAGGTGGTTGTTAGTTTATGCAATGTATCCTCTAAGTATGTAGCCAAAGAGTTAGATATATCTAGGTATAAACCATGTATATTGGATTAAATTCATGTAATTAGAGTTTTAAGTTGTATAGTAATATGATTATAAAGAACATTCCATATGTGAGATAGCAAACAAGGGATAAAGAGCATGGATTTGTGCACTAATGCATAGAAAATTTTGACATGTTTTATGATATGTCTAATGTGTTTAGCATGATAAAATTGAATGTTTTTCCATATGAGATATAGTAATCAAGGGATAGAGATCATGACATTGTGCATGAATACATAATTTTTTTTGACATGTGTCATGATATGTCTAATGTGTTTAGCTAAATAGAGTTGGAAATTGTTCTGCATGATAGAGAGAGAGAGTATGCAAAATAAATATTGAAATATTGTGCACTTTTAGTAATAAATTTTATGATATCATCCCTTATTATGAAAATTAAGTATGAAATGCAAATAATGAAGCTTTGTACTAACATATGGTATACTTCATCATTCATGTACATGATAGGACCAAGTAAGGTCTCCTTATTATTCATAAGATATGCAAGAAATATGTGAAAATAAGTGAGATCCATTTTTCTAATCTGATTATAAATGTAAGGTGATACCTCAAGAAGCATAGGGACCTAGTATATGCAACTAGAGTTTTGAAAGATAATTATTTGAAAGATTACTATGAATTTTTGAAATTTGAAGTAAATTTTTGAGTTGGATATACAAGTGAAAAATAAAAAAATTATTGATTTAAAAAGACCTAGTAGCTGCAACTAGGGTTTTAGAAAAAATAGAATTTTCAAAAATACTATAAATTTTTGAAATTTGAACTAATTTTTTGATTTAAATATGTTAGTAAAAATTCAGAAAATGATTAGAAAATTAATGGGAGCTAGTTGATGCAACTAGATTTTGAAATAAATTTATTTTAAAATTTACTACAATTTTTTTAAATTTTAGAGGTATTTTTGATTTTCATGGGATGCGGTTTCATAGTTTGGGTACATTTTCATTCAGTTCCTCAACTTCACATACATCAAATTTAGGGGTTTCTCAGGCACATGGGTTCTCAACAAAGGCTACTCTATGAAGGAGTCTATGAGAGAAACTACTCATGTAAATCAAAAAAGGAAGGAAATAGTACAAAAAGAAAGTAGCCAAGTACCCACAAAAAGTTGAATTTGAAGAGAAATGTTGATGACACATTCTATGGTAAAGGATAATGAACCTATTCAACCAATTATCATCACACCTCCTTTGGTTAGTTATACGTAACCACTACTACTTCTATTCCTAATTTCACTACATCTATCACAGATCCATCAATACTTATGCCACCTCTAAAGTCTCATGGCATCAAGTATTCCAAGATATCTATTTAGAAGGAAACTTATGTTCCTCCTCCATATTATCCACCTACTCCTCCACATTCACCTCCTTCAAAAGATCAACCCAACACTAAAAATGAGCAAAAAAAAGTAACAGTTGAAGAGGTAACCCCATCTCAGGAGGCACTATAGGAAAAGTTAGAAGAATTAGTTGAACTTGAGAAGGAAGCCATAAGAGGGGTAATGGATAAAAAGGTGAAGGAAGTTGAGACAATGAAAGAAGTTAAACCTGAGGAGGAAACAAAGGTATTTAAAGAGAAAGTAGTAGGGAAAACAAAAGAAAAGGATGTTGATAAGGAGAAAGAAGTAGAAATTGAGAAAAAAGTTGAAAAAGTGGCAAAAAAAGTGACTAAAAAAATAAAGGAGAAGGAAATTGAGAAAGAGAAGGAAGTAGAGAAGGGAAAAGATGAATAAATTAGTTCCACATTTACTCAGGATATTCTAGAGACACAAGAAGTTCCTTCTCAAGAGCTAGTGATGAAAAATAATCAATAACAAATGGTAATTCATATAGACACTTCCACTAGTATGGATTTATCATCTTGTTTGGTAATGTAGATAACTTTAGAATATAAAAAAGTAATAAATCTTAAGAAAATAGATTTGTAATTATTGAAAAATCTTGACAAGAAAGGAAATAAGCCTAAATATGCGAAGATAACTTCAAAATTGACAATTGAGCCTACAAGAAAGAAGTTTACAGAGGTATCAATTCCACCATAGGGCATGAGTAAAAATGAAGTCACTAAAGGTGACTTAACAATTACAAAGATATCCCTTGGAGAAGTTACCACAAAAGGCTTGAAGCAAGACACCTAGACCTTGATTGAGACTCTCTTTAAGAATCTTGATAAGGAAAAGGATGTTAAATCTAAGTTGAAAGAACAAAATGCCTAGTTATGTGAAATAATATCCAAAGTTATCAAGTCTGTTCCACAAAAAAATATTATTTTAGGAGATTTAATGAGCCAAAAAGTAATAATTGAGGTGGAAAAAAGTGGAAATAAGGCTAAGGCTGTTGATGAATGGATAGAGAAGATGCATCAAACTACCTATAAGATCTTTCCTAAAGTTTTAGGTATTCATGCTAATGTTATGAATAAATTATTAGAGACAAAGGTAGTGAGGAAGGAAATAGAGAATAAGAATGACATTTCTGAGTTGTAGCAAGAGAGTCTACAAGGAATAAGTACTTTGAGTGAAAAAGTTTTGATTGAAGAGAGGATTTTACCTAATGATCTATAAATAAAGGAAAATAAGAAGAGTATCTCCTATCCTTTTACATGTGTATTCTTGAAGAAAAGTGTGAAGAAATGAAGAATTTGGAAGAAGAAGCTTGCAATGAAAAGGTGAATCTAGAAGATTGTCTCTATGGTCTTACTAACATTTGGTCTGATAAAACTCTAAGGACATTTGAACAGTTATATTAGCAGTTTAAGAAATTAATGGTAAAGGCCACAACTCCTTTCACAACTAAATCTATAAAGGAGTTAATCAAATATAAACATGAAATCAAGAGGCTTGAACCAATTATTAAAAAGGTAAAAGCTCATAGTAGAAGGTTGGAAATAGAAATGCTAAGATTTAAAACTAAAATGCAATCACTTGATAAACTGGATGATACAACAATACAATCCATGATGTCTCAACACATTAAATATAGAGAGAAGTGAAGTTAATGAATTAGAATGATTTCAATATTTCTTCTACTTCATCTATTCTCTTCTTACAACTTGTAATGTATTTAAGTAATTGTGATTTAAGTGATTACTTGTAAAATTAAGTTGTTGTAAAATTACAAGACCCAAGTAATTTGGCTAAATGCCATTACTTGAAGTCATTTTGTAAGAAAAAATTACTTAAGTGAATGATGATAGGGATGCAAAGCAGTTGTGTTCAATCCAAATAGTGAGACTAAGAAGTGCTACATGTCATCGGTCGTTGCATGCCATAGAGGATATATTCTAGGAGGACACCTCTCAACGGTTACTAGTTTTTAGTGCATCATATGGGTTTTGAAGGAGTTGTTTTCAATTTGATTTTGACATATATTTTTGTATAAATATAATTGTAGGCCTACATGCCTAAAGAGGATGGTAATTTTTGCATAGCAATTGTAACTAAAGCAATCTAAAACTTTGTGTTTAGATTTTTGCATTTTTCTTTTGTATGAAATTGGTTCAAAGTGAATGAGAAAGAAGTTGTTTTCTATGGAAATTTGCATCTCAGAAGATCATTTGGTAGATTTGTGAAGATTACAATGGTAAAATTTGTGTTATATTTAAATCTAAATGTAAATTCTAGTATTTCTTAATCATTTGCTAAAAATATTATCATCTCTTGAATGTTTAATTACTTGTACATATTCAATAAGATCTTTAAAATTGATTATTGTGAAGTACAACTTCTCTCCTAGCACATGTTTTAGTTTTCTAGGCTTAATTTACTAAAAATTATTTACACATTCTCTAAAATAGATGCTTACTGAAAATCACCTTGTTATGGTTCATGAACTCTATGATTAAAGTAATACCCCTAGAAATAAGACAAATTGTACTAATCTATATAATTTGTGAATAATTTAGAGCAGCAGATAAGTAGAAGTAAATAAATATAAGCATATGGGAGCTTCACCATTAAATGAAGGAGATTTAATCCTGTGACTACCTAGGTGCTTTTGTTAGCCTACAAAATATCTAGCTAACAACTACCAAATAAGTTTTTTCATCTTCATACCTAGACCATATGCATCAATTTTTAATTTATGCGATGAAACACATAAGAAGATACAAATATGAAAATTTTCCCTCCAAAGCATTTTTAACTATATTTTTTAGGTCTAAATTGAGCCAAGTGAACATATTAGTGCAATCGTATCTTGCATGTGTGATAGTTTTAGGAGAAAAGGTCAAATATGTTTTTTACCTTTATACCAAGAACATATGTACCAAATTTTAGCTCATCCACTAAAGTGCATCAAAAGATATGAGGATGCAAAGTTGGCCTTTTAGGAAAATTCCACTATTTTTCCATAGCATTTTTTAGGGAGTGCAAACTGAGCCTAGTGAGGATGTTGGGGCAGTCATATCTTGCATGTGCTTTAGTTTGAAGAGAAATGGTCAAATGAGTTTTTTTATCTTCATGCCAAAAAAAAATATGTCAAATTTTATCTCATGTGACAAAGTGCACCAGAAGATACAAATGTGCAAAGTTACCCTCCAAAGCATTTTTGACTATGTTTTCCAAGTTCAAATTGAGCCTAGTGAGCATATTGAAGGTGTTATATCTTGCAAGTATTGTAATTTTAGGAGAAATGGTCAAATGGCAACATATGCTCAAAGTTTTAGCTCACGTGATAAAGCATAAAAAAAATATGAGAACCCAAAGTTGGCCTTTTAAAATTTTTTTGATGTTTTTCTATAGTCATTTTTGACTCTGATGGGCATGCGAACGTCATGCAAAATCACATGGACCAATCAACTTTTACATTTTATAAGTCTACCTAGAAAGCCCTCAAGAAAAGTGAATTTAATGGGTTTGTTCTTTTTAGTATCAAGTCTATTTATTACAATTTTGGTGCCTCTGTGACCTTTGAGCTTCAAGATATAAAATTAAAAATTTAGACAAAAACATAAGATGTTCACATGGATGCCAAATTTGAATCAAGCAAAAATACATATGAGCTTAAATTTTATGGTCTATGAGATGTCAAATAAATTCATGTGGATGTCAAATGACATTTACGAAAATGCTATTTTTGAGCTCTAAGAACCAACTGATGGCTTTTAAATAAAGGGTCCCGACAGTTCAATGGCAAGGCTATATAGCCTGTAATATTTTCATTAATGAAATAGCTAAATTAAAAAAAAAAATTTAATTGGTTTTAAATTTATATTTAATATATGTCCAGGCTGAAGTAGGTAAGAAATAAGTAGTCACTCAATAAACAATGAGGACCCTACAACAGTAACTCAAAACTTTAGTAGCAAAAAGGGTCCTAAAAATCAATGAAATAAAAATATCATTTTATAACCATAATTGTATTACATTGTAAAATAGGATATTATTTTTGACATAGATTAGTTCATTAGAAAAGATCATTTGTTTTAGAATGTAGTAGAAAGGACAATTATCCTATACACATGTTCAAGTGTAACTTGATATCACTAACCGACATGTTGTCTTGTATCTTATAAAAGGAACATTATCATTCATAAACAACATAAGGGGAGTTCTTATAACTAAAAAAATTACTTTTTAAACTAAGAATAATTAATATAAGAAAGGAATTATGTAAATATTATCTAGTATTTGCTTGTAGGAAGTGCTATATGGTTTCTCTCTTAGTTGTCTAGTTTCACTTTCAGATTTGAATGGTTTCTATAGATTTTGCATGTGTATCTTAGATGTAGAGGTGATAATTTATGCCAATACTAAATTAGTTAAAATTTCTTAGGCTTATTTCATTTGTTACACTTCTTTTGCATTTGAGTTAATGTTGTTTTCTTGTAGGAGTGAATCTTTAAAGTGAGTCTGGTTCCTATTTGCATCATTTAGTACCTTCCTTTGAAGCTTGCCTAATGTATGTTATGATTTGAGCTTAAGCTACTTCATTTCATACATTGGTTGAACACATGTTTAGATGGTATGTGAACTTTATCATAATGTCTAAAATAAGACCATCATTATCTTTATTTCTACCCTACCCTTCCTTTTGCTTCTTTTTAAACCTAAATCACCTTAGTTTAGCTTGTCATTATAAACATCCATCCTAAATTTATTCTTAATTTATCTCTTGATCATAATTCACTATTCTCTACATAGTTACTTCATATTCTACATAGATATGCTATTTGGCCATGGTGGCTCCTAACCACCACTTAATATAAATATTGTGAAATAGTCACTTATTTTGCCTCTATTCTACCAACAGGTAACAAGATTACCAAAACC
This sequence comes from Torreya grandis, assembly GCA_037957365.1. Lineage (NCBI taxonomy): Eukaryota > Viridiplantae > Streptophyta > Pinopsida > Cupressales > Taxaceae > Torreya > Torreya grandis. The sequence continues at coordinate 413,557 of JARHVA010007110.1, read as the reverse complement.
CATAACTCATGCACTAAATTATCTGAATTCTAAAATAAGAAGTGTTTTTGAACACTCTAGGCATATGTGGTACATATTTGGGCATCAAAAGGAGAAGATTAGATGGTGCTAGAAGGAGGGCCCTCAAAAAATCTTTATGAATTTGTAGGATCTTTTCTAGTTTTGGTGTATTTTGACCAAAGATCATTTTATTCTTTACATATTTGTGTTTCCTTTAGCATAACTGTGTAAAGGTTATGATCTTCATAGTTTTAGACCAGTCTTTGGGCTTATTTAGACAAAGATTGACATTCTTTGAATACATATGCTTAGTTATGGTAAAGATAACTTTAGATCTATGAATCCAACTAGTTTAAGGTTAGTAATAGTTATTTTGGTCAAGGATTTATTAAATACTTTACAAATTTGAGTTTATTTCGATGTGAACATGTAAAGATCACTCATACTAGCATATGTGGACACTTTTTTGAGCTAATGTGGTTAAAGAGTTCTATCTTTTATTATTATTTATATGAATCTTTTAAAAATTTGCTTAATGTGCAAAGCTAATCATTATTCTTTGTAAATATTGATTTGACACATCATATTTCAAATAAGATTCAAAGTCTTTAAGCTAGAATTGCAAAAGTGAGATCATGGTGAGCAAAAATCCTCAGGCTCCCAATCTACTGCATCAATTCAAGATAATCATGTATTCAAGGAATGGCTTAGATAGGTCATTATTCAATCAGTAAACTAGGTATAGTTTATGATCTTCTTCAAAATCTTGAAAGATATCTACCCAATTTTAGTCTTGATGTTGTCACAGCTAAAGAATATGTTAGAAGTTTAAAAGCTATATTAAGATTATTAAATGTGACTCATGAAGATGTAGCATGTAGACCATTTCATTTTACTTTCAAAGATACTACATATGAATGGTTTCTCAATCTATTAGAAGACTACATTACTAGTTGGGATGATTTTAACAATATTTTCATTGATCAATTTGGAAAAATCATTAGTCCCTATGTCATGTATTAGGGATTCATCATAATTAAAATGGATGCTAATGAGACCATCAAAGCCTTAAAAACTAGGTTCCAAAAGAGGTTCATTATAACCATAGCCCTTTATAAATCTGATAAGGCTTTATCCTTAGAAATTTATAAGGATGCTTTAGATCCCATGACCTTCATGTTCTTGAAAAGATCTCACCTAGTTATAAATACATTAGCCTAGGCCTACTATAAATTTGTAACCATTAATGACCAAATGCAACCTCAAGGACAAATGGCATACTCCATCCCTAACATCAATTAGAATATATCTGTCCTGAATCAACCTCCAATTTGAAACTAATTACCATTGAGTCATCCATATCCTAGACAGAGATTAGGGTTATTAAATATCATTGTTAATGGAATTCATCCATAAAATCATAGAAATCTAATGCCCACAGCCAATAGTAATGCTCCAACCTATGATCTTGAGACTCCAAAGAATTCAAATGACTTAATACTAAAAATGGTTCAAAAATTGAGCACTAATTTTCTTCAATTATAGAAGCAAATGAGTAATAATGAGGAGAACTCTAGTATAAATTTCTCTTCTCGAGAGTTTAATAGACCTCTAAACAAGTTTCATGATGAGTCATATGAGGACATACAGATGAATTTTTATAATGTCGATTTGGCTCATCATTGTAATGTTTTTGAAACATCTCAATATGGATAGACACATATGGAGTTGCACCTAACTGAGATAATATTGTAGGTACATTTGAATCTTTAGAGACATTATGATATTCATGGTGGAAACCTTTGGTTCCCCATTTGAAGATGAGGATGAATTTGAAGATGAGCCAATTAAAGAAGTTACATCTGAGATGCCTTATATTCCTAAAGACATGAAAGAAATTTCAATTAAAGACCAACAAAATGTCATCATTGAGACACCTAAAGAAGAAGAGTTGTTCGAGGTTGCCTACAGATTTTCAATGGTGGATATAGATCAAATACAAGATAATCCTTCTTCGGAGGGAAGTCAAGAAGATAACCCATGTAGATTCATTGCTAAAATGGAGAGTAATCCTAAACAAGATGATTATTGGTAGTGGTCATACCATTATTTATTGAATAAAATCAAGGAGCTTGAGATGGTAGATGATGGGATAGAACAACATATTGATGCTCCATCTAAGGATTACACCAATGGTCTAGAGATTCAAAAAAACTATACTATTTGGGAGATCCCAAGATAAGATGAGTTATAACTTGGTTGGATAGAGGAGATGAATTTCCTCATAAAAGATAAAGATGAAACAAGCATAATAAATAAAAAAATATTATATGACTTCATTGCAAAGATAGAGGTATGGGACTGACATGTTTCTAATGGCAAGATTCTAGAGGAACATCATTCAGTTGATTAGAATGAAGAAACCTTTTGGGATGAATTGGAAGATTTTTGTGCAAAGATCGGTAGTCCACCTCCACCTCAGAAAGAACCTAATGAAGACATTAGTCTGAAGATGCAAGATAAGCTACCATTATTAAATGAAGATAATATAAGCCAATACCTATCTATGGATAAAGTAGAACTGACACTTTTGTTGTAAACTATAAGGATTTGGGAGGAAGATGATTGGATTTTAGAATCATATCTTTGATCCATGTACTTGAGAATAGATATGGGAGCATAAGTCACACCATTTAGAATATTTAGGCATCCAAACACCCCTATCTACAAGAAAATGTCATAAAAAAACTCTCAAATTTCAAGGTTATATAGTAGACTAAATAATTTTCCATTTGATCCTGAAGGTAAGAATTTTATGAATTTAGTATAGGGCTTAGATTAGTTTCTTTCCTATATATATATATATATATATTTTTTTTTTCCCTTCCTATCCCTTGTTTATATATAACTCATGTACATATTTGTTTAACTTTTGTGCTTTGTTCTTTGCTTCTAAATAAGTCCTTTTGGACATCCCTCAGCTTGAGTTTCATCTAACTACTCAACATCTTCATAATTAAGAAATACATATATCACTTCTAAACATTGGTTGATCATGGATTGATAAAATATAAGCTTGATGTTGTAGTTTAAAGAAGCTATCAAAGACTGATGGATAAGTTAATTATTCCTTGAGATTTAAACCTTGTTCTAATCTAAGTTTAGTTTAAAAAAAGTTGCACATGTGGGATGAAAGCTTAAACTATTAGGATACAGTCATATTTTCACTTAAAAAACATTAATTGCTTATAATAATATTTATAGCCAAGGGTGATTGTTTGAAAATCAAAAACTTGACCAAATCCCTAAACTTGGCTAAACTAGTTCCCAAAATTTGCTAGAAGCCAAACATGATCTAAAAAATAAAAAAATAAAAGCTTATTACAAAATCAAAAGATTTATAAGCAAAGGTGATTTTGGTAATCTCCATCAGAGCTATGGATGCTTGGTTGGTAGTGGAGCAAGGTCATGAGCATATCCAAAGGCATCTCTATCAGGGCTATGGATGCCTGGCTGTAGCAGAGCAATGCCCAAGCCTTCTCTGAGTAAAGCATGGTTCTTAATGAGTATTCAAACATGCTAAAAGTTAATGTTAAGGATTAAATTCTTGAACCTAGAAGTTGTTCTCTAAATCTTTTGGAAATCAATAAGTGAAATCAAAACACACACACAACATGACTGGGTCTTGATGTTTGATCCTAATTTTATATGTGCAAGATTTATTCTAACCATGAACTGATCTTAATAATGGTACCTGATCAAATGAAATAAGTAGCTTAGTTATTTGTCTAAACCAGATTCTCTAAATTCTAACATATTTCTATGTTCCCCTAGAAGTCACCATTTATTGAGGTCAACATACCTCCATTTATGAAAAATAGGAATCCTTGTGTCAAATTATGTAAATTTGTACCTTGAAATTGAAAATTTACTTAATTAGAGTGTCACTAGCATGTTTGCACATTATTTTTATTTGAAGCTCATCCACACCATGGTCTGGCTGACTTATTAATTCATGTTTCTGGTTTGACCCTTTTCAAGTTTGTTAGCATTTGTTCTTCATATTTTAGGTTACAAATTTGATGAAGCCTTTCTTGAATGAGCTGTGTCTGAATTTAATGATTTAATCCTAATTTGGCCTTTTACTAGCCTTTGATATGTATAAATTCAAGATAAATAATTTCACCTAAAGTGACATTTATCAAATTTTAAAGACTATGGACATGTTGCAAAGACCCTATGGAGTGCTAAGAGTGCTTAGAGTAGTTTACTGAGGCCATATTTCACATGTGTGGATGAGTCAAGGAAATCACCAAATGGGTTTTTGTTCTTCATACCTAGACCATATGCATCAATTTTTAACACATGTGATGAAGCATATAAGAAGATACAAATGTGAAAATTTTCCTTCCAAAGAATTTTTGACTATGTTTTTAGGTCCAAATTGAGCTAAGTGAGCATATTGGTGTAGTAATATCTCTCACATGTGATAGTTTCAAGTGAAAAAGTCAAATAAGTTTTTTCACCTTTGTGCCAAGAACATATGCACCAAATTTTAGATCATCCATTAAAGCACATCAAAATATATGAGGATGAAAAGTTGGTTTTTCAAGAAAATTCCACTATTTTTTCATAGCCATTTTTCAAGGAGTGCAAACTGAGTCTAATGAGCATGTTGGTGTAGTCATATCTCACATGTGCTACAATTTTAGGATAAATTGTCAAATGGGTTTTCTCATATTCATGCCAAGAACATATGAAGAAAATTTTATCTCACACAACAAAGTGAACCAAAAGGTAAAAATGTACAATTTTTCCCTCCAAAGCATTTTTGACTATGTTTTCTAGGCCCAAATTTAGCCTTTTGAGCATATTGAAGGTGCTATATTTTGCAAGTAATTTAGTTTCAAGAGAAATGGTCAAATAATTTTTTTAATATTCATTTCAAGAACGTATGCAGCAAGTTTTAGCTCATGTGACAAAGTGCATAAAAATATATGACGACCCAAAGTTGGCCTTTAAAGAAAATTCTGTTATTTTTTCATAGTCATTTTTGACCCTGATGGGCACAAGGACGTCATACAAAATCCATGGACCAGTCAAATTTTACATTTTATAAGTATGAATAGAAAGCCCTCAAGACCAGTATATTTAATGGGTTTGTTCCTTTCAATATCAAGTCCATTTTCTATAATTTTGATGCCTCCATGACCTTTGAGCTTTAAGATATAAAATTATAAAGTTGGCCAAAAACATAAGATGCTCACGTAGATGTCAAATTTGAACCAGATAAAAATCCATATATGCTTAAATTTGATGGTATATGGGAAGTTAAATACATTAATGTGGACATCAAATAATGTTTGTGCGAACATCATTTTCAGGCTCTGAGAACTAGTTGATGACTTTTAAATGGAGGGTCCCAGCAGTTCGGTGGCAAAGCTATGCAACTTGTAAAATTTTCATTAATGCAATAGTTAAATGAAAACCAAAATTTTAATTGGTTTAAAATTTGTATTTAATATATGTTCAAGCTAAAATAGGTAAAAAATTAGTCTCTCAAGGAACAATGAGGACTCTACAATAGTAACTCAGAACTTTAGTAGTAAAAAGGTCCTAAAGATCAATGAAATAAGAATCTCCTTTTGTAACCATCATTTTATTACATTTTGAAATAGGATATTGTTTTTTATATAGGTCAGTTCATTAGACAAGATCATTTATTATAGAATATATCAGAAAGGACAACTATTTTGTACACATGTTCAAATGTACTTGATATCATTAACTGACATGCTACCTTGTATCTTAGAAAAGGAGAATTATCATTTAACAAGAAAATAGGGGAAGTTCTTAGAACCAAAATAATAATTTGTAAACTAGGAGTAGTTAATATAAGTAAAAAATTCTTCAAATATTGTCCAATATTTACTTAAAGGAAGTGCTATATGGTTTTTATCTTAGTTGTCTAGTTTCACTTTCAGATTTGAATGGTTCCTATGGATTCTAGATGTGTATCTTAGACGCAGAGCTATTAATTTATGCCACTGCTAGATGAGTTGAAAGTGATTAGGCTTATTTCATTTGTTGCACTTATTTTTCATTTGGGCTAATGTTGTTTTCTTGCATGAGTGAATCTAGTTCTTATTTGCATCATTTCATTGTTCTTTGCATAGTTACTACATATTCTACATAGATATTCTATTTGGCCATGGTGGCTCCCAACCACCACTTAATATAAATATTGTGAAACAGTTACTTGTTCTACCTCTATTTCACCAATAGGTAACATGATTATTACAACCCATAAAGCATGCACTGAATCATCTATATTTTAAAATAAGAAGTGTTTCTGAACACTCCTGACACCTATGGTACATATTTAGGCATAAACAATACTTAATCATAGATTAAAATGACAAGAATGATAAATTTGGTTTGGCATCCTCACATATAAGTGTGTACATGTTTACTACCAAGCAATAACCCCATGAACAAGAATTTAAATGTCCTTCCTAGTTATAAACTCTCCGCTTAGATGGAGCTAGATCAAAGTAGGGTTCAAGTGTTGGCATAACTCTGATTAACCCAGATGGGAAATAATATATAGCTACATATAGGTTATAATTCCCTTGGACTAATAATCAAGTTGATTATAAAGCCCTAATCTTAGGTTTATAGTTCACACTATAACATAATGCCAAGAAGTTACTTATATTTGGTGATTTAGAGTTAGTCACCAACTATATAAAAAAAATATCAATGTAAACTCACCTAATTCAAGAAGTATAAACACCGAACATGGGACCTAATCAAATATTTCAAAGCATTCAACATCAAACCCATCCTAAGGGAAGAGAACCAAATAACAAATTCACTAGTATCTTTAGCCACCAATCTGGCACCAATCCACTAATACAAGTTGCATAAATTGTATTTGGATTTGGTTCTTTTCCCCTTTATCCCATACAATATGGAAAAATTCTAGGTATTTAATGATGATCAACATATTGTACAATTTATGAACAATTTTAGAGCATTTGAATATCATCTAATAGATGAAAAAGATGTTGAATCCATGAATATGAAAGATTTAGGGGTAGATGGTGTCTTAAAGCTGAAATAGAATTGCATTCCTATGGGGATGGTCTTAGTAGAGAGAAATTTCAATATGTATCCACAAGATTAAAAACAAAAATAACTTAAAGTGACTAAATCTAATTTTGTCAAAAATATTTTGGGCATGAACCAACATCCCTAAGGTGTGAACATTGGTCTGAGTTAAACTAAAAATGAGAAACAAAATTTGAAGAGTTTACTAACAAAATACAAGAACATGATTTCTTGGACAAATGAAGATCTAAAGGTCTTCGATCTCATGGTCATCACACATACTATCCCACTAAAGCCAAAACATAAGCCATTCAAGTAGTGATAGAGGCCAATAAATATAATTCTGGAACCTATCATCTAGATAGAAGTACAAAAGCTATTGGATGCTAAGATTATTTTTCAAATCAAATATTATACCTAGGTGGACAAGATAGTACCAATCAATGATAAGAACAAAGAAATTAAGCTATGTGTTGAATTTAGAAATCTGAATGAATCCTCAAAAAAAGATAACTATCCTCTACCCTCCTTGGTTGAGGTAATTAAAATGGTTATTGGATTTGAGATGATGCCCTTCTTGGATGAATTCTTGATCTATAATAAAGTGATAATACAAGTAGAAGACAAAATGAATACTATCTTCACAACCAAGTGGGGATATTTTACATACAAAAGGATGCCTTTTGGCCTAATTAATGTAAAAGTGATTTAACCTTTTAGGGTTTTACAATGAAAATCTTATATTTAGATTAAAAGGATGAGATGTCTAAATTAGTTAAATAAATATGCAATAATTAAGTACTAATTTGTTATGACCTTTGACCTTGTTTGAATTTCTAATAATATCAATAAATAGGCATAAATAGAGACTTATCTAAAAATTGACTATCACAATTGATCTGGGTTCTAAAAGTTGAGATCTAGACAGTTGTCTGTGTCATCAAAAGGATTATGGTATTCATCTACTCATTAAATGGTAGTACCTAGTATGGATAGTATCTCCATCTATGTGTAGTGTCCTTAATGTGGTGCTAATTTCCCCTTTGTGAGACTATTGTTATTATTTAGGAGCACCTGCACCTATGTTTGTATGTCTTATTCTTGCATGCATGAAACCTAGAGCTTTGTGTTATGCTTAAAAAACCTAATTTAGTTAAAAAACCCTAATCCTCTTTGTAAGTATGGTATGAGCAATAATTTTGTGTGTTAGTAGGTTAGACTGGACATCCTCAACACCCAACTGTGTAGAGATTTATCTACATATCAATACTCTAAAGAGGGATCAAGCTCGATGTAGTTCTCCCACCTAGTGATTGATGCAAGTGCAAGTGAATGCTAGGATGAGAGTGGCCTTAGATGCCTTGAATGTGATTGATCTTTGAAATATTTGGAAACTGGGATTAGGGATGTTGTAGATGGTAGTATATGAAAGTAGGGAAAAATAAAGACCAAATACCTTGATTTTTTTCAACTTTGTCTTTAATTTGAATAGTTTTTGCACGTATTTTTCATTTAGTGAATAGAGGTGGATTAAAATTGTATTTATAGGGTTTTGTTGCTTATGTAGATAAGAAAATGATCTTAGACTGACATTAAGAGGGGCACACATTTGAAAAAGTACATTTTTGGAAGAACTAGGGCTATGGATAGTAGAACCCAATTGGGGACACTAGCGTCATGTGGATGTAGTGTCCCAAATGAGGTGCTAATGTCCTCTTTGCAATAATGCTAAAATTTTTGGATTAAGATATGAGATTACAATTTTAGGACTATGTTTTGACTGGTTGTAGGTGATTATGGTCTACTAAATGATTGAAAAAGTAAGTTTAATGCTCAAGGATAGGTATATGGCTAGCCTAGGGATAAATTAACTTAAACAACACTCTTATCATCTAATTACCACTTTTAGGTAACTAAATTTGTACCCGCAGCCCCCCCGGCCTCCCCACCCCTTTATGTTAGTAATGCAAAAAAGTTAAATGACTGGTATAAAGGAAAAAGAATCATAGTTAGACTTACCTTGGAAGTGAAGCCTATGTATCTAAGTTTGAGTATGTGAATCTAGGTTTGCATATGTGAAACATGATTCAAAACAATGTATTCAAATAAAAGATGCCAAAAATTAGTCCTTATTTAAGAGATGATAAAAAATAAAAAGCTCAACTAAAATGAAGTAACTGAGTAAAACTAAGTAAAGAGAGAGGAAATGAATGAATATACCTCATTGGGTACATGAACCAATGTATGAACCTGGTGATAACCTATGTGTGTGAGTGTGCATAGTGATCTTATCATTGAATAACTAGAACTTAGTTGATGGATTTCTCAATCCTCATATAGTGGATTAAGAACTCAATCTAGTTTTAACTTCATCATTTCCCACCCTTGCTTAGTGGATCTTGATCTCTATGAATAAATTTAATAAGACTATAAGTATGTCTAATATTATTATATAGGTGGCTCAAGAACTCAATTAGGTCATAAATCCATCATTTCCCACCTATGTGAAGTAGATGCATCTATAACTATACTACACAAAATGATGAAAGTATCTACTTGAATAAATCTAACTATGTATTCAACTCTGTGGCCACTCAGGTATATTAGGTAGCTTTGGACCACTCAAGAATACCAACCACTATAGATGGAGTAAGGCATGAATCTAGTGACAACCTAGAATGTGATAAAAAGTATATACTATGTAGATAATTACATAGAGTTTGCCATTCCATTTGATCAACCTATTTAAAGCTGAGTATATAGAAACTATGAGCTACACACATGCCCCCAATATAGTATCTAAGTATATTGAATAGGAACATAGTACGTAATAGTTGAATTTGTGTAATTGAAATGAATGTGGGAGTGATAATTCTATGCATGATGCTCCCAAATCTGAGCAACTAATATGAATTGGAGCTAAAATGACTAAATCCAAGTGAAATTTGAACATAACTACCAAACTTGTGATTATATCTATGCAAATCTATATTGTACCTAGTATACTAGCTTGAATGATCTAGATTATCGTAAAGTTGGGGATACTATATAATAGAGCCTTGTAGTGGATAATAGAACCTTGTGGTGTTAGTGTCCCAATTTGGGTGCTAATGACTACTTGGTTTGATTTTTGAGTGATCTAGACTAAATAATGAATCTCTATTTTATTTTGTGTCTACCCTAAGTATGATGTCTGAAAATAAGCTTGTGTGTTGAAATGTATCTGTGAATAGAAAGGTAGGAGCCTAATCTCTATGAAAAACCCTTGTGAATTCCCCCTCTTTTGAGGGTAGTTTTGGAACCTATGTAAGAACTATCCTTTAAATAAGTAGCAATATAAATATGTTAGTTGTAGCATGTGCATGATATCCTAATATAATGTATAAATATAACATCATAATGTAAATGCATTTGAGCATAATTAGGAAATGTAAGATTTATGTTGTAATCTAACATTTGCACAAAGGTGTTAAGATGGATGTAATCAATATATAACAAAAAATATGAGTAACTATTTAGGGGGATGGGGCATGATGTCCATTATGGATCCTAAGTAAGAGGTAGATGCATGAGATCTCTCATGGAATAAAAAATTGTTGGGTGTGTGTATGCATAACAAGCAAATACAGGTGTCATGGTGTAGAAAGATACAAGGAATCAAACATATAAACACATGACACAAATAAAATATAGGTTAAGGGGACAAGATATAAGAAACATGGGCACATGTTACTAAATGTAATAATGAAGGCATAAGGACATGTTCAAATGTCCACATACACAAGCAACAAGTAATTTGGTGTAGAATCACATAGAAGGACATGTCCAAATGTCCACATATAAAAGTAGGAAAGCACACATAAGGGACATGGGCACATGTCCAAGGCATACAAATAGAGAAGTGGTGTATAAGATAAAGAAAAATGGCATATTCAAATTCCCTCAAAGATGGAAGAAACATAGGAACCACAATTGAGTTTAATCTAGGTACTAGAAATGAAATCATGTATAACTGTGTAATACAAATATATGTAAATGTGAGGATGCATATATACTGAGTCTAACTAGTGATAGTCAACAAAATTTTTTTAGTGATGAGGAGTAATGATCAATATCAAGATAAATCAATGTCTAACTAGAATGTATAGTATGTAAAAATAAAACCTAGTTATAACAACTATGTAGGAGATGTCCCTAAGTGGTCATATGTATCAAATGTATAAACTTAGATCAGTGTAAATGCCCCCAATGGGTAGATGATAACTGGTCTAGATAAGTGTAGTGGATTAGATTCCTATCTAGAATCTACAAGCATTTGATAAGAACAAGTGAAGCATATGTGTATGATAAAACTGACTATACTAGGATAGCTAACAATATGCAATATCTGACAAGTAGTACAAATGTAAAAATATTATTGCATACAATATATAAAATTTGATGTTTTTGAAAATATTTGAATGTTTTTGTATTTTGACATGTTATATTGTTTTTGTGTTTTTTGAGTATAAGCTATGTACAAGAAAATGAAAATAAACTATGTACAAGGAATGAGAGAGAAAGTAGTATGTACACGAGGGTAGGAACCATATTAACTAATACATCTCATGGAAGGCTCACTATCATTATGACTTATGTCAAAAATAGTAATGGTAATCTCTCATGTAATGTGATTGCTATGTTGTAGTTTATTGTTGTTGTAGTATAAATCTATGTATTATTCATCATCAAAATCATAATATTATTCAACATTAAAATCATAATAATATAGAATGCTAGAGGTAATTTATTCATACTATGGATTTGACCTTTCTAAATTGTGCTTTGGCTTATTGATCATGATTTTTCTCTTTGAAATTGTCCTTATTGTAAACATACTATGCTATGGAGGATCTTTTGCTAGAAAACCTATTTTGAAAATGCTTGTTTGCTAAACATGATTTGGAATTTGAAACTTAAGATCTTTCTCTTTCTATAAAATTTCCTATGTATCTGGATGGTTGGTCTTCATAAATTATGTTTGTGAATGATGTACCTTAAGATATTCAATAAATATCGAACCATGTTGACCAATGTTATCTATTGCTAGAATAGGAAAAGTGATGCCTTGAGTCTACTTTACCAAACCTTGACCCTGATAGTCAAACTATTGTAGATATTTGTGACCAAAATTATATCATATTAAATGTTGAGCCTCATTTTAGAGAGGTAGACTTGATTGATTTATCTATGCTTATTTTACTATTTCTTGTTGTGATTATGCTTTTGAAACCTTTTATTGTTTTGAGTATATCTTTGGTAACCATTTTTGTACTATTTCTATTTTTTTTTAAAAATTGGTATATGTGCTATTGTATGTTGTGTAAATGAAGCGTCACTATGTGAGTCATTTATATCCATTATCTATTGTAATTTTATTTTTCAATGCTATACAAGAATCTGTGTGGTGCCCATGCATTCTATGATATGCACAAAAATATCTAGATCTCCTCATTGGGTGTAGAGGAGGTAGGTTGATCAAATTATCTTTTATCATTTTCATTATTATCTCACTTGACCTCTTGTTTTACCTTTTAATTATTTTTTAATGACTAATTGTAAATGTAATTTGTTATGATTTCATGTTTTGATATGTAACATTATTTACCATAAATTGACTAGTTGAATATGCATATACATGGTTTATACTATTGTGCCCTAAAGGCCTTTGTCTTGTAAACTGATTTTACAATGTTATAATATTTACATGTAAAAGTTGATTATGATTCTATAAACCTATAATTATCTTTTTCATACCGATAATTTGATCACATAGAGTCTCACAAGTGCAAACCCTATATGTTTTTGATTAAACACGTAGGCACACATCTTGTAGGGAAGAGGTGTAAATAGGCTGAGTATAGGGAATAGTGACATTGGTATAGGTGGATTCATCTTGTGTAGGAATGATATCATGGTCCTGGTTAGATGGAAATTATCTATCACCCTCATGGAGATGAGGAGGAGAAGAAGATTCTTTCATGTGCATTTGATATGACATTGAAACTTGAAACACAATTGTTAGCTTATGTACTAATTCCTCTATATGTGTATGGGTTTGTTTATTAATATAATTACATATAGGATAAAGATAACATGCTATGAGATATGACATATTTAAATTGATATAAATCATCATCTATACATGTGTTTGTCTTATTTGAGTTTATTCTGAGTTAAAGGGAACAAGCATGCAAATGAAAGTATTAGACTTTACAATCAAAAGTGATGGATTTGTTATGTCATTATGATCACGATGATATGAATTATAAGATATATGAATCTAAAATATGAGTTTTAGAAATAAAATATAAGTATAAATAGAAAAGGATACAAATATTAAGTGTGTCTAGGGTTAGGGTTTTTTGAATCTAGGGTTTCTTTGCACCAATTTAAAGGATTTGA